>SEMN01000055.1:600000-1072478 GCA_005408345.1 Macquaria australasica
GGTTTTGTTACCTTTTACATTTGCCTTTTTAATTTATTGTCTCCACTGTGTCCGAACAACACCTGTCAGTTACCTTTTTGGCTTCCTAGCAAAGGGCTGGTAAACAAAATGGCCATGAAGCTGAATCAGCACCTCTCTACAACACTTTAAACACAAGCTGAAATATTATAACCTTCATGACGGTAAGATTTATTGCAGGGCTGCTGCATGCAGTAATACTGCATACCTAATACACTGGCAGCTGATTGCTCCTGAGTGTTTTCAAGCTATTTTGTGCATTGGAGCAGCCACTTTGTGCCACTTTTAGTGCAGCAGAATTCACATGAAAGAGCATTTTGAAGCGCAGTTTGAGATTTTAAGAACAGATACCAAACACGAGGCCGTTATCTCTTAGAAACTTTCGTAGTTAGTTAGCTATTGTGGCAGATGACCCTGGCTGATATAATTTCTGCAGTCGTTGCTCGGTGGGTGTTAATTCTAGACCCTGTTTGTATCCATTTTTTAATATTAAATTCATACTTAAAATCATTTTAATCTGTAGCCTTTTAATCTGACTTTTCTGTTATTATTATCTTACCCAGTTCAGACTTTTCCCCATTAACTTATTGAGTATTATCATTTATAGATAGTGAGAAACTCCTCAGACATCCAGCTGTTAAAAAATGCTATTAGTATAGCTACAGAGTTACCCTACATCCTTATTTTAAAGTGAGCTGGTTTAACTTCCCAATGTGTATTTGCACCTAACAAGTCTTTAGTAAGTATTTTTTAACACATTCTTCTCAGCCTGGATTATTTCTCAGGTGCTTTGCCTCTCAAACCACACAGACGCGCTTACAGTGAAAGGCGCTTACCTGTGAGAGTCTTTGTTGTTTTCACACGCTCCGCCAAGACCAGACTGACTGGCAAAAAGAAAAAAGACAAAAAACAGAAGTAAGCAGACCAGTTGATGAGGAGGAGACGGCAGGTAACTCTTTCAGGGAAGAAATGTCACGTTCATCACCGTGTGTCTTATTTGTCAGTGTGTTAGTTTGTTGCTGAAACGTGCAGCTCGTCATCCAGAGGAGGAGTCCCCAGGCGCTGCCTGAGATTAGCAGTCAGGTCGAGATTAGGGTTTGGAGGGATAATTCCTCATGTACTGATGATACTCTGCACGTGGAGCGGAGGAAAAGTGAGATGACACTTAATAATAAAACAAATCCCCTTCATTGCTCTTCTGTCGTCTTTCATGCTCCTCTTAATCTTTCTTTTCTTTGGTCCTCAGGTTTGTTGCTCTTCTCTTCTTCTGTGTGGTTTTTGGTAGTGACACACACACACACAGTAGCTGACTGTGTGCCTTACTTTAGTTTGTCTGCCCACAAGGCTGCTTGCTCTTCGACAGTCCTCCCTGGGAGTGACTGTTGCTTCACAGAGTCTTTGTGTGCCTCTCTTGTCTATCCCCACCTCCTTTTGGTGAAACTGCCCCTTCTCTCTTTCATGGCTGTGGAGACAGCGTTCCCATTTCCAGCAAGGTAGTTAGTATGTTGTTGAAGTGGCTCGTCTAATGGGCTGTTTCCCTGTGTGAGACACTCTGTGTGTGTTGTGAGAATATTAGGCTGTTACATAATACTCGATCTGATAGAAGTGTGAGGCCTTTCATATAAAAATGGAAACTATGACATCCAAATCTTAATAAGAAACATAAAATGCAGGAAGACGGCAAGCTCTTGTTAGAAATGAAAGGGAGCATTGTGTCCAAAAACCCTGAAACTGTAGGAAGATTTCATAAGCTCTAATGCATTTTTGTTGTCAGTACATGAAGAGGTACTGAAGTCAGTGCTAAGGCTAATAGCTCTGTCTGTTACCAGTACGCTTTATTTCATGTGACCCTGTTTGACTTATTTCATAACAGAAACATTGATCATGGTCATGTGTGGTGGTTACACAATAGCAAATAGATAAGACCAATTACTTCAAGATTTAATAAGCTCTAATGCATTTTTGTTATCAGTACATGAAGAGGTACTGAAGTCAGTGCTAAGGCTAATAGCTCTGTGTCTGTTATCGGTACATTTTATTTCATGTGACCCTGTTTGACTTATTTCACAACAGAAACATTGATCATGGTCATGTGTGGTGGTTACACAATAGCTAATAGATCAATGATGCACTAGATGGTCTGTATGATGGAGAGATGTGCCTCACAAACATCACCAGGCTTGACCTTTTAAATGCAGACTCTAATATGTAACCAATTGCAGACATCATGCATATATTTTGTCAATGCATTCTAACTTGCAGGAGCTGTATGATTACCATCCTTACATGTATTTAGTTTTTAATAAGCAGTGTGTCTTATCTTCCAGTTGTCGCCATGCCACCATCTCCAAGTTCTTTGGGGACAAGACGCCAAACTGTGCAGGTGCCTGCGACTACTGCTGTAACCCCAAACTTGTCCGAGCCCAGCTGGAGAGGGCGGCTGCGCTCAGCACCAAGACTGAAGCTCAGAGCAAAGAGCCCAAAGGACCGTTTGGTTTCCAGCCGGACCTTTACGAAGGAGGAAAGAAGGGCTACGGCTTTGAAAGGCAGGACAACTTTAGTGCCACTGTCTGAAATGTTTGATTTGTCCCACTTGGATTTGCTTTTGTAAGCAGTGGTGAACCTGTAGATTGACGCTGACGTCTTGCAGGTATGATGAAGTGGGCGCAGGTAGTAGTGAAGATGACGGCATGCACAGGAAAAAGGAGTTTTCTGACCTCTTCAAGAAGCAGATGAACCTGCGGAAGGTGAATCATAATCATCAACACACACAAACTCTTTTTAGAGATGTATATTTTCTGCAACTAGAAAAACAACTCCATACAATGTTTGTGTTGTGTTTTTGTACATCTGTTCGCCAGATGTTGGCAGCAGGAAGGCGGGGCCTGTTGAGGCCCCTGTTAGTGAGGATTGTGGTAAATGGCTCCCACATGTTTGGTGGAATTGGCGCAACATTGATGTGAAACTATTCCTCAGAAGGTCCAAGTGGAGCTTGTCCAGTTTACAACAAAGCATCAACAAAACCAGGAATGATTGTAAAATAGTAGAAAGAAACTAAGTGACATAAACAAATAAGAAATTAGGAGGTCATTGTCGCCCAGATCCCACACCATTCAGAACTTTATTTAAATCTCTACGTCACTTTGGGTTCTACTGTGATGAGAATTTTATAGACTAAACGATTAATTGGCAGATTAATTGATAATGAAAATAATCGTTGGTTGCAGCCCTAGACAATACTTTTTTTTTCTGCTGTGAAAACTTGTCACCAGTGGAATCGGTAAAGGAAATTACTAACTTTTAAAGCCACTGTTAACCCGGCAAAGGGTCTGTTTCAAACAATTTTTTTAATTTAATTTACTATTTTTGGGGCATTTTGTGCCTTTATTTGGTTAGTGTCAGTAGAAAGATGACAGGAAATGAGAGAGAGCGATACAACAAAGGTCCTTAGCTGAACTCACACTAAATTGAAATAATTAATTTGGTAGTGTGAGGGTTAAGTGTGGATGTGGATATTAAATGACATGGCAGGAGATGAGTGGTAATGCTGCACATACACAAAGACTTACATTGTTTGATTGGAAGATACTTTGTTTTAGTGAATATCTGAGAATGAACTTCTGTCTTTGCTCATGTTTCTGTAGGGAACTGACGGTCAGAGGGAAGACTTTGTTCCCCCAGGTAATATCAATAGAAGAATAAAATAATTATAAGTGGATATCCAGGCTCATCTGTACTGTCAAATAACCGGTGTGTCCTGCTGTGTAGATGCTGACTGTCCGCTCAGAGAGGCCTGCAGCCAGAGGATCCCCAGGCTCACTGTAAAGGTACAGCATGGCACTGCGAAAACATTCCTCATAACTGCTGCGTTCATTAACACGACTCCAGGAATTCAGTGACTCATGTGTCATGAGATGTGAAGACAGACGGCAGAGCCAGTGTTTCAACTGAGCAATATAACAGTGTATGTACAGCACCTGGAAAGAAAAGAACGAGACTGCAGTGGATGCCTCTGGCAGTATTTGTGTGTTAGAAGTGAGAGCATTTTGTGCAGTAAAAGTGGGCATTATGGGCTGAATCTGCAGGTGCAGTATCTTCAGCGCATTATGGTTTTACAGAACAAAATATAAAAAGATGTGAAGATATTTTCTGCCCTTCTCTTGATAATGCATGCAGCTAAAACACTTTCTGAACACAAAAGTGTAGGAATTTTACTCATTTTAGCTTTGATGTGGAGCTGCAGGAAGTTTGAGTCCTGCAAACATATCTCTCAGATGATGTGTCTTTCTACTGGATTAAAAAAATTATGGATCTTCTATCATTAATCCCTGTAGCATTGATCTTTCTGGACACTTGACAAGTTTTTATTGGTTTATCATTGAATTTTATATATTGTATTTCAGGCCAGAGAGCACTGCCTGTGCCTCTTGCAGGAGGCATTATATGGCCACCAGAGGGCAGAAGACGCATTCAAGTAATTATGCAGACACATGCTTCAAACATCATTCATACACATAGTTAATTTCCTGCAGAAATGTCGCTCTACATTGTCTTTCATGTCTTCTCCACCTCTCAGCTGTGACACCCTGTTTTTAGCGGTGGATATTGAACATGAGGTCTTCAAGAGCAGCAAGTCGTCCAACTTGTATAAAGCTGCTGTCCTAAAGAAGGTAAAGCATCATCGGAAGCATACAGTAAGATTGGGGAGATATATTCCTGAACTCGTATCTTGTTTTAAAGGTATCAGAGATGAAGAAAACAGCACCCGCTTCAACTGGAGGAGAAAGAGGAGAAGGTGGGAAAACGAACAGCAGCAGTGAATCCACAGAAACGGAGTCAAAACCCAAAGAAGAAGCATCTTCCTCCTCTTCTTCCTGCTTTTCTGAGGAGCTGCAGGGGTTCACATCTGCATCTGAGATCTACTCAGTAAGATTAACTTTACTTCATTTATCTTCACCTAGTTTACAAGCAGTTATTGTCGATTCTAGTGGCTGCAGACTATTCAGATATAAACATTTATCCATTATTCCTCCAGCTGAAGCGTAAGAGAGTAGGGGCGGGCCAGAGGGGCTCATCCAACCCCTTCCTGACTGCTAAGGATGTGCTGAAGCCCTCCAGTGGCGGCTTTTACAACGACAGCTCAGGAGGCTCTGGAGGGGAGATGAGAGAAGAGACAAACGCAGATTCATCATTGGCTGTAACGTCATCCATCAGAGCCAGAGCCTCCCTGAACAGCCCGACCAAGGCAGGCAGAGGCATGAGCAAGAAGCAGCTGAAGCTAGCGGAAGCGGCAAAGAGTTCCCGCAACATTTCCCAGTACTTTGCAAAGAAACAAACAACGGAGAAAAGCCAGGTGGAGGCGGAGACGCCGAAGGGACTCGATGCTACGTTATCTCACACTACCGCTGCGGTCGCTCAAGAAAACAATAGCCAGCAGGAACACTCACCTGTCACTGTGGAGACTGTAGAGATCAGCCCTGTGGAGTCAGAGACTCAGGATGTGATCCAAGAAGAAAGTAAAAAAGAAGTAATAGTTATACCTGATGAAGAAGAGGAAACAGAGAAATTGGAGCTGGAGCAACTTCAAGACACATCTGAAGAGTGTATGACGTCCACTACAGAGTGTATGACGTCCACTACAGAGTAAGACACCCTGAATGCACCATTTTAAGACGATGGAAAAGTCTTCTTTTCTCAACTCTTAACATTGTTTTCTCTCACACAGACAAAACAAACCAGAGGAAGAAGCTAAAGCACCGCTAATAGCAGGCGTAAGTGTCTGTTTCCTGTCCAATCTTCAGCTGTATTTCCCGGTCAGTGACTGATGGTACGTGTTGGTGTGTTTCCAGTTGACAGATGACATGAAAGCGAACAGAGAGTCTTCTCCTCCAGCGAAGCGCAGCCGTCCCGCAAACAGCAGCAGCAGAAGAGTAACCTTCAACCCCAATGTGCAGGAGAGGGCCCTGCTCCCCGCTAGTGAGCCGCCCAAGCCTGTGACGCTGAAGGAAGCAGCCGATATCGTGGTCCGCTACCTGGACCCCTATTACACTCAGGGAAAGTTTGCCACCAAGGTGAGAGAAGCGAATATGATTTCATGTTTGCAGAAAAAGCAGCGTGGAATGAAAAGTTTCACTTGTTAGCTGATGAATTCTCAGCTGTTGTTTTCTTTGGATGTAGGAGCTGTTTAAGTCCTTCGCCCGCTACTTGTCTCACCTTCTAGCAGAGGGGAGGAGTCGGGGAAAAGGCCAAGGTACGCAGGGGACAAACCATCTAAAACTTGTGCTTTGCTGCATGTGAAAGACTCCTCTCTAAAGCTCGTCTCTGTGTCCACAGTTAAAGCAGAAGCCAAATCTCTCATCAAGAAGTTCTTCAGCAGAGTCCAGCGCTGTGAGAGCGAGGCAGACTGGAAGCACCTTAAAAGACCGCACAGCTGTAAAACCACAGAGAACAAGGAGTGATGGGAGGGGAACTGTAGCCATTTTTAGGGTCAAACCCTTCCTCTTTGTCAGTGCCTAAGCTTCCCTTGTTCCAGTGATCTCAGGCTTCCCCACAGACGCCTGCTGACCAGGTTTATGGTTGATTAGCTGCTAGAGTTCTGCTTTTTTCAGGCTCGTTGCTGCTACAGTAGCTTATGTTAATAATTAAGCAATAATTTGGACTGTTACAGCCTGAGAGAGCAGAGGTAAAACTGTGTGCATACTAGTATGACGAGTGTTCTTTATTTTTCAGCCCATTTACAGGAAATTGTGTACGCTTTACATTACTGATGACCAATGTGATTTTAAGTGACTCTTCTACAGGCAGCAACTGGTCTTCATTCATTCCACCACACAGTATGGAGCTTTTGTGGTACTGCACTCTTCTTTTTTTTCATGTCAGTCTGCACTTAACCTGAAGTAAAACGTGTTTCAAGTCTCTGCAAGTTGATTATCATACTGAGCTGAAATGAATGGAAACCAAAGGCCTCTTGGAGCAAGCAAGATTAAGAGTCTGCAGCCATGCTAGCAGCTCTGTGAGGCTGTATTTAGGCACGTCTGTGCTTGGAGCCAAATGCCCACAATGACAGTGCTAGCATGCTGATGTTTAGCAGGTGTAATGTTTACCATGTATCACCACCATAGCTTAGTGTGTTAGCATGCTAACATTTGCTAATTAGCACTGAACACAAAGTGCAGCTGAGGCTGATGAAAATATCATTAGTTTTGAAAATATTGGATAAATGAAAAGTTAAGGGATCACCAAGGACGTTAGGGTTCATCCTCTGGGGACCATGTAAGCACGAACCAAATTGCATGGCAGTCTTTCCGATAGTTGTTGAGATATTTCAGTCTGGACCAAAGTGGTGGACCGATCAACAGACACTTCCATCCATGGAGCCACGCCACTAGCACACCTAGAAACACACTGTGGAAATGGTTGACAGTAATGTGAAGAATACATAACTTGAAGTAAATGGGGTTAAAACATACAAAAACACTGGAACAATGTTTTAATATTTGATATTTTACTGCTGCTACACATTTTGACTGCAGAACAAAGAACAAAGTGAATGGACAAATGATGGATACTGTATGATGTAAAACTGTCCTGTTTGTGGTTTATTTTATTTAAAGATTAACTCAGTTTAGTTTCGTCTTCTGCAGAATGATGTTTTTCCTTTTTTAGCAACATGGTTTCCAATGAGGGAAATGTTCCTTAGTTATAGTGCCTGTCAGGGCTGTGAGAGTTCACAGTTTCTGTCTCCACAGTCAGGAGGGAACCCAAAGAGCGCTTAAAGCACTGGTGGACACAGAGGCCTGGCTGTGCAGAGTCTACTCTTTGCTGTTTACATGTTTACAATAAAGTCTATGCTGAATAGGAACAGACTAACCACGGCGTGACACTTACTGTGTGTTAATTCATGATCACTAATGTCTACAATTAGACAATTAAACTTATTGGAGCTTTGGGGGCTGGAGGGGGAGGAGGGGAGGAGACGTCCGTGCCGGGGACGCTGTCAAAGAGACGGTGACGTCACCTCCAGTAGTGCTGCCTTCAGGTGCTCCTTGTAACTTACGACTTTAATTTTCCTGCAGACAATGAGTAAGAAGGGTTTCAAACCGTAAAACATTATCACAATCATTGAGAAAAACATGGCAGCATTTGGAGACTGAATAGCTGTAATGAGCTTAGAAGGCTTGCCCGTGTTTGGTAAATACTGGATAAAATGTCTAATTTGAGAGTTGTGCTAACGTGGGATATCAGCAACCACCACAGCTACCTGTGATGGATGGATAGAGCTGTGAAACACCACTCTAAAAGTCTTATGAATGTAGAAATTGATGAGTAGAATACAACTTTATTTCCCACAAAGTGATCATTTTAAAAATAGCTACAAAGACAAGAAGTGAAATTAGCTAGTGAGAGCCTAATGTGTGAGAAAAATACTGCTCTTTCAAAACCTGGGGCTTTCTCAGTTTGTAATTCCTTTGGAGCAAAGCTGAATAACCAGCCCCGACAAAGTGGGCACCTGCCCCAGGGGCCCCGAAAGCTCTGGACTTTTTTGTTTGTTGGATTGTGCTGATTGAATTGAAAGTTGTTTTTTTTGGGCAATATGCACCACCTACCACAATATCAACTGACACGATAAGGGTGTTAAAATGGATCTGCCATTTTTGTATAACAATATTGGGGCCCTGTCTTGAAGAAGGTCCCTGTGTCAGAATCTGGTTTAAAGACCTTCATTATTTCAGTTTTGTGCTTGTATGTTGCATATTCTTAACGTATGTGTTTAATCAAATACCACACAGTTAATCTGGGGCCATGTAGTACTCCAGCACTGAAAAACTGTACACTGCACAGAGAATGAATGAGAGGACAGCGGGTTAATAGGAGGCTGGCATCTTATGATATATTACTGATTATAATAAGTAAAGTTATTGTATCCTTAACTGGTTAATCCGGCCATGCCACGGAGACACCAGCTGTGACCTTTAAACTACAGTGGAGAAGATGGAACATCTATAGTGTTGGGAGGTAGTTTCACCTTGTGGCATGCAAACAGTTGGATATTATAATGATATAACATTAAATAAACATGTCAGATTTCAACTTAAAGTTAAGTAGCTTCACCAATCAGTCATGATGTTGTTTTATTACAACACAGCAGTAATAAAACGACCTATAAAAGGCATTGCTGCTGCTGCAGCGGGATAAAGAGTTAAGTGCCCACTTCTCGGGCAGCATTTCCGACAGCACTTGAACGCAGCAGCAGCAGCAGCAGCGTTTGGTCCGCTGAGCGTTGAGCGGGCTGCCAGCCTGCGTCTGCAGGGCCCTGCTGCACATCAAACACTGATGAGACAAACACAAGAAACACCGTGGTCTCCTCTACTTCATGTCTGCAGGTCTGAACACTCGGACGTGGTCTCGTTAATGTCCGCAGGTGGTTGAAGACGCAGGTGCTCCGCCGGGAGTTCGCCTTTGTCTCAAAGGGTTACACACTCGAGGAGGCTGCGCCGCTGTTGTTTGTTGTCACTTCCGGGCGAGCCGTCGGTGAATTGGCAGATCAACGTCGCCGGTGAAGAAGAAGTTCATCAGCATCGATGCTCCGTGCAGGCAGGATGGAGGAGTTTGTCACGGAGGAAGAGGAGCCGTGGTACGATCAGCGGGACCTGGAGCAAGGTGAGACACCAATTCTCCTGTTTCGGGTTTGTGTGTGTGTGTGGGTGTGGGTGTGTGGAGGGGGATGATAAGATGTAACAATACCCCATCCACCCATCCACAATCACTGCTATTCTGGCGTGGATTCTGGGATAAATGGCTTCATGCAGGGAGGAGGTTGTATCCATTGTCAAACATTGTGCACGCACTATGAAAACTGTAAACCCGTGTCTCTGTCTGTCTCTGCATCCGAGTCTGGATCTACCTGCCCTTCATCTCTGCTCTCTTCCTCTGCCAATTATTTTGATCTTGTCAGCGGTGTTTCCCAGAATAGTCCTTCTGTCTGTCTGTCTGTCTGACTGAATGTTGCCTCTGTTTTATCTCCCTTCTAGCAGGGCCACATCTTACATCCCGGCACTCCTCTCCTCCTCTTGTTTTCCCTTCTTTTTTTCTTTTTTTAATCTATCAAACAGTGTATTCACTCTGCTGAGTTGTGTGGCTGGGCGACAGAGGGATGAGGAAGGAGCACACATCTATGGGGGAGGTAGTGACATTATTTCTGAATTCTGGAGATGTTGAAGTTTTTGAACAAAGAGCCAAAACTGTGGGGCTGTCACAGCCTCCACGTCCAGTTGTTTGTCTGTAAAATTTGGTGAAAGCACAGCGGGCACTGATTGATTTGTGGCACCTCGAAACAAGCCAGCAGTCACGCCTGAGACCTTAAATGAGCGTGGAAGGCAAAGGCAGAAAATCCATCACAAGTGTGTTTTGCTGTTCTGCTGTTCCACCTCCTGCGCCGCCTTTTCACTGATGCATAATGTGATGCAGCGTGTGATCAGCCTCCTCAGTAATGACTTAAATGGATGCACTTTCATCTCAGAGGAGAGAGAGAGAGAGAGAGAGAGAGAGAGAGAGAGAGAGAGAGAGAGTCCTGCTGCAACACTGGCCTCAGCATCACTCCATCCCCTGATTACCTGCTGACCCAGAGAACTAAAGCAGCTTTGTGTCTCATCATGGTGTTGTGCATAGGAGAGAGGAGAGAGGCAGGTGGATTCTGCTGTGTGTGTGTGTACAGTATTTGTGTGTGTGTGTGTGTGTGTGTGTGTGTCACCATGCTGTCTATATCTCATCTCAGCATTATTCAGCATAGAGCTTGAAGTCATTAAGCCCCTGGCTGATCTGATTAGGGAGCCCCAGACTAGACCTCCTTAGTCGGGATCAGAGATTCCAGGCTTTGGGGTCAGATTGGCCGCATAATTGCCGTCAGTGCTCACTGCTCCAAACAAACGTCATCCTGCATGCGCTCACAGTCGGGCGTGATTTTGCCCCAGAAATGAGGCTGTTATGCAACTTCCTCAGCTGCCAGCTCTGAGATTTGGTGACCCCTGTTTTCATTATGATCTGGCAAAACATATGAAGTGCGCCTGGGCAGATGGCGTGGCGTGGTGATGTCATGTTTGTGTTGCAGCCTCATCCCAGGGGCCTGTGATTGAACGTGAGATTCACACATCAGAGAGCATCACAGGGATGCGGGCTTACATGTGCAGAGAGCAGAAACACACGAGCATGTATGTGCAAATGTACAAATTTGGTGTACGTGCTGATTATACCACCTCACAAAGAGGTTCATCAGTGTGTTTTGAGCAGATGTGACAGATGTGTCCGGTGGTTGCTATTTCCTCAGCACAGCCTCTCATCCGTGCACATAAATCTGAAATTACATAACTAATACTCTGCACGTGTCGGCCCTCAGGAGCAGAAACAGCGCTGTGACTGAGTTGGACCTCGGGGTGAAGGCTCGCTGTGCTCTCTCCTCACACGTACTCACTCAGCTCATTATCGCTCGGCGGTTCAGACCAGTGTTGTGTTATCAGTTCTGCATTGTTGAGACAGGGAATTACAGCCTGTCCCTGTGTCCCTCGGCAGAATTGGAGGCAAGTGTAGCAACACGGGCGTGCACAGCGTGGGCTAATGATGCTTGTTAATTATATTAGATAAAACAGAGGGATTCCTGCTGCATGTAGGCCTGCTGGATTGTGTGTAGCAGTGGACACAGTATGGATCAACAGTAAATCATTTCTAATCTCTTGTGTTCTACACCTAAGATGATGCATGCGTGTGTATGTGTCCCTGTCATTGCTCACGCCCTACACCGTGGTGATAAAACACTGCATTCATGTCCAGTAATGGGTGTCAATGGCTCTCTGTTTCCTCCTGTCTTTCCACTCCTCCAGTGCTGTGTTGTTATGGGCTCCAAGTATGCAGAGCCAGCAGGATTCTCCTCCTCCTACTCAGTCCAGCTAGGTTTCTTTTCGCCCGAGGAGATGAATAATGTATGCTTCAAGCTGTGTTGTAAACTAACAGCAACTGTGAGGGTGGCTCCTGTGGTGTTATCACTGCTCAGGCCCCCGGTGGGCAGATGGCCACAGGTTTGTATCAATATGATCTGTGCTCAAGCAGACAGAACACATAGGAGAAATGTATTGTAGTCCATCATTTACTTTCAACATGTTGTAGTTGTGCTTAAATGCTTTTAGCTCTGTTTTAAGGCTTACTCGTGTCTTTTTGTTTAAAATGATGGAAGTGTGTTGATGGCAAAATGCTTTAAATTTAAACCTTCTGATTAATAGTCAGTTCAGCACAAAAACCTTTCTCCCATCTTAGCTTTCATAAACTCATCTTGAGAAAGAAACAGGCCAGAAAAATCAGGACTTAGACACCTTAACAGGTTGAATCAGGAACAGGATTTTATGTTTCACATCTTAAGTTAACTTGATATAAATCAAAGAGGTTTTGTTTCCAAATCAAGGTAGCCGGATCAGGGAAGGCCTTACTTTTGGCACTCTGAAGTGAAGAAGTCCGACACTGTTTAGTGAACTCTCACCACTTTCTGCTGTTTACGTCTGTTCTTCTTTCCCGTCAGACCTGCACTTGGCTGCCGAGCTCGGCAAGACTCTCCTGGAACGCAACAAGGAGCTGGAGGACTCCCTGCAACAGATGTACATCAACAATGAGGAGCAAGTGCAAGAGATAGAGGTATGCTTGTCGCAGCTATTGAAACGCTGCAAGTGTATGTTCAAGTGCATGGTTTTATACACATGCTACAGAAGAAATGTCCAGATGAAATACCTGGCACGCGCTGGCTCCTCTTGATTTAGTATCGAGTTATTTATTGTGAAGCCTGGAGCACTTAAAAAAAAAAAATAATAATAATAAAAGATTATTCTGTGAACGTGAAAGGATATGCGAAATTACTGAATCTGTCACATCAAAGACTCGACGCCTTACTAGTCAGAAGCCTGGCTGAGGATCAGTGCACTCAGCTGCAGACACAGTACACAACTCAACTCTGAAGGAATCACATGAAACAAAAAAAAACACTACAGAGTCTGTTACTGTCATTAATGTACGTGTCGGAAAAGTGCAAATGTATGTTAGGGGTATTAATTTACACGTCAATATCTACTAGACTTGCAGCCAAACGGACACCTTTACATCCAGTGCCCTCACTCTTTTGTCCAAAGTGACTTAAAATCACTCGACCCCCATAGAAACAAGAGCTAGATGTCATTAAATCTACACTAGATTAGTGGTTTCCAATCTTTTTTTTTTGTCTGATGTACCCTTGTCCTTTTTAAATGAATTTCAAACTGGATGTTCTTTAACTAACAATTGTATAAAGTGTATATACTGTATATGTATATATTTGTTTTCAACTGAACTGTCAGTGTTGAGCTTGGTTTAGGGTAAAGTTTGCCTCGGTAATGTTTCGAACTACTAACTACTTCAACCATTTATCTATTGCTTTTAGCTAACAATTTTAACTATTTATCCATTACTTTTAGTTACCAATTAACTATTTATCTCTTTTAACTAACTGTTTCAACTGTTGATCCATTGGACTACTTTAAGCTACTACAACAATTCATCATTACTTTTAGCTAACTATTTACCCTTTATCTATTACTAATAGCTATATTTATCCATTACTAGCTGTTTAACAATTTAGCTTTTTACCTAAGTCTTTCAACTTCTCTGCTTGCTAGTTTTCTCACATCCTTTATCGCAAGTTTAAAATTTTTTCAAACTGACCCCCTGGCAGCTGCAGAGGTACCCCTGGTTGGGAATCAGTGCAGTAGATGAGCTACTGAAGATGTATCTAGTCGCTAATCGACTCATTTTAATATCACACTTGTCTCCCTTGCAGTACCTGTCCAAGCAGTTGGAAATGTTGAGGGACATGAACGAGCAGCACGCAAAGGTGTATGAACAGCTGGATGTGACCGCCAGAGAGCTGGAGATCACCAACGAGAAACTGGTGCTGGAGAGCAAAGCCTCGCAGCAGAAAATAGACAGGTGATGAGAGACTTTCCCATTTTAAATCACACACTGTAGAAAAACATGTCTGTAACAAGAAGGATGTCACAGATCACCCTCGTCATCATCACATACAGTGGCTCTTTTTAAAGGGACGTTTTGAAGCCACACAAGCATCAACCAACTAGAGACACTGATGCATTATAATACCAGGAAGCAGCTTTGTAATTTACATTGCTCCACATTGTGTGTTCACAGGTCATCCCCTCTACATGAGCAACTGTAAAGCACTTTACACTTTTCCTCTCTTTAGCGATTTCAAAATCAGGGATCTTTACAAATCATATTAGTGGTCTGAAGGCTTAAGAGAGTTTTCAATGGCTGCCTCTGTTCTGTCTAAACATGCTCCTTCACATTTGTTATTTTCTAACAGTGACTCACTGTGGCTTTAGGAGAGTGGTATGCTGAGCAGAGAGAGAATTAAGTCACCTTCATGATGACGTAACAAGCGCTGAACAAACATTTGTGTGTGCGCACAGGTTGATGGGCACCATGGAGATCTTGCAGGGTCAGGTGGAAAGTCTGACAGCTCGGGTGGAGGAGCTGCGGACTCTGGAGGAGCTGAGGGTCCGCAGAGAGAAGAAGGAACGGCGCAAGACTGTCCACTCCTTCCCCTGCCTCAAAGAGCTCTGCACTGCGCCAAGGTCTCTAGCTGTTAAGAGTTTATTTTGTACAAAAAAGGCACTTGACTTTGAGAAAGTCACCGCCAGGACACATCCACACTCTGTAGCCATGTTCTGCTGTCATTTGATCTTGTTCACACAGATTAGTAGGTTGCTAATACTATCTGCATACAACACAGACGAACTGATTATTCTGTAGGACACCTGCTCGGTTGAAAGTCATTCTCCAGTAATTATCGCTCTGCACTGCCCTACAAAGCCAAAACTCAGTAATATTTTGTACCAAATTGAGTTAAGACCAGGATATGACTTTTTACCTTACCATAGACATTTTTATTACACCATCAAATGTATAATTTTTGGGGAAAAACAGCATGCAGCAACACATTTTTATTTTTAGATACTGCGTTTTCCCTGCCTTCCCTTCTCTATGTTTAGATAACAAACATAGAGAAACATAGCATTACATTAGCATCTAAGTATTTCTTTCAGGTTGACAATAATTAATAATCAGCATACAATTAAGGTTTTACAACTTATATAGTTTCACAGTTTGGGTAAGAGCCTTGCAGTCATCTCATGACTTATTATAGGTTTTATAATGCTTTTTAAAGAATGCCCAAGTTAGTGCACTGATTGTATGATTGTAAAGTTGTTGAAGTATTTAACAAACGGTGCTAAAACTCCAGCCCACTTAGTGATGCCACACTTGTTTTTGTCAGGTATGAGGATGGTTTCCTGTTGGCCAACCCGGGCAGCGTGGACCTGGCTGAGAGTCGGCCAGAGGATGAGGAGAATGAGCGCCTGAGAGACATCGTCTCCTCCCTGCGCTCAGCCATGGCCACAGAGCGGTCCAAGAGGGAGAGCGCTGAGCGGGAGTGTGCCGGTGTGATGCAGGAGTTTGAGCGCCTGGAGCAGCGTCTCTTGGGAGCAGAGGGCTGCCAGCTGCGGGTTCAGGAGCTCGAGGCTGAGCTCCAGGAGATGCAGCAGCTGAGGAAGTCCAGGATGTGTCTGATTGGGGGCATGGAAGAGGGCCTAGAGTCACTGCTCAACAACGGCCCTGAGACAGACACCCCAGAGGAGGGCATGGGGCTGGAGGAGGGAGGAGAAGGAGGTGCTGGAGAGGGCACAGGGCAGCAGGGCCCGGTGAGGAAAAGCTGCAGCGACACAGCCCTGAATGCCATCTCAGCCCGCGACGCCTCAGGTAGGCGTCAGGGCAGTTACGCCCTCCATGCCAACGGCGTGCGCAAACGTGGCATGTCCATCCTGCGGGAGGTGGACGAGCAGTACCACGCCCTGCTGGAGAAGTATGAGGAGCTGCTGGGGAAGTGCCGGCGTCACGAGGAGAGCCTGTGCCACACTGGGGTGCAGACGTCGCGGCCTGTCTCCAGAGACCCCTCCATGAAGGAGTACAGCATGGTCTCCGCGGGGCCTTCGACATCGGGGGCCGTTGCCGCCCCTCCCACACCCCCTCAAACTCCCTCCACCCCGGAGGCCCTGGAGGGGATCAGCAGGCAGGTGGAGCAGGTGGACAAACGGCTCAGCCAGAACACGCCAGAGTACAAGGCCCTGTTCAAAGAGATCTTCTCCCGCCTGCAGAAGACCAAGAGTGACATGAACTCCACCAAGAGCAGAAAGAGTAAAAAATGAGCTGGAGCTCATTATTACTCCTACTGATACTACATGCACTGAAAACAGTGACTACACAAGATTCATCTTAATTTACCTCACTGTTTTGAAGGCTTCTTGTCTTACAGTTGACCACTCATGCCTGTAGTCATGGAGTTGGGTGGTTAATGATGCTTATTGTTAGCGATGGACGCCTCTATTTGCTCTCTAGGAAGGAGGCTGGGCTCTTTAATTTGAAACTGCCAAATGTTATATTTCACTACATGGATGAGAGATTGTTGATGTGGGTGAAATGCCTTTTTCTGAGTGACCGTAACTGACAAATAATCAGAATGGAAGGTTTTGTTTCTCTTAGGAGGACAGTCTAGTGTGTGATGTAGTATTTGTGATTGAGATGTACTGATGAAGAATTATTCAACTATTACCATGTATTTTTTATTTATGGAAAACAATAATTAAGCCAAAAAATAGAACAAAAAAACAGCCATTGGCTTTGAAACTACTTACAGCATTTGAAGCATGCATCTGTCTAATAAACACTAAGTGCTAAATTGGTCTTTAAAAGCAGGTAAAAATTATATCACAAGCTTTTGACCAGCTTAAGGTTGCTTAAAGACAAGTGATGTGTGTGTATTTTGAATTTGTTGGATGGTACAAATCCTTCAAGACAGCTGCCAAAGTGTACTGTGCATACATGTTTGATGGAAATCTGTTTACTTACATGCTTATGATTTATCTGGCGAAGGAGACGGCATGCATTACACGCTGCAGGGGACTGATCTCTGTTTCAGGGGTTTGTTTGATCATTTCATACATGAAAACAATCAGTTCTGCACATTGTCAAAGTTGTTCTTGTGGTGGGGCCCTCTTAAAATGTTTTCTGTTAATTAAAATAAGAAATCTATCGACCACGTTCTTGTTTTGTGAAGTGCTCAGGGAGGCAACAATTCAAATCCTGCAGCAGGTAGTTTCTGTTGGGCTGAATGAAACAACGGGACAACATGTGGGCCCAGTCTGAATACTTTAATATGAACACAGGAGATCAGTAAACTGTAGGTAACACAAGTAGCACACATCGAGTCAAACCCACAACTCACAGAGAGAAACATCAGTCCATGACACATGAGAGCTGAATGAAGCTGCGGAGACAGACTTCATTCACATACTTATGGAGTGTATTAAAGAAAACACTTTCTCTATGGCAGGTTGTGTAGCCCATCGATGTCTTGGTTGGGGACTGATGTCTCTGTACTGGTTCAGAAGTCAATTACAGAAAACATTTCACCTCACTGATGTTGAGCACACAGTGCCGCCGAGTCAGCAGGAGCAGCATGTGGTTGTAAGAGACTGGAGGCACAGTCAGTATTTGTAATTTTAAACTTCAGTAATGCGAGGTGAGCGGTGTAACAGTCCTTGCATTTGATTCAGTAAGGAACTAAGGTAACACCTCAGACACACTGGAAATATGGCCTCAGGGACTGGAGAGGACACTGGGTGACAAAAAGCCATTAGTACAACCTGGACTCATTTACAGTTGTTGTAAATTATCTAAAAAGAAATGGTATTTAGAAAACTACAAGTACTGCAATGAAAAAACATGTTTGTAAATACAGCCAATATGATCGACACCAAACATGGTTTTTACAAATATTCAAACCTGAAATAAAGGTGTTAAAAGACCTTAGTCCTGCTTCCCTGTCCATGTATTGCAAGTATTGTTAAAAACAGGCTCACATGATGGCCTGGCAAATATAATCTGAAGGCAAATGGCTCAACTTGTCTATTTCTTCCTAAGGGTTCTTGTTAAGGCCACAAGGCTGCTAAAAATACCCTGAACAGTAGAGGAGCAGCCACACCTAAAGTGAGGGGTCACAAGGGGTTAGAGGTATGTTTTGTTCCCCCCGTTCTCTCAGCAGACTTTGTAAGGGTGCTAAATCCTTTGGAAAAAAAAAAAAAGGTTAGCTTGAATCCCAAATAATTTACCAAGACCCTGGTACACATAATCTGCTCAAAGGCTTTAGGAGGCCTGCGTCCAAGAGTTGTGTCCAGCAATGATTGCTCAATGACCGTACAGTGGCCACGTACATACAGCACTACTGTTTCCTGTACAATGCTTTCAAAGGCAGATCACGGTAATCGTACAAAAGAATCTGGAAAATAGAGAAGAGCAAAAAGGGGGAAGGAAAGAAGCAAGAGGCAGGGGGAATCACACAGTTCACTTTTCTGTAAGCAGTTAAGACTTTTTTTTTTTTTTTTTTACTTATTTTTCTTTTATAAACAAACCCTAACAGCAAAATCTGGATTGTGCACATCGTTTGCTTTCTCCATTTTAAAGATTTAATACTTAACAGAAGGGCGGGTGCAAACAAATGAAGAGTTACGATGAGAGGAATGATGAAGTGATTGGAATTTAGAATAAGAAAAGGAAACTAAGAATGGGTGTCAATGGACGGAGAGAGCAAAAGCTTGAATCAACACATAATCCAGACAAATAATGGAATGACAGCAAGAAAAAGAAAGAGGGACAAAGCAGAGGAAGACATTGATGGAGGACGGCGAGGAGGAATCAGTCTTTCCAGTCTTTCTTGATATTGAGGCTCCACTCCCAGGAGAGATGATCGTGTTTGTCGTCATCGGTGAACTTGGACTTGATGTTGTAGGTGCCGCGGGCCAGTATCCCTTTGGGTGACTCCTCCATGGTGGTGAGGAACTCGTATTCCTCGTCTGGTCTGGGCCCGTAGCTGCCGACCATGTAGTCCGACTTGTCAACTGCACATTAGAGAGGCAGAGAAAAGGAGATGTAAGAAGCTTCTATGAAGACATCATGCACAAAAGTGCACAGTACATTTATACAGATTTTACACCAACAGAAATTCTGCCTCATAGGTTGCTTATTACTGGAGGGGAAATTCACCAAATGTAGATAAAAACAGGTCAGTTACTGTATGTAAACATCTACTGAAAATGTAGTCCAGTAGAGAAATATTAACATTAATCTGTTCACTGATAATAAGTAAAGCAAACACACAGTATGACCTGAAGCTTTATCTTCCCAACAGGAAAGCAGGTTCATTTGGGGCCTTCTTAAACTTGGGGATTTTAAAGGAATAGTTCAACATATTGGGAAATACACTAATTTGCTTTCTTGCAGAGAGTTAGATGACAATATCGATACTACTCTCATATCTGTACAGTAAATATGTAGCTACAGCCAGCAGCTGGTTAACTTAGCTTAGCACAAAGACTGGAGTAAGAGGGAAACAGCTAGCCTGGCTCTGTCCGAAGGTAATAATTTCACAATTTGGTTTTTGTATGGATTAAACAAGCGAGATATAATGTGTTAATTAGTGAGCTTTAGAGGTGCTGGTAGGTGGATTTTGTTACCTTCAGACAGAGCCAGGCTAGCTTTTCCCCCCGTTTCTAGTCTTTAAGATAAGATAAGATAAGATAAGATAAGCCTTTATTGTCCCACAGCGGGGACATTTTTAGCATTGCAGCAGCCAGCAAAAGTGTCATATATAGAAATACAATAAAAATAAATAGAAAAATAGTCCTATACACAGTATAGACAGAAATAAATAATAGAGTCACTGAGTGCAGTTGTAAGTATGAACAAATAGATAAGATAAAAATATTGCACATATATAATATACATGCATATGAAAAATATTTCACAGCAACATATGAAGTAGATAACATCATGAATACTATATATGTATGAAGATAATGCATACATATATAGTATTGGCTGTACATATATAGTAACTGGCCCGCATAATGCTTAGCTAAGCTAAGCTAAGCAGTTGCTGGCTGTGGATTCATATTTACTGTGTGGACATGAATGGTATTGATCTTCTCATCTAATAAGATACGTGTATTTCCCAAAATGTCAAATTGTTCCTTTAAGTCAAACTTTACGCGGCATGTACATGTCAAAATCCACCTAAGGAACTGCTTAGGTAGATTAAATGAAATAATTGGGAAAGCCTTACCCTTTACTCCTTTCCTGAATGATTGCTGAGTGTATTTCAGGCCTGACACAATCTCCTTGTTGACCTGCAAAAGGCAACATGCATCATATCCTGCTGCACAGTTTCCCATGACAAAGATAGTTCACTGCAACTGCACCAACATCTCCAACAGTCTGAGACAACAAACAGAGACAAAGACCAGACTCTCTCACCTTGAAGTTGATCTTTATTCTGTATTCCACTCCCTCCTTCAGCACAAATGGGTTCTTCTTGAAGCACTCCAGGTCTCCTGGCAGGGAAAGCAACACAACATGAAAAGAAAAGTCATGCAAGAGTGAATACTGTCAAGATATATAACTTCAGATCAGTGTGGGACAAACCCAGACTAAAACATATAAACTGAGGGTTAATAAACACGTAGGGATTTTATGGTTTAGTTTTACAAGAGAAAGAGGAATTACATTCTCATAAGCAAAGTCAAGATATATTTTGATTTTCAACACCCTGCAGTAATGATACTGACCACCAGGTGGCAGAGTGCCTCAAGCGAGCCCAGCCCTCCTGCTCTGTTGTAGCTCAGTGTGACCACCGAGGGAGGGCAGGAGTGCCACCAGGAAATGGCTCATTAACCCACTTACACAGAAATCATGTCAATGCTAATTAGTGGACTAATGACCCAGCAGGTCATTTGGTCTATAGCTGCACACAAGGATGGGAGTGATTACTGTTCATAATTAATGTTACTATGAGCTCATTCTTCCAGTGTACCTGCTGTAAGGAAAGGCAGCTGCCTAAATGAGGGCTTCTGCGCATTCAGGTAAAACAAATCTTTCACGTCAACTATTAAATGATACGTTTTCACTCCAAAATAAAAATTCTGTCCCGATTCCGGCATCACACAGACCAAACTGCCATGTCTGCTCTACTTACCCAGCAGGTCGAGCACCAGAGGGTGTGGCGCTGTCTCACATACCAGAGTCATTCGCGTCACCTGGACGTTGGGGACACTGGGATCTAAGACGGAGAGAAAGGTCACAGCATTCAAAGTGATGACCATAAGATCATCAATTTATAGGACCTGAGAGAAATGCTGAGAGGATCCAAGTTTGCAAAAAAGGGAAGTATCTCCTCAACCAGGATTTTACATTTGAATTGTTTTGCTTTCAAACATTTAATGAGTATATATTGCTTTTTCTCCCCCACACAAAAATGGTCAATCACACATTTCACCAGTTAGATTTCTTAAATAGTTTGATTATACTATACCTTGACGTTTTAATTCTAACAATAAAACACTGCAGTCTTTTCTTCTACTCTGCCTCTGTCCTGACTTTCCCACTGCCCGAATACAACAATTTTAAACTGTCTGAAGTGACTGGAATAACCTTTTTCTTCCGCCGTATACAACGAAGATTGTTAAATTTGCAACTCTGAAAGCTTCTGAAAACGAACAATACCGTCTACAGACCTCTGCGGGAAATAATAACACAGCTGTGATAAACTCCAGGTAGTGGCCAGATCCCTTTCCCAGCTCTGAGATGTTTTCACATCTATGCTTAAATATTCAAATTATATCATTCTTCCTAATTTTTTTCAATATTTTAGTAAGTGATAGTGGTCGGTTAATCTTCTTCACAAAGGAAAATATTGCAAAATACCTGACACTGAGTAACTGGAAACTGGTCAACCACTACAAAGAATATGTGCAGTCTATGAATGCAGTCATACGAACCTCCATATTCTAACCATTTTCATACAATGAGCATTTTCCAATCTTTTTATGATCTCGAAATGATCAGCTTTATCATGGACCTGGTCTAAACTCCTTGCTGCTGTGTTAAGTTCAGTCACTTAAAATGTTTGAAGTGACCTGGACCTCCAAACGTACACGGTAGAGTGAAAATTGTTCAAAGAGTTTGTATATCAATATATGATATACAAACTGTACTTTTTAAAAATACCTTACTTTGCTGAGTGTATTACTACAAATCCTTTGCTCTATTTCACAAAAGCCAAGTGCACCAGTTAATGCCCATCTGCTTTGCCTAAATAAAAGTATAATATACACAAAAATGACTTAAATCAGACATCTGATCAAGTGAAGAAAAGTATGAATCTGTTCAATCATTTGGTGTCAACTTTCTTATTTAACTTAACAGTTTTCAATACTCTGAGTGAATTGTTTTCACTATAAATAACTGAGGTTTGGATCCCCGCACTATTGGTAGTACACACACACACACACACACAAGCAAGAAGGAGAGATTTATTATAAGTAAGTTTACAGTGGTGTTCGCATCAGATGGCTGTACTGGTGAATGTGTGCTTAATTAATGGCTGAAATTGCATTCACAGTTGTTCTGGAAGAGTTACTTAGCAGGGATCACTGACCTGCAACTGCAGCAGCGTTGCCCAGCAGTGCCTCCTTGTACTTGCGCAGGCTCTCATCATCTTTGTCCAGCTCCTGGATCTCCTGCAAGCTCTTCTGGGCAGGAGGCTTGTAGTTGACGGAGGATTCGCTCTCTTCGTTGGCTGCTGCGATCGCTGCCAGCTGCTCTGGTGTAGGGTCCTGCTCTGCCATTGTGTGCTAATCACAGCGAGAAAGCGACAGCAGAGAGGACTGGTTAGAGGACAGGGAAATAAAGTAATAAGGACCGACGGCAGGAGTCCACACAACAGACCACTTCCTTTTTACTCTTTACTTTGCTTTAATGAAATCTGTCCTACATGTGGAGCATGGTAGCACATGGTAATTAGACATCCGGCTGCTGGATGATTATTACGGATTACTTATCCAGAGGGGAACCTCAGTGAACTTTGACCTGGGGGGGCTCTAGCAATGTAAAGCAGCAGTTCATGTCGAAAGAAACACCATAAATAAATCTCATTGCTCCTCTCACTGTCTATTTATCCTGATATTTTCAGTGTGGTTTGCTGAAGTTACTAAGAGATAGTAAGAGATACTACCTATAGCTCCATACTGCAGAGTGGAGCATAATTTTAACAGAATTTGCCTTGCAAACACTTGACAGCAGCATTTATGTCTAGACAGAGAGACAAGGTTAAGGATGACAATCCAGACGTTGCTGTGAATAGTTTATTTTTTATGCACAGATAGCAGGCTCACAACAAAAGATTTCTCAGTAAAATAAACTGTTCACAACAAGCTTGGTGTGGATTATCATGGCTAACCTTATCCGAGAGACAAGGCAGTTTTATTGCGTTTTTTGTACCTTTAGCGCCTCAGTGTATGCTAAGACACAAGCACACACGTGAGCGCACAAACGTACACACTAGACGAGAGCCAGGACATGTGACCAATCTGGCCCTCTGGGTCTGATACTTGGCTGTGGAGCCAGTTTCTCAGACAAACAGCAGAGGCCGGTGGTCTGAAAGCTGATGATTATCTGAGCTCCAGGCTTCTCCCTCACTTGTCTTCTCCTCTACCACAAACTGCTGTGGGACAACAGCAGTGCACTAATGTGGCTAATATCTACACCGGGCGGTCACTACTGATTAGAAGTGAGGATGCTGATTCTGTGCAGGGAACAGCACAATAACACAGTGAGATCATCTTCACTTTCTGTGAACACAGGGGTGCTTGGAGGTCACTACAAGACTCGATTTGTTGCTCATTAAATGCTGCGGAAAAGTTATTTATTAATAACATCTGGTGCACATATGCTGGGCGCAGCTATACTAAGCTAATCAACACCTGCAAAAGCCAAGAGGCAGCTGGATGATGGTGCTCTCATAACACTTGCTGTGTGGTCTGTTCTCCTCTTGTTCTCCCTGCAGTCCTCAGAGAACACGTTGCACACATCGTTCTAATGGTGTTTGAGCTGTTTTCATAGCAGCTGAGTTCACCAAAATACAGTAAGTATGCGCTTGTCGATACAGTTTTTATGCACTTTTCTGACGCAGCCATAAATGTGTTATTAGGGGTCAGTAAAGTTTAGTTTACTCATCATTCAATCTGACTTTTTTTGGCCACTGAGAGAAAACATTCCTCAGAGTTAACGGGCAACTACGCCCTCAAACATCTTATCCTAAATGTTTTTGATATTTGCATGTTGAAAGAAGAACCCAGCTTCCTGTAGTTGAGTGAGTTCAACCAAGCATGAACCCACACTGTCAAACTGTAGAAGAGGATTCATTGCTCTGATAAAGAACTCTATCCTTACGTTATGTTAAAGGCCTAAAACAGACCCTAACAGGAACAGAGATCAATGTTTGAATGTCAGTGTGATCAAATTTGTGTACAGAAAAACCTGCCCTAAAGTGAAAGAGGAAGATATAACAAGGTGATACTCAAACTACTTCTCCATTCAAGTCTAATTAAACTAAAGATGTTGTAATGCATGTTGTCAAGGCCATCATAAATCAACTCAGGCAAGCTAACAAATCAGACAAATGCAAACACAAGAAAACCACCAGGTGACACACAGTCATAACTGATGATGCCAATGCTGAACACAGGTGGATACTCTCAGGTAAAATAATACCCCAACAACACAATATTAACAATCTGAGGAACCACAATAAATCACACCACTGCCAACAAAAACTCCATGCCACACTGCAAAAACCTGTCGCTCTGCCTCTCTATCCAACCCTCTTCTCTGTTGCATCTGCCATACATAGTTGGGTATTAGCCAAGCAGGAACTCGGTACATAGCAGCGTTTTTTTCCAAATGGGGCCTCAGTGCGCCCATAAAAGCACAATTTCCTCGTCTGCCAATAGTGTGTGCTTTCGACTGGTCAGCTACGTGTGAGTGTTTCTGGTCGAAGATAATGAGTGAGAGGCTCCTTGTTACACACACACACAGAGAGAGAGAGGGAGAAAGAGAGAGAGAACACCAGATAACACAGCGATGGCCTCATAGCATTCTTGAAGTATCAACGAACAGGTTGTTTTTCTCGCTTCCTCTTCTCAGCTCTTGTTGTACAAGTCCTCTCCTGCAGAAAGCTGCACCGAGACTGCAGTGTGCCAAACTGTCACAGAGGAGGAAGTCCTGCTAGACATGCGCTGGGTAGAGAGCTGCACTATATACACTTACAGAGTCCCTAAGCTTCTGCTATATTTAAAGCAGGACTTAAAGGGGAACTCCAGCAATTTTACACATCCAAGTATGTTTACAGGTCTTGGGGAGGACTACTGCATATGTGAAAAAAGTTGTATGAACCCTTTGTGGCTCCAGAGGGAGCGGCATAGCAGATAAGTTGCCTCAAGTGATGTCACTTGAGTCAGAATTGGTTGGGGCTGAAGACTTCAAGTTTGAAAATGAAAAGAAATCAGGGGGTGTGGAGTAGCCCGCTTCTCATCTCTGCTCGAAGCTAGCAGCTCGAGGCTACATTAGCCGCCACTAGCATGACACACCCGAATCTCAGAGTGAACTGTTGGTGGTTGAGTTGCATTCTGGGTAATGTAGACGCCAGGTTTTGGCAAGGAAGAAGAACACGTGGAATAAAAGATAGGATATCTCTGGTTCTGCATTGATTTGAATCTTTTTTAACTGCTTTTTAACAGCTAGCACCGGATATTTCACCTCAATACTTTGTTACTGACTGAAATGTGTCCGTAGTATCAAAAACTATCAACAACTCAAATTTGACATTGAACGTCCGTCGAGATTCTTAATCCTGTTCACTTATTCGTTAATCACATAGCTCCTGATTTTAGAGGTGAGATGATTAGTCAATTAGTTGATTTTAGTAAATCGACAGTCAATTAATTTGCAACTATTCTGATAATCGATAAATCGTTAGTCACTTTTCAAGTCAAAATGTCTGTGGTTCCAGCTTCTCAAATATGAATAATTGCTCATTTCTTAGTCGTCTATGATAGTAAAGTGAAAATCTTTGTGTTTTGGGCTGTTGGTGACGTCATCTTAAGCTCTGGGAAATTGTGATGGGCATTTCATAGATCAAGCAAGGTGTGTTGGAGAAGAAGACTTGTGCATCGTGGTTCATTTTATTTAATCATTTTGCCAGTTTTAGACTGTACTCTAAGATGGCAAAGTTCGTGTATGGCTGCTAGCATTTAGACAACATTTAGCAGAGAACTTTGGTTTGGTAGAAAAACATATTTATATTTCTCAAGTAAAATATCAAATATAAGTATAGTTTCAGTATCGATATCAAAACACAAGTACTGTCTGGAAAACTTTCAAATGATATCCAGTCATATTGAGGACAGAGTGGTGATGTAATATAATGAAATATAATAACCAAAATAAATGCAGAAAATTACATCCAAGTTGCAAAACTACAGCAGATTTCATGAAGCAATCCTGCTGTATGTCCTTTTCCCAGTGTAGCTACAGTATATTATTGCTTATTGTTCCCTGCAGTCTTTCAGTGTCAACAACATTGCATTTACCAACAAAAGCACTTAAGAAGAGTGTGTTATGCATTGTCTGCACACAGTCACATCACTCAGAGATGCCACCTTAACCAAGTACGAACTTGTTGATTCGGCAAATTAAAAGGCCCATGCACTGAGTAAAACGGATTAGTTTGAACAATATTGACATCACCACCCTCATAATGATACACATTCTTTCTGGCCAACTCTGCTCCAACAATGCAGGCCGTGGCTAACTGGCTTCATACTACACACTCATTGTTCAGCCTGCTGGGAGACCGGGAGAGGTCATGAGATCGTGCACACAAACACTGGCTGCACCGTTGAACCTCTCCACCTCAGTGTCCTAACCTTCACCTGCACAGTCCTGCATGCAGCTCTCTCCTACAGGAGGATAATCTGTTTGCTTGACAGGGCTAAGCAGCACAGTTTTACAAACACACCGGGCTTGGCAGCAGCTGAGGCTCCAGATTAGGCCCGTTCCTTAGCAACACCACTGAGCAGGAAGATTACAGAAAGTGGGATTACAGCTAATGGGGCATTCATGGACAGGAGGGGAAAGTGACTGGAGGATTCTCTTGACAGGAGTCATTAGTGTCATCAAAACGTTGAAGATAATTGATCAGCGAGCTCAGTGAGGAGCTGGGAATCCCTGTGGGATGATAGAGGCTTTATGAAGAGGAGGTGTGTGTGTGTGTGTGTGTGTGTCTAGGGGGGCGTGACGTTTCAAAGAGACCGTCATTCTGCATCAGTGTAAATATCAATACAACACTGACAATGTGACAGTTGGGTCATCATAATACTGTGATACAGTTTAAATGTTTTCTGATTGTTTAGGATGCATTACACTTCACTGATGAAATATTCTGACTCTCATATGTTCTAGCTAAGTGGAATTAAACACTGAATATCACTAAAACATTAGTTAACGAATTGGACATTTCTAGCCAATTAGCAGTCTTTAAATTTCTTTTGTCAAGCTTAAACTGAATAAAAACTACAATAAAACAATGAATGACTACGTGTTTGATTTATTCTATAAAATTTTTTAAAAAAAAATCAGGTTTGTAAATATCTTCTGAAAGCCACCATTTCACATTAAATATAAAAGTACTAAAAGGTCATGAGGATGAACAACAATGTGGCAAAGGGCAAAGCGGGAGCAACAAGTAGCCTAGCTTGTGCAAGGGATAAACAAACAAACAATTGTATCATATCAAGCAAGCTGTGGACATCACAGAAACACTGTAATTAGCCATGTGTTCCCATGATAACACAGCAGCAGGCCGCCAGACATCAGAAAACCACGAAACCCAGGGAGAGATTTGTAGCTCGACAACAGCCAGCACAGCAGAGCAACCTTTGCTGTTCAGTCTTACAGCTGATGATTAATACTCTGAATTATACAAAAACAGAACATGAATGTTGCTGGTCTTTGTGAGGTGACATTTGGCTCTTGGCTTCACCTCCCTATTGAAGATGTCACCCACAGATCTATGGCTGCTTTGATCTCTGTTAGTCTCTCTCATGGGACACTCAGTCTGCCTGCCACAGACCTTTGCATTTATCCCTTTCATCCACACATGACTTCTCTACACTTCAATGCTTTAATAAAAGCTTATCAAGTATAGGTGCAACTTCAAAGAAGAACTGACTCAAAATAATCATCATTTTGGTCCCATTGCCCCTCCCCAGGTTCTTGTGAATAAGTGATTCTGCAACAGGTCTAATGCAACTGGAGCTGTTGAAATTAGTACATCCTCCAGCAACGTGTCAATGCACCAAATGCATCAACTCATATGAAATGGCGTGCGCCTATCCACAGCATTTCCTGCTAACCATATTTCTGCCTTTTAGTGAAACAGTTTTCATTAATTTGATGCATATCAACAGATATTTCTGTGTAATCAAACTCTTATGTGCAGAGCAGCCATTTTAAAACATTTCCCCCCCACCATCGCCTTAGTGTTGCTTTAGGTTTTAAGCGACAGTTACCTGAGTGGATAACAGTGCAAATAGCACATCAGCTGCACAGTGGAGCTGTGATAGCAAGAATTAAAGACTGCACAAAATACAATATGAACCCTTTAAAAACACACCCGTACATTGTGTATCTGGATAGTGCTAAGCCTTTATACTTGATGATATACTGTAGCATGTCAGGCTACCCCACCGGGCCTTTTTTGTCTGTCAAGAAATTACTGCACACTTCCTTTTTCAGGCGAGAGCGTGATGATTCATATCCTTTAGAGCGCTAAACCACACACTGCAAAGCTGAACGAACAACTCACCTTCTTAACGTCCAACCTGTGAAGCTAACCCAACCTAATCTTTTTTTAATTTTATTTATTTAAAGATGCAGCAATGATATGAATGCAAAAGGACACTGGCACTGGCTGGATGTTATGTCGATAGATCAAACCATGCTAGATCCAATGTAGTGCAACACATACCAACAAAAGATATGAGGAAGTGTTACACCAAGAGTTCTTGGCCGAACTGATGCAAGAGGAACCCAACCTCAACAGGAACGGAGAAGGGGTTGAGAAGAAAACGGAAATGCAATGAGATGAATATTAGGACAGGCTACGGAACTTTTGAGCTTGTGTTAAGTGATTAAGTGAAACGATATTAGTCTTTTAAAAACCAAGATAACGTTTGCAGGATGTCTCTCACAGAAATTGTTACATCAGGGGAGAAGACTAATCTGATTGCAAAGAAAACAAGCAAGAGACAGAGGTGGCTGTGAGAGAAAAAGAAACAAAACCTGACTATCCCAGGAAGAACCAGAACAAATAGGAAGCTTTAAAAATAGCCGGTGAGAAATCCAGCAGGAAGCTGCGAGTGAATGGGATAGCCAAGGTGCCAGCTGAAAGGTCAGGGCTTATTCCCCTGCTCTACAGGAGCTTCAGCAACATGCCCAGATTCAGTTGGCCTCCCTGGGCAACAGACTACTCATAACGCAGAATTAATGCTTATAATGGGTTCCTTCAACAATCTGATATTACAGGCGCTATGTTACATGCAAATTCAACTGACTGAGGGCTTAAAAGCCAAAAATCAGGGGTGAAAAACAAACATTTTTAAAAATGTATGGTCTTTACAAAGACTACCAACACTTCCCAGCATTGAAACCCATCTTTTCTGAGAGGATGTGGTTCTGAAGGCCGCTGTTGAGTCTGAGGAAGACTATTGGTCCATTTTGGTCCCCAAAATAGTTTGGAATGAGATCAAATAGACAAGTAAATAAGTTTAATAAGCATTAGCGAAGCTGTAACCAGCAGATAGACTATTTTATCAATTAGTCAGGATGTACACACCTTCACTTACATCTAAATACAAGCTGGTATGTGCAAGCTTTTACAGTTCAGGACGGTGGTTTTGACCTTTGCACAGTTTTCTGTGAGCTGCTTGAACATGTTCGAAGCTTATTATGCTGATGTCAGGGAAATACCTACAATGAAAACGCTACATGTTGATCCTTTAGTAGTTAATTCTGTCTCTTTTAGGCCTTCTCAAGATCAACCAGCTCCAATCGGAGAAAGAGAAACTGCAAAATGAGACATCCGGCCTCTGCTGCAAGGCTGCAAATACTCAGGTTAAGATGAGGCAAAAGGCTCTGACAGAAATGTATTATCTGAAAGTTCTCCAAGTTCTTTAGAACGGGGAGAGAGAAAAAAAAATCCTCCAGGCCATTTATCACACACTCAGGAAGGAAAGGGAGGATTCACGGTTTGGGTGATCTCTTTGCGAAATCACTTATCAGCCATTCAGCTAAGCACACGGCATAACTATCACACAAGGGTACATAAAAGTCTCTGTCACTTGAAGCACTTTTGATTTCAGCAGACGTGATCTCCGTGCACTTGATGGTGAAAGCCTTAAAAAAAGGCCAAGATTTAAGGTGTGAGCCCTCCAGGCCAATTCAAATGATAAGAGTTCCAGGAAGTGGAGGAAAAAGTTCCTCATGTACCACATGACAGTCGGGTCGCACACACATTTTAAAGTTGGCTAAATCAGTCATCGGAACAAACTTTTGGTCCACTAGCCAATGCATCCACGCATTGTGTGTCTCATTGGGAACAATTAAGTGCAATGGATGACATTATCGTTACCTAACGACCAGGCTCAACACCCGGAAACGAACAACTAATAATTGCTTCTTAAATTAACTCCTCGCTGCCGCCGGATAACTTTATAATGACTTAGCAATACATTGAAGAATTAAGAGTTCGAGACACTAATACTACGACTTCAATGTGATAATTTTAGATTTAAAAAAAAAAAAAAAAAAAAAGGCAAATTCCTGACTGCAGGAAGTTGCTCTTCGGCACACAAATTCCTCCTTTCATACGATGCACATTCGTGGGCTAAGTTCCTTATCAAGTACCGGGAAACTTGCTAACTACGACACAGCAGCTCAGAGGTGTATACTTACCAACTACCACGACTTATCGGAAGAGTTCAGCGAGTGTTTCATTAACTCTTACCGTTATACCGTTGCTAGGCTGGGGCGGTCTCCGGTGAACGGCGGTGAGAGAGTGAAGTGACGCCGCGGAGGAAAATCTGAGCCAACCGCCAACTGCCGCTAACCGGCGACACAGTTTCCGGTGTGCTGACTTCAAAATAAAAGCGGGTCTTTAACGTGGATCCGTACACGACGATATTAGGAAAATATAACAGAAAAAAAGTCACCATAATAATCACGTAGATCGTTTATACATGAGAACAAATGTGTATTTTGGTGTGACGGTACATATTTTTTTTGTGATAAGTCATGTTTTAAAGCACTGTTACTAGAAAGTAATTCCAAACCTTATTCAAGTTAATTAAACGTTTTTAATTAACTTGGGACAATAATCAGACTATCGACATTTACTCAACTAAAGTACATTTGTAACTTGAGTTACTTTATGCTTCTACTCTACATTTCAGAGAGAATTATTGTACTTTTTACTCCACTACATGTATCTACATTTCCCATCTAATTGTGTGGTTACTTTACAGATTAAGATTTTAAATGCAAAACATGTGATCATTTTATAAAATATCACGCATTGCTACAGATTAAACTACCAGACAGTATATAAAGTAGTTAAAATGAGTTTCACCTTAATCAAATGCTAAATTAAAATGCTAATAAGAAGAAGAAGAATCCCTCATGTGAAATATAAATTACACTTTAATGGTGGGCATAACGAGTACTCACTTTTTATACTTTTAAGTATACTTTGATGATAATTCGGAGTATTTTTACATTATGGTATTACTACTTTTACTAAAGTGAAGGATCCGAATACTTTTTCCACCTCTCACAATCAGATAAGCAGAGCTGTAGTCGATGACTCTATAATGTCAGTTGTTCCAGTTATTTTATCCACCAAATTAAATACAATTTATGTTTTCCAAGATCAAAAGGAAAGGGGGGGGGGGGGGGGGGCTTTTTGCTTCAACCGTGAAAACCAAACCGGAAACTGCTTTTGTTAGCAATGTAACTTTTTGTCTTCAGACACGCTTCCGGGAAAATTGCGCTTGAGACACGCGTGGGCATGCAGATCTGTTCTGCACCCGCATACCTTGCTCTCAGAAGTCCAGACACATTTGTTCACTTCACCTCCACCTCCGTTTCAGCTCACGCTCAGAGCTGACGTCCCCGCCTGCAGTCTATGAACAACTACACAAGTTATTTATCCATCTACTACTTAATGCCTGATTGATTCAGTATGCTCATACTAGGTACTGAGAACAAGTACATTTCAAAAACCGGAAGACCCATAAACTCAAGTTGACATTTCACCGTATATGGTTGATACTAAAGACTGTATACAAAAAGTAGAGTCTGTGGTTGGAAGAGAGCAAGGCGACATCTACCGGCTGTGATGGGGCGGTGCAGTAAAGCAGTAAAGCATGAAATGTGGGTTAAAGCCATGTTTGTGCTCAGTTATGACAATGACCCTGCCCAGGCTGCTCAGCTGTGGGAAATGTCCTTCCAGCTGATTATTGTGGACTGACAAACACAACCAGCCAGAACACACACCATCAATTTTAACATTTACCATTAATTTAGCAGCTCCACCAGTCTCTTCTCAAAGAGCACTGTAGACTCATACCTAGCGTTGTATGTGGTAGTCATTTTGTATTTGGATCAACTGTTTTTCATTGGTTGTCTCTGGAAAACAGCTGAACCTACACAGGTTTCAATAAAACATTTCCATCTCTTCAGGAGTAATTGTGGGTTCCTAAATGTGTTGCAAACCTACTGAAATGGATCATAATTACAAATGTTTATTCCAAAAGATCAAGAGCCCACCTGACAAATGTATCAGTCCTTCACATCAAGATACTTCAGATCCAATCCCCCCCTTAAGACATTAGTTAATAATCAGTTATACAAGACCAAGCATGTGGGAAAATGCCCTAATTTAGTTTCAGCACAATATAATACCTGTAATGACTTTTTAAAAAACTGGATGGACAAAGACAGAAATGTAGAGAGACAGAATGTGGTTAATAAGCACTGCAGGTTTTATTACAAGTTCCATTAACTACAGGGTAGAGGAAAGAACTGGGGAAACCCAATTCACATTAACCTACAGCCAAAACCATTTTCATCAGAAAAGGGGAAAAAACTAAAACAAAAACACTGGTAAAAAACACTTCGGAGCATTTAAAAGAAGAGGTTGGAACAATAATTTCAATCACATCAGAAGACAGCCAAATGTAAAATATTCTGCACATTTGTGTAACAACCACCCTTCTGTGTGCAGACAGGAAGGGACGACAACGACGAGGAGCATCATTTCTTAGCTGGTGTCCATCTGAGAAATCAAAACAATGAAATTAGACAGCTGCAAAAACATGATTTGTTAATTTACGACACGTACTATATTGACAACCGAACATACCCTGGCATTGTAGGCGTCTAACTGGGCGTCGAGTTCCTCTGCTGACAGCTGCTGCTTGCTATTACCGCCTCGGCCACCTCGCCCCCTTCCTCTGGCACCGCCAGCACCACGTCCTCCACGGCCTCTCTGCATGCCTCCGAAGCCGCCTCCACGATTTCTGTTCATGCCTCCACCACCTCTGTTGAGACTGAAAAGAGTGCCCGTCACACACGGTGTCCACAACGTTTGCAAGATGAGTGTCTTGAACAAAGGACATCTACACTCACCCCTGCATAGGTCGCCTCTGTGTGTCAATCTGTGATGTGACAAGCTGTATGTTCATTGGCCGCCCTAGAGAGACAAAGACAGTGAATCTCACAATTTGGACAGGACAGCAGTGCTGAAACGGTCAGTCAAGTAAAAAAAAATAAAAAAAACCAAAAACCGAGTGTGCTTAGATTATCAAAATATTAATGACAATCACATCAAAGAACAGAAGTGAAAATGTTCGTGCAACCATAATTCAAAGAGGACATGCTGCATATCATTCAAGTATGAGGCTTACCATCAAGTGGGATGCCATTGTACTGTTTCATAGCCTTGAGGGCATCTGCCCTCCTTTCAAAGTGGACATCTGCGGTTCCCAGGCTTCTTCCCGATCGGTCGTAATGAACTGCAGCCTTTTTCAGAGTCCCGAATTCTGCAAAAAGTTCCTGGGGGGGGGAAAGGGGGGAAATCCTTAGCAGCTATTCCTTTGCGCCACTCTGTTTAGCATACCAACCAAAGGCAAACATGCTCCACTAATAAAAAAGGTCTAACATGAAAACCAAAGTACCTGAATATCTGCATCAGAGACCCCAAAATCGAGGTTGGAGACAAGGAGCTTCCCTCCGGTTTCCACACCAGCTCCTCCGCCACCTCCAGCAGCGCCATTGAAGCCGCTGAAGCCGTTGTCAAACATGTCATGCTGCCACTTATCTGGAAGCTGTTTAGGCTGCAACAGACGAAAGAGAACGCACCTGCTGACTTCAGGATCCCCTTGCCTCTGTCAATCACAGAGTCCACACGGCTGGGTGTTGGGGCAAGCAGGGGCTCCACTTCCAACAGGGCCAGGGTGCTCAGTTCCCCCAAGAGGGTCCCCAATGTTCCCTGCCCACCCCATCACTACAAGCAAGTGAATCAGTTCAGACAGAAGACATACACACAGGACAAACAACTATAACAGCAAGGGGATTTGTTGTACATCACCTAATGCATTTAATTTCAGAACACTGAGGTCTAGTGGCATCTACTGAGACTGTACACACTGACTCAATGACTACCAAGTCAAAATTGAGCAAAGTTTATTATCCCAAACCCACCCACAATCTCTATACTAAACCCTGAACGACTTGCCCACCCCGGCTAGCTACCAATATTGCCCATTGTTCTCTTGCCATCTGCGCCTCCACCAAAGGCTCTCCAGATATGATCCTCGGGCACACAGGGGGGGGGTCGCCATCTGAAGCAGCGTTGCCTCCAGCGTTGCACCACATTTCCTGGCTCGCCCAAGAGTTCTTTACCAAGCCACGAAAAGGGGCTTTTATGAAGTGTCCATAAGGTGAGGGGGTGGGTTGGAAAAACAACTAGAAATTGGCCAGCTATCTCCTCTATGCGAGCGTGGATTATTTGAGCGTCCATTTTGAGACCACGCCATTTTGGACTGGGGCTTTGTTGGGTTTGTCTAAATACTCATTCACACTTAAGGAGTGACGATTTGCCTTATATGCACAATATCGGAGGGGGGGGGGGGGGTTGAAGTCCACTGATCCATCCGCAAGTAACAGCCACACTGGTTGAAAAGCCACCAAACGGACCTTGTTGCCAGCGACTCCCGAACAAAAGGCCGCCTGGTCGCTGCGCCGGGACATGGACTATGCTCCCAAAAGTGGTGTGGTGTGGTGTGGGGGGGGAGGAAAAAATCATTTGCGGGTGAAATTTCTCGATGAAGTAGTTTCCTCTCACCATCGTTTCGACACTTCGGGTGGAAAGCACCGTTACTGACCGTGGGCGACTAGCTCTAATTTAAAGGTGCTGGGTTCAAAATGGCGCCGCCGAGGCCTTCACGATCCAACTTTAGCTAGTTAGCCAATGTGGCTAACACGCTGGCTCTCTCCAAAAGGCCTCTTCTTGAGAAACGATGCAACACATATGGGTTGTGGGAGAAGGGACACACTATGCATACAACTGCCATTAATGCTCAACCGCGAACTATAGAGCTTCCCTCCGAGGGAAACTCGGCGGTTACGGCAATCATTTTATTCAAGCTGGCTAGTGGGTTAGCTAGCAAGCCTACTGAAGAATAGAAGGATGTTAACCAGGCATTTTCAGGTTTGCCGAAGGTTTTCCTTTTTCTGCCCATTCCTCTAACTTTCTCATACCCTGCTGTAAGGCGTTGGTCTGCCTCTACCGCGGTTCAGGTTCTGTCGGCTCCTCATGGGGCCGGATCCGCCGCCGCCTCGGCCTCCAAATCCTCCGCTGCTGACTCCGAGACGCCCGGCGCCTCCTCCTCGGCCGCCGCCGCCGCCAGAGCCTCCGCGGCCTCGGCCTCTTCCACCCCGGCCTCCGCCTCTCTGCTGCCTGTTCTGCTTGATAATGTCGTCTAGAGACATATCCATTTTATCGGCCATAATGCTGCCCCAATAGCGCTAAACTGTGAAGAAAATATAAAAAACACACGCCCTAGCCTCGATTGGTCCCTCTCTTCGCACTTTCACAGCTCAACGCTCTCTGCACCGACGACTAAACACAATGAGCCGACGTCCGCAGGATATAGACAAACTGGCTCGGTTACGTACTGCACGTAAAACACAACGTCATCACGTAATACGCGGGACCGAGCGACAAACGCCATTCTACTGTAATCGAAGTACTTACATTGTTGCTTCTCTACTATTTGCTGTAATACTGTTAATTTATACAAAATGTACTGTATCGTTACCACTAATCGCCATGCGTGGCCGGATCGTGTTCCTCGATAACGCATATTTATCGTATCAACTTTTGCTTCACAGATTCAAATCAGTTAGAGCGAAAACAATTATTCAATAAATTAAGCGATTAGTTGACTTGAGAGAAAATTAATCTGCAACTATCCTGATGACCGATTAATCATACAAGTCATTTTTAAAATAAAAATGCTAACCTTTTACTTGTTCCAGTCTCTGTCTGACTATTTGCTGGTTTTCTTTGCCTTCCATGGCATTAAACTAAATATCTACGGTCAGTCAAAACAAACAATTTGAATATGTCAACGTTGACTCTTAGAAATATTTTTTGATGAGTTATGTACCAAATGATTAAAAACATTGACAAAATTATTGATAATGACAATAATCATTCATCGCAGCTATAAAATCAGTATAACCAGGATATAGCGCAGTACTGTAAAAGTCTTTTATTCAACATTTTGTTTCAAGGCTTGGGGGAGGGGGGTTAACCAAGGGCAGAATACTCGGGGAGGTCTCTACTTAGTAAAGTCCATTTGAGGGCAAGAAAATTTATAATAAAAATGTTGGCCTTCTACATTGCATTTGGCTTCCAAAACTTGCCCATAAAGTGTGTATCCAATGTGACCATTCCATTACTTCTACAATTTACTGATCAAACTATCTTCCAAAACAAACAGAGAACTTGAAGTCAGCCCTTTCGCATTTTCCTCCAAAGTCATGTAAGTAGCAGTAGCAAAGAAAACAGGGTTTGTATTTAAGACTGCAGTCTTTTGAGTCCTGTGGAGAGTGTCAACAGTTTGTACATCAGCATCAGATGTCAGCAAATTTGGATGAAAGTTTGCATCAGTCCCGTCCACATACAGAATGTATATATGGAGATTTTATGACTTGAAAAAACATGAACCAAGAGACGGGAGAATCTGTGCTCCCTGGAATCCCACTTCTTTTCTTCTTAGTCAGTTGTAGAGGGTAAAGAAAGAGACAGGGGTTGCTATGGTCCAGAGTTTAAAAAACAAGATTGGCATTCTGTGCTAGACTGGCCAACAGGGCTGACTTTCTGGCTGATGGAGGAAAAGTTCTCGAGGATAATGGGTGGAAAAAAAGCGACTGCACCATCATGAGAAAGACTAGGACTTCTTGGAGTCCTGTGTGTTGCGTTTCTTGAGGTCACTCAGGTCCACTGGTGTGAAAGCTGTGAGAGCAAACAGAAACAACTTGTTAAATGGCCTGTGCTTTATTAATTGAATCCTTTTGTATGACATAAAATTAAATTTCACTTCACTACTAAGTTACACTTTAACTTACAATGTAGGTTAGGATTTGGGTTCTTCTCCACATACTCCTGTGGTCCACGGTCATTACGTTCACTATTTTGTGTTGATCTGATGTCTCTAAGCACACACTGCCAAGCTGTGAAAGAGTAAAGACAACAAGGTTTTTGTTACATTTAGGAAATCTCATCCAACCCTGCAGACCAGTTAGTAACAACATGACAAGACAGACAGAAGTGCAGACTGAAGGTTAATAAGAAGTTCAACTTAATGAAGGTGAGACGTGTATAGTTTAAGTGCCCAATCTCACTGCATCCAAGACAGTGTGCTGACATTTGGTAACTTGCAAACTCATTCTTTTGCACTTTTCAAAGTAGGTGATGCAGTGGCAGTACTTGTGCTCAGAGTGGGTAAATTAAGTTGTCCAATTCAGATACTCTAGCACTACTAATATTTTTAATGATGATGGTTGAAGTGGTCATTGAAAAGCAATCGGAAACGTGGTCTGTGGTACTATTCTCAGGACTTAAAGGTTCCCTGTGGAGTTTTAGACCTCTAGCAGCGCTATGGTCTGTTCATGAGCGAGTCCCTGTTTTGTTTCTCTCTTGCACGTGCACGAGGACGCACATGCAAGCCTGTGCGCGATACATAGTCCTGCTAATGGTTTTTGAGGGAGGAAATGCATTCAACACGCTTGATGGACCTCAAGGATACACACAACACGAGTTTTAGTGAGAAACACTGAATGTAAACATAAGTTTTGTCTGTTTACAAGAAAACTCCACTGGGGACCTTTGAAATCCACACAATAAACAAGGTGTGGTTCCTGTTTAGTGTGGCGTCTTGCACTGTGGAGAGGAAAATCATGCCCTCACATTCAAGCACATAACTTGTTTTCTTGCTCTATAAGCTATTTACTACTCAATACTCTTATAACACATTAAAGCTATGATTCCATTATGTTACAGTGTTATAATTAGAATAATCTGCTATATGAATTAATGTAACGGATGCACACATTTATCTCATTTAATGTCATGGTATGCTACTGACAATGGCAGAAATCATCAAAAGGAGTCTGTTTGGTTCATGGCATCAACCATTCTACTAGAAATACATGATATGGGTTTTGAAATGCTGACAGTGTACCTGTAGATTTAAGCAATATAAGCTGCAGTTACACGTGCCAATTTAACTGGCAATTCCCATACAAGTGTTACACGTGAGATGAGCCAAATGATAAGGATTGTGTTTACCTTTAGTGATTAAACAGGTCAAAGTTTATTTTCCTGTTGCTGGTTTTGCTCATGTTAATAACCTATAGGAAACAAACTTGGACTAAAGCTGTTCCTGGACAACACAATTCAGTTGTAGATCTTGCAGGTCTGTAATTCTGATCATTGGTAAAAAAATAAAATGCTTAGATTTTTCTGAAAGGACATTCAACATTAGAGGGTACACTTACTATCATGTATAAAGCGCACATTTTCCTCATGTGCTGGGGTGAAAAGCTCCCCACTGTTAGTAGGGGATCGGGGGCTTGAAGTCCGCTTGTAACTATTCACCATCCTGGGAGCAGATGAGCTTCACAAACATGAAGACAGCAAAATTAGCAGCATAAAGAGACATTCATTTCCTTAAAGTCTTTTAATCATTGTTTACTGTAAATTAAACTTCACATAATATTCTTCCGTGTCTCAAACTCAAAGCAGTGCATACCTAAACTTACATTTCATGAACTTTTAATGATCACAATTAACACTGGCCCATTTGTACTTAACTGTTAAGTGCCATAACTTGATACAGACCTGGTCATTCTGTTTGCAGTCTGTACTCGCTCCTCGCTCCTCTATGGTGAGTGAATATGAAGAATACAAAGGTTCAGAAGTCCTTCGCCGAATTCTGACAATAAACAACAGGGAGAACTACAGCATCCGCGCTTGATCTGTCAGTTTCTAAACGACATAACACAGGTCTACATTCACACCACAGCTAACTATTAGAAACAGTACACCACTGACACTCCTGCTGAACCCACGGAGTTAAATTTGCCAGCTACTTTCTAGTCACTTACAATAAACTACATCACCTGAACAGTTCTGATAAGTCGACCGACATTAGTAACAACACGAGTGTATAGTTGCTATAATTTCTATAACGTTATAGCTATGGTGCACTGTGCGTCTGGAAGAAATGAACACACACTGACGTTAACTAGCCGTGGGGCTTTTGTTTACGTTTTTACTTCAGTAGTTTCAGTTGTGTTAGCAGCAGGCTACAGAGCCAAACCCGGTGCGTTAAGCACTGGTCAAATTCTCACGAACAAGATATGTATCGTCTCTAAAATCGTTTCTGCCGTTTCGTATTCGTGTCCCCCTATAGCTATTTCCCGAGGGACAGCTAACTACAGATTTGCTGACACAATAATTTCAGCTAACTTTAGCCAGCTAGCTAGCTAGCGGTGATTTACATTGTCTTGTCATAACGTTAGCTTCAACTAGCTAATGTTCTGCTGCCGTTACTGGTCCCAGATATTTGTTAGAAAGACACTTAGCGCAGGTATACACTTTCCAAGATGTCCAGTCAAAGGACACACTATTAAGATATTTAACAAACCTTTTTATGGCCCTTCCTTTCGATTTCTTTATTCAGAGACTGTCCGCCGTTAGACCTGGCTAAAACGTTGCCAATGCCAACCAATCATTTCCGGGAAAAGACACGGAAGTGAAAGAGCTCTCACAACAAATAAAATGTACAATATTACATTATACAGTATTACATTATTATTATTATTATTAGGGCCCGAAGCACCGAAAATCGGTGCAAGGACCTATTGAAATTGTAAGTTATTATTATTATTATTATTATTTGTCGTCAATGACTGCAAAAATGAGGGGCTAAACGTGCTCGAAAAGTCCTGAAAATGTGCACACACCTCAAGGTTGGCGAAAATTGCAATCTCACATGGGTTCCCAGCATGGGCGGGGGGGATAGCGCCACCTACAGTTTTCAAACCAAACCCCCCCCCCCCCCCTCCCTTCACTTTGAGCTACATGCACCAAATTTGGTATGCATATGCATCATGTCCAGACTTAGAAAAAAGCCTCTTGGAGCCCTACCTTAAACCCGGCTATTTTTAATAAACCTTGAATTTTTTGTGCAATTTTTGCCATTTCCAGGGGTCGTACTTTTGCGAACTAGTCCTACAGATTTTATCGGATCCACTTCAAACTTGGCCTATGCCCTCTAGACACCTTGGGCATGAAAATTTGCTAAAAGCTTTCCATTAAGTTGAACGGCGTGCCCGTGACGCGGCGTGGAAGTTAGGTGTTTCGCCGCCAAACAGGAAGTGGTCTATAACTGGACTGTACATTGTCCTACAGGCCCCAAACTTTCCATGTTTCATGACCCCCCCGCCCTGAAGGCATCTATATGCTCATTTTTAGCCACAGTCACAGCGCCACCTAGTGACAGCAGGAAATGACACGCCTTATAGTCTGACATGCAACTCCGAGTGGGTTGAGCAGAACAACCTCAAATTTGGCCAGTAAAGCCTAAAGACCTTGATGATGCTGTACAGTGAATAATATTGAGTTTTCACCAGAGGGCGTGGTCATGGCAGCGCGGCGAATGTCGATGTTCCATCATGAAAATTGAAAATGTTGTAACTTGGCTGAAAATGATAGGGTTAGGGTTAGATCTTTTTCATATTCCTCACGTTTGATGCGATTCCCGTCCTGAACACATGTAGGGGTCAATATTGAATCAAAGTCATAGCGCCACCTAGTGACAACAGGAAGTTACACGCCCAATACTTTTAATCAGTACACCTAGCAGGTTAACCAGATCCACCTCAAATTCACTCAGCATAGACTTAAGACATTGATGATGCTTCACTGTGAAAATTGTGAGTTTTCATCAGACGGCGTTGCCATAACAACGCGTTCTTCGCCATGAAACAGGAAGCAGTTTTTTGAGGGGCTAAACATGCTTCAAATGTCATGAAACTTGCCACACACGTCAGGAGGGATGTATTTTCTTGTATGATATGGGTCTTGGACATAGGCGTGGCCAAAACGGCTCAATAGCGCCCCCTCAAAATTTTCAAAATCAAAGCCCCCCCCCCCTTAAAATTTGACATACATTTATGAAATTGGGGTGGCATATGCGTTATGTCGAGACTAAGAAAAAGCTTCTTGGAGCCAGAATCCAATTGGCTGTAATGCAGACAAATACTTTATTCATAAACACATGCCAGCGATAATCAAACATTCTTGCTGCAGTAACAGGATTACAACGCAAGAGTTCGCACCTATCTGCCCATTCTAAATCTTCTTCTGTTTGTGTTCTACCCTGTTGTTTCAATATACTGTATAGAAGGTTTGTCCAACGCATATCTGCAGATGAAAATGAGCAAAACCAGGTTGGGATACCTAGTTGTCGAACACATGCCACCAAGTCATGTTGTGCTCCCTGCCAAAAAGCTGGAGTACCACGTATAGGTCGAAGGAATCGGTAACCGTCATCAAACTGTAACAATTTTTTCAAAGATTCGTCATCCGTTACGAAATCATCAGAGACTTTTTGTGATGCACCACTTCCTTTTCCCTTACATAAAGCTATGGATACACTTGATATAACCTGAAGAATGAGAGAAGCAGAGAAGGAAGAATGAAGAAGAAAGTTGCAAAAAAATTAAACATGTTTAAATTCAGTGTTAATCTGTATCTTGTACAACTGAGTTTTGATGATGATGGTACAGCAGCACAAAATAAATGTTGGCCTCTGAAGAGCTGAAAAGACTCATGTCTGAGATATAATTCAATCTGAATAATGTTCTTGAGATGTTTTGACTAAATTGGTGGCTGATGAAGCAACAACATCAAGAGCCACAGCAGAGATGAATTTCTTAGATACCCTGGACATACAGTATGTCTGACAGACAGAATGGGATTTTTGTGAAGGATATCTATTAAGAAAAATCTATCACAAACTGCCAAGAGGTGCAACTATTGATCAACCTGTGCAGGAAACAATAAGATGCATGTAAATAAGTGACAGAAAGTGGAAAATAAAATGTTCAGTGTTCAAAAAGAGCAGGCTGTGAACAAAATGTGTACTTTGTCTCCATCTTGTGGCGTTTACGGGAAGAAAAATGTGTCCATGCGATCACCTGCTGTATACATACTGTACATTCAATAATGGCGATGACATTATGCACATGTGAGCATGTTGTCCCTGAAAACTGCATTAAGTTTGTCTCTAAATGAATAAAATGTAATAGTGAAAGCTTTTCTTAAACAGTGTTGTCTTCTTGGAAATGCTTATCCATTTCTACACCCTTCATACTCTGTTAGCATCATACAGTCCTGCTGACTGACTCGACTTGTTTAAAGAAGCAAATCTTTAGTGAAAATCTTAATTCTCCTTCAGAGCAAATCATTTCAGACCCCCATCACTACATCTCTGTCTATACAACGCTCAGTGCTCCCTCTCTTCAATGAGGCTGTCTATAACACACTTGAGTATCAACACAGTTTCAACTTCAAATTACAAAGCTTAACAACTGCAATGATTCTGCTTCTGCAAAGTCTAAAAGTGGAAAAACAGATTAAATACAATTATTTTTTAATCTTTGAACTTTTTTTAGAGTTTATAATCCTGCAGTGAAGTTGTAGGAGGGTAAAGTTGAACCATCTTTTAAATTTGATTTCTGACTGTTTCTAATTTTGAGAACACACACACAGTGATGAGGTTGATTCAGGTTTATTTATATACAATTTGGTTAGTCACTTTACAAAATTTTTTCATATTTCAAAAATGATTTATGTGAACATGTTTTTACAGTGACTTGCATGCAACCAATAAACAAAGATTAAAACCATGTTGCATGATTCATTTCAGACAGTAGAGGACGTTCTTGACAACCAATCAATTCTGCTGAAGAACAAAAGAACAAATAATCAATCAGAGCCAGAACTGTTTTGATAGTGAGACTCTGAGTGTAAAGTGTAAAAAAACTGAAATTAAAAAACATGATCAAAACTGAAATTACTCTTACGAATAAATAAATCTAAAATAAAATAAACCTTATGAACAAAAACTGTTGTCTGATGAATATAAAAGTTAAAGAATCACACAACTGGAAACAACATAGTTGGTACAGTGGATACAGTAAATGTTATATTGTGGTCTGATTAAAAACAACATGCTGCTAACCAGGATAATATGTTGTAATCTAAAAATTAGAATTGATTTGTACCTGTATGAAAGTTTATCACCTGATGATGTAACAGTTTAAGGACTGAGAACATTTTTCTTTTTTCATGATTGACTGTTGTTTGTCTTGATTATTCCAGTGAGATCTAGACAGACAGTGAAGTCAGAGTAAAGTCTTAACTAACACTAACATGTCTGAACGTCACAGAGAAATCTCAGTTTGACAGACTTTGATATCAGTGGTTTTAGCATCACCAGCCGTTCCAATATTGAAATATGGGAAGAGTTTCTCAGTGAAAGTGTCTGTGAGTGTAGATGTGAGTCATGTTTTCAGGGTTGTAGAAGGACACCTCGCCCCCATCATAATCCAGCTGGACTTGGTGAAGCAAGTACCTCTCCCTTCCTGTCAACTGACTCTTTAGCCAAACCTAAGTTCCAGACAGGATGGTCTCCCACCTCCACCTCCCAGCTGTGTTTCCCTGAGCTGAAGCCCTCAGAGCCCAGAACACTGGCATACTTAGTGTTTCTCTCTGGATTGTCAGGAAGCTGCTGGTTTCTGTCTCCATGTCTCACACTGGTCAGATCACCAGACAGATAGAGATCAGGGGAGAGCAGGGGAGTGGACCTCATCCTTCATCTTCTCCCAGACTCTGAAGGACAGGGTGCTCAGGTGTTTGGCCACATTTATCAGCGCCCCTGAGACCAGCTGTGGATCTGACAGTGAGCACTGGACTCTGGCTCTGGTCTGAGTGGGTTTATAACTGCTGAGGAATGGCACGTTGTGTTTCTGCAGGTCTTCTTCAACAGCAGAGATACTGTCTGACAGAGAGGAGATCTGCTCCTGAATCCTCTTCATCTCTCTGCTGATAGTCTTCCTCTTCTGCTCCTCTTCCTCCCTCAGAGCTGCCAGTCTGGACTCCTCTTCCTCTTTCAGGAACTGGTGGAGCTTGTTGAACTCGGCTCTGATTTGCCTCTCTGTGGACAACAGCTGCTTCTTGGAGTGTTGAATCACTTCATTGTATGTTTTCTCCACTTGTTTGTGTTTGTCCCTCTTGTCCTGTAGAGACTCTAAGTCAGATTTCAGCTGTTCTTTCAGGTCACTGACTGCTTGTTCAATAGGAACTACCTGGTGACTCTGGTGGAGAGAAAACTCACAGACAGGACACAGTGCTCTATCTTCATCCTTACAGAACAATTTAGGCTCTTCTTGATGTTTACTACACACCACCTCCACCTTCTTCTCTCCTTTTTCTGTCTCAGATGATCCAGTTTTCTGTCTCTCAGCAAAGGACTCAGCCAGTTCCTTCAGTGCAAAGTTCACATTTGGATATTCTTTTGAAGATTTTCTTTTACAAATGGGACAGTTTTTATTTTCAGCTTGTTTCCAGAATTGTTGCAGGCAGCTTGAACAGAAGCTGTGGTTGCAGCTCAGAGACACAGGATCTCTGAAAGTCTCTGAACACACATGGCAGTTCAGGAAACTCTCAACAAGAGCAATTTTCTCAGCCATTTGTCTCCGTCCATCTGTCTTCATCGCAGCCACTACACTACATGCAAGCGATGCATCATCATCAGAAGACAATGACGCACATCTCACATTATTCCCAGCAACAACAGGCAATGGCAACTTGTTGGAACACATACAAGCATTACAATCAGCACTGCTCTGACCTTTGGCGGATTTGGGCGTGTGCAGCGTACGAAAACCCTTCGTCTTCGCCATCTACAATAAAAAAAGGGAAAAAGACATATATTCATAACATAACTTCCATCATCGTCGTCATCAGTGTCATTTGTAGAACATTGTAGAACACAAAAGGCACTCACCTCCCCCTGAAGACCCACGTTCACAGCACTGGCAGGAACAGGCATTGAAGACATGTCCACATCGCTCGGTGTCGCCTCCACCTAGAAAAAAATATAAATTCAATGAACTGTATAAAACAGATATTTTTTCACAATTACTTTTTAAATTTGTGGTACATGTTTCACACAAAGTGCACTCACCTCGTCCTCCGCAGCCACTTCCACAGCCGTTGCAGGTGACGGCTTCGAAGACACCTCCACATGGATCGTTCCCTCCACCTAGATAAAAATATATAAATTCAATAAACTGTGTAAACAACATAAAACCCTTTTTCCCACATCATTTACTAAATACTACTAACATTTGCAAAAATGATTGAATGAATGAATTGCTGCTTATCTACTCAAACTGTACAACAATCCTAAATAGTGAAATATTGTATTAAAAAAAAAAAAAAGGGTACACACCTGCTGCTTTGCCTGTCTCCTCTTGCAGACAACAGCCTTCTTCCACACTCGTTCCACATCTGGTTTCTAATGTAAGAAAGACAAAATAAACCATTTGAAGCCATATTTGGGTCATAGCTCCTTTTGGACAATATAAGCAGTCATGACTATTATTGGGGTGTGTCAGGAAGAAGGACACACTTCATAATAAGCTCTCAAGCAACAGATATCCTCATTCTCAAGTTCTCCTCATTCTTCAAGTTAAAGCATAATACAAACATAACAAACCTGCGGCTGAACCAGCATCCTTTTGGGTCCACCACAGGACTCAAGCTCCCCAGATTGGCTCCTCTGTAACGAGAATTAACATAGTTTGTATTAAACAAATGGTACCCTTTGGCCATTACTAAAGGTAAATTATTTAGGGAATATTAATTTTCATCAAAAAGCAACCACCATTCAATTACTGTGTGCAGCCTATTACCTTCCTGCCCCGGCCAACAGCTGTCCATGCGAGAGGGTTTGGTGCAGGACGTGGCGCACGGACCTCTCCCTTCACGACCATCCTCGGGGAGACTCTCCTAGCAGGCGGCGACGTCCTGGCAGGAACCTCTGGCTCGGGTGCTGTTGTCACCTGCACCTATTTAGAAAAGATACCAAGATAAAAGTTAATGAAGCGTTATTACGGATTATAAATACACACAAAAAACACAGGCAATAAAAACTGTTTACAATCATGCATCAAGAATACACATCTTACAACACTTAATGTAAAAGCGGGTGGGTACATACTGTCTCCACCTGCTCGTACGACCTCTGCCACAGCAACTGCACCAGGATCTGCATCCCCCCGTTGTCACTTAAGTGAACCTGCAAAAATAAGTAATGAAAAGTCAATTTACAAAATTGAACTTATCGTATCAACTACAAAAAAAGAGTACATTGAACTTTTCCATTTGCCATGTCAAAACAACTTACACCATCTCTGCTCCACAGCTCACGGCGGTCCAAAGGAAAGTGTTCAGCAACAGAAAAGTACTTGACACCTTAAAAAAAGAACATTATAAATCATTGGAATATTCATACCATAACTGTGCCTGTTCCTTTGCCTGAGAAGATGCATGTAACTGCACTTAAACTAAAATCTTTTTTTGAAAACATACCCATATGTGCTGCCACACGATGAAACTCCTGACGCAGCAAGTTCTGATGAGCCACCTCGACGTTCAGACGCGGAGGAAAGTCCACAACAAACACCTGTACAAAACAACAAATAAAACAAAATGAATAAATATACAGTAACTAACGTGGTTGTATGAGCTGTTACAGAATCTACTACCAAAGATATAACAATAAATACAAATTAAAACAACTCTACCTTAGCCCAGCGACAGCAGACACTGTCCAGGAGCCTGCCAAAGTCTGTCGCTGCCTCGTCGACGGTCCTGCTGGCTGTCAGGTTGTTGCTCGGGGCCAGAAGACAGACTGCCTCAGGTGTCCGCGCCAGAGCAGCATGGTCCACCTCGGCCTTCAGGTCCTTCGCACTGGCCCCATGCGTCGACATCACAGCAAAGGAAAGTCGGTCCTTCGGTATCTCCACAAATCCATCTGCGATGCTTCGCAGATGGGAGTCCCCCACAAGCAGAACAAACTGGAACACAGAAAGCATTTGATTTAGAATGAAAATCACCATTTACTCCACAGATCATGCATTTCTTCACTCAAACATAATAATAATAATAATAATAAAAATAATACCTTCTTATCGGGAGACTCTTCCGGCATGACCAACTTGTGGCTTCGTCCAGTCACTGATGACATTGGCCATCGTCTCACTGCATGGCGATCGCCTGTACCTATTCAGCAACAAGATACCAAGAAAAATTAATGAACCGTGACAAATTATACATACAAACAAAAAAAACACATGCTGACAGTGTTCAAGATTGTTCAATCATGCATCAAGAATATACACCTTACACATTTAAATGTAAAAGTGGTGGGTACACACCTGCACAACTGTTGATCCTAGGGATCTCAAGAGCCACTCTGCGATGCTGCGCATTGTACAGCTTGAGTGCTGCGCTACGACGGTAGGACTTAAGACGAGGCATCTAAAAGTATGAAGACACAAAAAATATGTTTTGCAAACATAAGTCAAACATGTTACAACATTTGATCCATCGATATTGGTACGATATGTAGTGACAAAACAACCATGTTAAATAACAAACTGCTTCTTCAAGAACCACAGTACAGATGGAATAAACAACTTCAAATAAATATATAATTGATAGTCAGTTATAAAATACTAATAATAAAATAACATACAAAACTCAATAATTGTGCAACTTACTGTAGTAGAGTCGTTGGAAGTGTAGTACTGGATAGCTACAAACAGCAGATGCCCAATCTTGAAGTCACCTTTGCAAAACAGAAACAAAAACACCTTGAACAAAATCAGATTCTCAAAATATCAGCCACATAAAGGTCAGTTAAAAGACAGCAGTACAACCACATCTTTTGGTTGAGTGCTTTAGATGTGGAAAGCAATGGGCATATTTGTAGGTCAGAGTGACAACCTGTCTGTCTCTGGTAAATTGGACTATTCAAAGTGGCCACTGATGAATTTCAATAGAGCCAACCTAAACACAAAGGGTTAACTTGTGAAGTAGTTTGTAGTTTGCCGGCTTATGAATTAAAGTTAGCAAATCTTGTACTCTGCTACTATTCAACAGCTTCTGGGGATTTGTAACTTTTACACTCACACAAGTCTAAAGCGACATAGTTTAATGGTCCTGGTATGTGAGGTAGTTTACGATGTAACCAACAGTATAATACAATAACGTAACCACCGTAACACAATACATTCCTCACAAGAGTATCCAAACATATTAAATATTCTAATATCAACATCACTTCTTCTTTAATTAAATAAACCGATGTTTTACGTGGTAAATAGTATGTATAGTAAGTATGACAAAGTCTGCTTTTCTACAAGTAATTTTAACAAAAAACAGTATAATCATGTGTAATGCAGCCATGTTGAACGCATAGCCTATTGAATACCACACTATCAAAATCATTTCGGTTTGCACCGCTGTGCTGCCTCCCACGGATAAACAGTAAATTTAAAATGTTAATAATTAAATAACTCACCTTGCTTCGCACAGAAAATCCTTCGAAGAGCAAAGATCCTGTTGTTTTCCTCAAAGTGAAATCCTCGCAGAGTCACGAAAGTCCGAAGAACATCCGGTCTCGTGTGTCGGTCTCAGCTGAAACAGCGAAAAAACCAACGCTGCTTGTTGTGGACAACTGGTTAGGGCCCGAAGCACCGAAAGTCGGTGCAAGGACCTATTGAAATTCAAGGAATTATTATTATTATTATTATTATTTTTCTTCTCCGTCTTTGAGGGCAAAAATGGGTGCCTGAACGTGCTCCGATTCTCGGGAAAATTTGCACGCACGTGTGGTTTGGCGAAAATTCTTCTTTGACATGGGTTCGGAGCAGGGGGGGGGGGGAGAAAAATTGTTAGCGCCACCTATCTGCGAAAATCTCAATGCCCCCCACTTTCGCTTTGAGCTAATTTCACCAAATTGAGTGTGCATATGTATCATGCCCATACCTAAATATAAGCCTCTTGGACCCCTACTCTAAACCCAACAGGAAGTCGGGTATTTTTCATAAAGTGGTCATTTTTAGGCCTCAGCACCCCCATTCCATGCCTCGTACTTTCGCGAACTAGCCCTACAGATTTTATCCGATCGCCTTCAAACTTGGCCTATGCCCTCGTGACAAGTTGGGCACCCAAGCTTACTCAAATCTTGCTATTTGCTACAACGGTGTGCCCGTGACGCGGCGTGGAAGTTAGGTGTCTGGCCGCCAAACAGGAAGTGGTCTATAATTGGACTGTACATTGACCTACAGGCCCCAAACTTACCACGTGCCATGCCCCCCCCGCCCTGAACACATCTATATGCTCATTTTCAGCCACAGTCATAGCGCCACCTAGTGACGGCAGGAAGTGTCACGTTTTACAGTCGGACATGCATCTCAGAGTGGGTTGAGCAGAACAACCTCAAAATTGGCCCCTAAAGCCTAAAAGACATAGATGATGCAGGACAGCGAATAAAATTGACTTTTTGTCCAGAGGGCGTGGTCTCGGCGGGGCGGCGAATGTCGATGGTCCATCATGAAAATTCAAACTGCTGTAACTTGGCTGAAAATGATCACATCTTGTCCATATTCCTCACGGTGGATGACATTCCCGGCCTGAACGCATGTAGGGGTCAATTTTGAATCAAAGTCATAGCGCCACCTATTGACGGCAGGACATGTCACGTTTTACATTCTGACATACAAATCCCAGTGGGTTGAGCAGAACTGCCTGAAAAGTGGCCACTAAAGCCTCAAGATGTTCATGATGCTTGACAGCGAAAATTGTGACTTTTCACCAAAGGGCGCGGTCTCAGCGGCGCGGCGAATGGCGATGGTCCATCATGACAATTCAAACTGCTGTAACTTGGCTGAAAATGATCCCATCTTTTCCATATTCCTCACGGTGGATGACATTCCCGGCCTGAACACATGTAGGGGTCAATGTCAAATTTGTTGAATCAACTTTGTTGAATCAAAGTCATAGCGCCACCTATGTACACACAATTTACCGTGTTTTTACATGTAAAAATCAAAGCCCCCCCCTTAAAATTGGACGTAAAATTATGAAATTCATGTGGCTTATGCGTCATGTCCAGACCTACAAAAAAGCCTCTTGGAGTCGTACTCTAAAGCCAACAGGAAGTCAGTTATTTTTCATAAACTGTTAATTTTCATGCCTCCTTCTTATCTTAACTGCTCCTACAGATTTTATGGGATCCACTTCAAACTTGCCCTATGCCCTCTTGACAAGTTGGGCACCCAATGATACTGAAATCTTGCAATTTGCTACAACGGCGTGCCCGTGACGTGCCTTTCAACTTTCATGTCTGTCATGTGTCATTAATGCTCCTGTAATGAATTGATTCTTCCACCGGAGGGCAGTGTTGGTTTACTAATGGATAGACCTGCATGAGAACACACAGGGAGGAGGACAGGAGACAGGACTGACTCTGAGTGAGTGATGTTTGTCTTTGTCAGTATTTCTAAACTTGAGCTCAATGAGCTCTGCACTCTGTAGATGTCAGTGTTTGCATGTTTATTTAAGTCAGTTATTCTGTCATTTCACTTGATGGATTAATTTTCAGCCCAGGTGAATCATGCTTCAGACCAGTTCAATTTAGTTCACAACCCAATGTGCTGGAGATACATAGTTTTACTATGTCAATTCACTGTCTCCTCTGCAGCCTCTCTGACCTGCTGCATGTGTGTGTGTGTGTGTGTGTATGTCAGTGTTTGCATGTTTATTTTTGCTCTTTATTATTGTTAAGGAAGTACATGTGTCTTTTCAAATATGTCTTTTCATAAGGCTATGTTTGTACTGAGACAGTGGAATGTTTTTGAGCATATAAGCAGAACAACAGTTATGTATGTGTGTCATATTTTAGCATGACAATCTCCATTTGATCCGCTCTCGTTGTCACTCTCAAACAACTGTCTCGCGTCTCGCGTTTGTACATTACTACAGCACACAATTTCCCAGTTTCTCCACAGCAGACAGATGGTACAGTGGTCAGTGCGCTCGCTTCGTAATCAGAGGACGCCGGTTCGAATCCACCTTGGGGATACCCCTTTGGTCTCTGTTGAATACTGTTTGCTTATCTGTTTTGCTCAGAATAAGGGCTCTCCTGCTTGGGGAGGCTCGTGTGTGTGCGTGTGTTATTTTCTTCTCATCTTCTTCTCATTCTGCTTGGGGAGGCTCGGCCCAACCTCCCCCTGGCATCTCTGGTCGCGTGCACGCTCTGACTTGGTGGTCCTGGTACCCGGTCGGTGGCGTGTGTGTGTGTGGGGGAGTGTGAGCTCTGCGCGCTGTGGTCGTGCGCTCCCCGGCGTGCGCTGCGCTCCCCGACGTGCGCAGGTGTGCTTCGGGCCCTCCAATGCTGCTTGCAGCTTTAATTTATATTGATCTACAGTGGGCGTTGCCCAAATGCAAATAAACTGATACCAGTAGAACAGGGTTACGCTGAAGCTTGCGCAACTGCAGAAGGTAACAGGCCTTTGTCTGAAGCAAACTCCTATTTTGTTTTACAAATCAAACTCTAACCTTACACTAACTCAACAAAACATGCACATAATAAAAACATAACTTTCTTCATGTCTTTGTGCTTTCAAGCATAAGTTCGATTACCCATGTTTTTATTTAACTGAACTGCAGAAGGTAACAGGCCTTCATCTGAAGCAAACTCGTATTAGATGCAGGTTTTTATTTCTAATTGCCACTGTTTGATAAGTATAATAGCTCATATATTTGACCCGCTCCCGTTTTCCCTCTTAAATTGTTGTGGACAACTCCATCTCGCGCTTCTACATTACTACAGCATACAATTTAGCGTTTCATATGTTAAGTGTCTAGTTGTCTTTATAGATATCCCATGTTTTTTAGAGATCTGTTCACACTGATAGGCTAACAAAAATAACATTAAAAATATTAAAATTAAACTATAGTAGGCTATACATAGAGGATACATTTAGGACTGGTGCTCCAAGAGGTAGCAGCCATTGCAATCCTGAATTTCTGTCCAGGATTGTCTACTTTTCGCGGTTTTACGTGAATATTTGTTTTTGCCTTACTGCTTTTTAGACTGGTTAATGTTTAATGCTTAGCGTCCTTAGTTTCAGTTTATAACTCAGACCATGTACCGGGAACAAACAAGGACTACCACTGTTTACAGCCGGCAACAGCAGATAGACCTAGCGAGTCATCGCTTCACGCTTCACGCCGGGGAGAGAGCCAACATACCGGTGAAGCTGCGGAGAAAACGCCGTGGATGCAGGGGCGCTGGGGCGAAGCTTCGTGCCAAGAGGAAGAGCTTTAGACCTGCTCTCCCCTCCGTTATTATGGGCAATGTAAGATCACTTGCCAATAAGATGGAGGAGCTTGAAGCTCTGGCTAGGTGTCAGTGAACTTTTCTGGAGTGCAGTATCATGTGTTTTTCGGAGACGTGGCTGCACGACCAAATCCCGGATTCCAACACTACCATCGTGGGCTTCAAGACGATACGGGCCGACAGAGACGAAAGAACTACAGACTGGAGTTTCATCAGTGATGCCTATGGTGATGATATCGAAGGTTCCACTAAGTGCTTCACTGACTACATCAAGTTCTGTGAGGACAACATCTTGCCCACAAATCAGGTGAGATGTTATCCAAACAACAAGCCCTGGATTACCAGTGATCTGAAGGTCCTGCTTAATGAGAAGAAGAGGGCCTTCAGGGACGGTGATAGGGACAGGACAAAGAGAGTCCAGAAGGAGCTGACGGTGGCCATCAGGAATGGAAAGAGGACATACAAGTCAAAGATTGAGGACCAGTTAAGGAGGAACAATGTGAAGGATGTGTGGCAGGGCATGAAGACCATAACAGGCTTCAAACAGTCTACTGATGGACCGTTGGAGGGCAGTCTGTCACGTGCCAATGAGTTAAACCTGTTCTTCAATAGGTTTGACAATGGATCTTCTAGTTCTCCATACAATCTGGTCACCCCCTCCCCCCCTCAATCTTCCTCAACAATAACAGACTCATCAACACATCCCTCCATAGTGAATGACCCATCTTGCTCTACAATAACAGACTCATCAACAACTCCCCTCATAAGCAACGACCCATCAATTCCTCCCCTTACAATGAATAGACAATCAACGCCTGCTCTGCCTCCCCACTTGGTCAAGGACCCAACAATACCACACCTGGAATCACCCCCCAACCTTCCACCACCACTGCCTTTCACCTCTGCCCAGGTGAAGAGGGAGCTGGAGAAGCTGCACAGGGGCAAGGCCCCGGGCCCTGATGGTCTGAGCCCTAGGGTGTTGAGGAGCTGCGCTGCCCAGCTGTGTGGTTTTCTACAGCACCTCTTCAACATGAGCCTGCGTCTTGGAAGGGTCCCTGTGCTGTGGAAGACATCATGCCTTGTCCTGGTGCCCAAGAAGGGGCACCCTACATGTCTTAATGACTTCAGACCAGTGGCGCTAACATCCCATGTCATGAAGACCCTAGAGAGACTTGTGCTGTCACACCTCAGGCCCCAGGTCAGCACCTTTGTAGACCCCCTGCAATTCGCCTACCAGCCCCTTATTGGAGTGGATGACGCTGTCATCTACATGCTCCAGAGGGCCTACTCTCACCTGGAGGTGGCTGGGAGCGCTGTCAGAGTAATGTTTTTTGACTTCTCCAGTGCCTTCAACACCATCCAGCCTCAGCTGCTGGGTGAGAAGATGAGGAGAATGGAGGTTGATGCCTCTCTGGTCTCCTGGGTGGTGGACTACTTGACCGGTAGGCCACAGTTTGTGCGGCTGCGCAACTGTGTGTCAGATCTGGTAAAGTGCAGCACGGGAGCTCCGCAAGGGACTGTGTTATCCCCCTTCCTGTTCACCCTGTGCACCTCTGACTTCAGGTACAACTCAGACTCCTGTCATCTGCAGAAGTTCTCGGATGACACAGCTATTGTGGGGTGCATCAGGGATGACCAGGAGGGGGAGTACAGGGGCATGGTGGAGGACTTTGTACGGTGATGTGGAAGTAACAACCTGCTGCTGAACATCACCAAGACAAAGGAGATGGTCGTGGACTTCAGGAGGAGTAAGGTTCAGTGGTCTCCTGTCTCCATCAGTGGAACGGATGTGGAGACATTCGGATCCTACAAATACCTGGGGGTCCACCTTGACAACAGGCTGGAGTGGGCTGGTAACTCCATGGCCCTGTACAAGAAGAGTCAGAGTAGGCTCTACTTTCTCAGGCGGCTCAGGTCCTTTGATGTGTGCAGCTCACTGCTGCACATGTTTTACCAGTCTGTTGTCGCCAGTGCCCTCTTCTATGCCGTGGTGTGCTGGGGTGCTGGGATTAAAGCAGGGGAGGCCAACAGACTGAACAAACTGATCAGGAAGGCTGGCTCTGTGCTGGGTGCGAACCTCAGCACCGTGGAGCAGGTGGCAGCAGCAAGGACACTGGCCAAACTGCAGGCTATGATGGACAATGCTGCACATCCACTCCACAACATGGTGCTGGACCTGCAGAGCACCTTCAGGGCTCGCTTGATCACCATAAGGTGCCACAAGGAGCGCTACAGGAGGTCCTTCCTGCCTTCAGCAGTCAGACTGTTCAATGCCTCACTGTGAGTTGCAACAGCACTCATATCCACTGAACCTGTGGGACAATAAATACACACGACAACACTGCATCCAGCATTACACCGGACTCCTGTGTCTGTGTTTGTCTTATTGTTGCATATTTGTACATTGTATTGTATAGTGTATTGTATTGTATAGCGTATTGTACTGTATAGTGTATGGTATTGTATAGTGTATTGTACAGTGTAAATTGTAGTGTTTATTGTACTGTATACTGCAGTGTATACTGTATATTCTGTTAACTGTTGTTTTGTGTTAACCATTTGTTTAACTTAAGTTAGAGACATGTTAATTTAATTACTTAATTTAGGTTGGGGACATGTTAATTTAAGTCCAATTTAGGTTTAACTTAATTTAATGTTAATTTAATCCCAATTTAGGTTTAACTTAGGTTTATTCTATTTTAGGTTAGGTAAATATTTATTTTTATTTTTATTTTATTTTTATGCAAATCTTATTCTGTACCGGCTGCAACACAACAATTTCCCCTCTGGGGGATCAATAAAGAACCTATCTATCTATCTACAAGGTGACTGGGCCACTCTGGGACAAAATGCCAGTGTTGATTTTTTGTCCCAGTCCAGCTCTGCCCACCACCAGCTTATTCACGCAGCATGGTAGATAAATATAAGTTGCAGCATAATTAAAAATGTAATAATACAACACTGCATGTGCTTTCCTTAACTCACAGGGCCGTTAGTAATTGCAAGAGACAATTGAGCTCTTAAAATGAGATCCACAGATTTAAACATGACTCAGAAAACAAAATAACAACTAAAGCTACAGTTTCAACAAATAAATCTCTCACATCACTAACAAACGCACAGGAAGTCAGTTATTCTGGCATTCCACTTGGTGGTCCTGGTAATCTGTGCTCTACTACTCCAGTGCTGCCTTGTTACTCGGTGCTGAAACTTGTTTTATCCAGGAAAAGCACTGGGTGCTCCTGGTACTCTGTGCTTTGTGCTTCCACCTGTTTTGCCCACAATAAGGGCTCTCCCGCTTGGGGAGGCTCAGCCCAAGCTCCCCCTGACATCTCTGGTCATGTGCATGCTCTGACTTGGTGGTCCTGGTACCCGGTTGGTGGTGTGTGTGTGGGGGGATGAGCTCTGCACTCTGTGGTCGTGAAGCGGCGGATGCTGCACTCCCCAACGTGCACACATGTGTGAGGGCCCTTCAATGCTGCTTGCAGCTTTAATTATTATTATTATTATTATTATTATTATTATTATTATTATTATTATTATTATTATTATTGACAAATTAACACACATACACATATTAATTGCACAACAGAGCAGACTGTGAAACAGGAGGAGGCAGTTCCTATATCTACAGGTATGAGCTACTTCAAAAAATGTAAATGTGTATGCATACACTAGTTAATTTACATTGTATTTTTTCCACCTACTTTCTAGTCACTTTCTTTAAAAAAAAAATCAACATTAGACTACAGTTATTTTTTAATTGCTGCTATGGTATTTAAATTTTACATTCATGTCAGGATGCCATACCAGGATATCAGGATGTATTTTTGTAATCACTTTTGTTTCAATGTACTATCACAATTTTAAAGCAGCAGCAGCAGCAGCTGCAGCAAAACCTGACTAAAGTTGTAGGAACCTCTTGGAACCCAGGCAGGTAATCTTGTAGCATAGTAACAATGCTTTACACAAAGAGGATGTGCTTGAGGCGATGGTGGTGAAAATGCCTGTGTGTTCGCTCTAGTTCTTGTAATACACTTTTTTTTCTCAGACAGACTATACAACAACAACTCAGTCATATTTATAAAAGGTGTCTTTATTTATGAAAACGTACAAAAATAATTATTGAAAATTATAAGACTTTCATTGCTGACATTCGTATTTCTACTACAGAAAACAACAGCAATACATTAGGGGAAAATACTGCAGCAGAAGAAGGGTTTTGTACAGCATAAATTTGATGATTTTTCATTTCAGACCACTGACCAACGAAGTGTCAATTATTAATTTGGCTGATCCTCTTTCTGCCCAGCAGCGAGGATACATGGCTCCCTCTATAAAACACAAACATTTCGGCCCAAATTATGTGTTGTAATCAGTGAAACCAGCTACTTAAAAAGTGACTGCTTAACACTAACACAACTGATAAAATACTTAAACCGAAATGCTCATGAGGATAGAAATTTATCTCGTTTTTTCCAGAAATTAATAGATAATCAGACCTGGACCATACATGACAACTATAGATGGCAGTTCGATTGAGTGACACGTTGTTAGTATTGTATTACATGAGCTGAGAGTGAAGACAGGGAGATATTTGCAGATTAACATTTGGAGCAGACAAATACACAAATGCACAAAATAAAGTAAAATAAAATGAAATAAAACAAAAATAACCACCAGAAAGAGAAAGATATCGTATTAGAGTATTGTTTGAGGCTATAATTAAAAAAATAATAATTTCATAGAAATATGTGCTGCCCTTTTGAAACTAACAAACAGATCCACCGTCTTGCTTTGTGGCTGCTCAGCTTCCTGTCTTCTGTGTAGCTGTTCTCTCTTGGGTCCATTTGGTGCCCAATCAGACACAGCCTGCCTCAAACAGTTTGACCAGCTCTTTGCAGTCTGGGTCGATGAGGTCTGCAGGCTTCTCTCCATTTTCGTTCTCTGCCTCCGTGCTGGCTCCCATCGACAGCAGATAACTGAGTGGAGAATGAAGCAGAAGTTAAATAGAGGTTCTCGGATCTATAAAAAAAAACAAGGCATAGTTTATAATTGCTGCAACTGATCTTCTTCAGCGGCTGTCATTTGTCATTGTTTCACTGTCTCAACTCAAAGACCAGAATAAGGGGAACTGTTAAAATTCTGTTTCAATTGTGGATCATTTCTCCATATAGATAATTCAACAGAAAACATCCCCCCAAATATTTTGACAAATTCTCTCCTGTCCAATGTTTTTCCCCTCTTAATTCCTGGGCTTGCTTAGTGCTGAATACCATGTTTTGCGTATTGTGATGGTTGAATTATGTCACAGTTTCATGTGTGTGTCTTTTCAGTGCCAAGCTACCAGTGTCATATCCAGATAACGTTTGTCTTTGTAAGGTCATTGCAATTAGGTGACCTCTTTTTACACTTTGAGGGATATTTAAATCATATATATTTCATAGAAAATGTGCAATATTTCAGTTTCACATTACTGTGGTTTCAAATGCCTCTGTCTGTTTTATATTAAAATGAAAGACCTGTGTTTTGTAAGAAAAAGCTTTATTTTGCTTTTGAGAAATCAGCAGCAGATGATGAAATCTTTCAAGTTTTATTCTGTGCAATCAGTGTGCTGATAAAGCAAGCATGATCAGTCAAGACTAAAAGGTTAAAAAGTCATGTGTTACCTGGCAATTTCTGGGTAGCCGTCACTGCAGGCCATGTGAAGTGGCGTCCAGCCATCTTCGTCTCTCTGATGAACATCGGCGCCATATTTCACCAGCAACTTCACCACCTCCAGGTTTCCCGTTAGCACAGCTTCATGTAGTGCTGCCATACCTGCACACAAGACTACATCAGTCCCCTGCAGGATCATTTCTGTACTCAGCCATGCAGCCAATTCAAGCCAGTGAGGCCCTGATCCTCATTGGGTGCCATTTTTTCTAATTTCAAATCAAATTTCAAAGTTTAAAGTTATGAATCCCTTCAGGCGATGTGATGAAAAAGTTAAAGCTGAGACTTTTCTCACCTGAGTGGAAGAGCGTATCCACACGAACCTTCCTCGCTCTCATGAACCGACCAATTTGCTCCAAATCGCCCCGTTTTACAATATCCTGGAAGATGATGTCATTGGGGAAGTGCACAGTTCTCTTTGCAGGTGCGACAGGTATTACAGGTGCAGGACTTTCCTGTGCTTGTGTGCGCTGTGTTGAACTGTACCGGGACCCTCTGCTGTATGAAGGGCTGTATGTTGACGCGGCCTTGTAAGTGGACGTGTAGAGCGATGGGGTGTAATGTGTCGTGCTGTACTGTGTCGGGGTGTACTTTGTCGTAGAGGTATATGTGGATGTGTGCTGCGTTGGTGTGTAATGTGAGGGGGTGTAATAAGTAGGCGTGTGGTATGTTGGCGTGTACTGTGAACTGCGTGTGTACGTTGACACCGGTACATGGTAGTTGTACTTCATCCCTACAGAGGTTACGGCTCTGCCTCCCCCTCTGCTGTCAGCCCAGGAGGAGAGAAGTGAGAAATCCAAGAGAGCGCACCAATCCAATAAAAGAGCAGTATCCTTTGCTCTGAGTCCTTCTGTCCTCTCCTCGCTTGCTTATTATCCTTTTAGTTTGAAGCTGGAGTATCTCCTGCTGTTACTGCATACAAGCACTTCTCAAATCCTTTGCTTCACTCCACTATGTTGCAGTCCCCTTCCTTTAGCTCTTTATGGTCCTCTTTTTCTCGCCTGCGGTGAATTTCTCTAATCTGAATTTGAAATGATTTTTTGCACACTGTGCTTGCTGTTGCACAGATCCGTTGTCTGATGGGGCAAGTGGGAGAGGACCCCTATATACCCTCTGCAGGGCTATTTTAGGGCCTAACATCCAGTGACTTCAGCTTAGAAATGAGTGGCCCTTGTGCGGCTCCTCCCACTGTACAGTCACATGCCCACTGACACTGCACCCACCCCTAGATCATAAAAAATGTTGGCAACCAAAATGTTCTATTTGAGACAAGCATCTTCCCACATAAACATCTAAACAACTATGATTATTATCAGAGTTAAATATTGACAGAAGATGGAGACTATACTTTAAATGCATGGGAGGCTTAGAGCGCAGTTATTTCCCTATTTTGGTTTATTACAAGCAGTTATACATGTCTTGCAGGACAAATAAACAACAGCAAACAGCAATAGCACATGATTTCATTTTGGCATGTGTTGTTGATTTGTCTGCTTACATCATACATGATGGTGCAATATAATCTCAGTTAGACCAGAGACATTAGAAATTTATTTCAAAAACACTCTTAACACATGTTTTACTTTGAGAAGAAAGAGGAGATCTTTAAGTGACATTTCTGGTGCTTCTGTTTTTGTGTTGTTCACCCATGTTCCTTCTTGTGTTCCCCATTGACCTGCAGGTCCGTCATGTGACTCCTGCCCTTTGCATCATAACCAGATACACCAATAAAACTCAACTGAGGAGGTTATGTGTGGGAGTGTAGTCATGACCAACTGAGGGGGCAAAGCCACTAAATGTAACCTCTCAAATGTCACTGAAAAGTCACATGGTTGCTAGAAACGCAGCTATTTACAACACTGAACTAAATAAGATAGATGCACATGAAGCAAAAATGTTGCATTTCTCATGAACAGAAATCCTATTGATCTCCACGCCTGTGTGCGGTAAATTAATGAATTACGTCTTGTAAATGTAATATTCAAAATGTAGAATAACGCAGGTTTTTTATCACTGAGTGACGAGCATTACGTGTGAATGGTGCTGTAAAATGGAGCTGGTGGCACCAGCTGTCCCCAGACAGACTTCTAAGATGGGCAGAGCTGGTTATAACTGGTTCACAAAACCTTTGAAAGAGGACTTGGGCATTTAGCAGACGCTGCCAATGTAACAGAGGAAATAGCGTAGCTGCCACCCTCAGGTTTTTGTTTCTCACCACAACTCCAACCACTCACGGTATGCCCTTGCTCCTGAACTTGATCTCCTCTGTTGTAATTTGTAGCTATTCTAATGCGTTGCTGAATATTCTACATACTTTATCATAAAGTATACATTTTATTCATAAAATTCATCACTTCAAGGACATCTGCCCACCCATCTTCACCTTCACAACAAGGCTGTCATACAACAGTTGTGTGACAATGTCCAAGACTGAAAATACAGAAAACCTGCACATAACTTTATTTCAAAATTGAGAACACGAACGATTTTCACAATAATGCATTGTTTAGGGCAGTTTTACATTGGAAATCGGGGGGGAGATCATATGACTCAGATTATCCTAGCAGCAAATGATCAATTAAAATCTGTTATGGTAAGAGTTGACCCCAGCTCTGAATGCTGACACAAATTATTATTCATCACCTCCCTGCACTGCTGGTCTCTAAACAGGGGGAACAGGGGAAATAGGCTTAGAGCTAATGTCTAGACAAATTGAAGTGAGAGTATCTGAATGTTCACAGCTTGAGGAAGAGACTTTTAGAAGCAGCTATTGGGTGTCACAGCCTCTTATATGGTACTGAGGGGGCGCAGGGGCGTCCCTGAGCAATGGTGATACTCTTTCCAGCTTCCCTCCACTCCCCTCCACAGCCACTTCCTCACCAGAAGAAACAAGAACCTCAGCCTGTGGAAAATGTTTGTTTGTCACAGCCCGGTGTTAGGCCCTGCTCTTGGACAAATGCCAGAGAGAGGTCTCGCGCGTTACGGCTTCTTGCTATACATAGTCCCAGGCTGCCCTCCCCCTCCCTACTAGTCCTTTAGGGTAAATGTTATGATCTGTCAAATTACCAAGAAGCCAGAGTTGAAAACATTCAGGTGTATGGAACAACGCCAAGGACATTGTCAGCAACAACAATTTCTTTTCAACAGAAAGGGAAAAGAGTGTGTGTTGCCAGGATATATGCTTTATTAAATGCTTTAACACAACAACGTCTAAAGGCTCAAGAAGCAACACTCCCACCCTACTCAGTAATCCATTGCTATTGGCTGTTCAGGGCTGTAGCCAGGATTTTGGTGCGTGTCTGGCCGAAGGTTTTGACCAGACACCAAAAATAAAGTGTGTATTTCACATATTTGAATAGTTTATATTATATTTATTAAGATAATGGTATTATCTGTAAATGTTATCTCTATCTGACATGGATATCTAAAGCATTTAGATTTTGTTGCTAAGCTCTCTTTAGACTGTGACAAGTAAAATTCTCTCTGCAAGTTTTTGCTGGCCTGAAACTGAAAGTCAGTTTTAAGTATATTGAGACCAAAAAGTGCAGGTATCAGCTTATAAAATATCCAACAAGTGTTAATTTTTAATGGCAGAACGTAAACTCCCCACAGGCTGTTAAAGCCTCCACATTCCCTGATAAAAGGCATAAAAAATACAGAGGGCAGGACCTCCGTGTCCTCAGTGCAGCCCTGTGTGTGCCTCTGATAGGGGTAGGCTGATCGACTAATTCTTGTTTTGAGTATCGACACTGCCGTCAGTATTTCTTATTTTAACATTAAGGGCGAAGGTTTGATTTAACTTTGGTAGGGACATTTTTGCCAGATGACCAATATGCACAGTTGTGTATGTGCACGCTTGCTCTCTAACGCTTTTTCTCTTCTATATGTATACACACGCACACACACACACAAATAGATTGACTCTGCAAAACGTTTACATCATTGATTATGCAATTGCTTTTATAACTTGCCTAAAACAGGATGTGCATCATATGACTTTTTCTCTGATCATAAACCCATTTTACATTTTATATAGTCAATATAGATCTGAGACCAAAATAAATAATTAAAAATTTAGATTTGACAGATTTTCACAATAAATGTTACAAGAAAATGAATGCATAATAACCCGTCGGTAATGTTCTCTGCTCTAACACTGACATTCATCTTTAAACCATCTCCAAAACTTTACCTCATTGTATTCTTTGTATCATTGTATCTTTTAATCAACTCATTCACAAGCAGCCTATTAATGATGAATTCACCTCATAAATGATGACCTTACATGATACATTAGCCGCTATTCAGAATAAAAAGCATCACTATCTGGATTGAAACCAGATTTTGTGGTATGGCACTAGCTCCTTGATATTTTGGATTTGGACGTCAATATCTGCCAATTACATTCATTCAACATTCATTCACAGAAAATGCTTTTGTGTAGTTGAATCTTTTAGGTTAAAGACAACTGTGAACTGTTCTAACATTTAATAACCAAACTCAAAATGCTGACATTTCCGACTTATTCTCAACAAAATATAGTTCCATTTGTGTCACTTTACTTGACACAAATGTCAAATGACTTTTTTTCTACAGTACCTTGGCCCTGTGCAGCCAGGTTTCCAGGGACAAACAGTTCAGGACACATGAAGCTGAAGCCAAAAGAATGACAAGTTTAATAGCAACCTGTCACAGAGGCTTATCACGGGGCTATACATGTTACAAAAAAGCCAGCTATGCATTCCTTAACACTCAACTGACTCACGTGATGCAGGTAGGAGGCAGGTTGGTGACTCCATTGCCTAAAAATAAGAGCTGCGGAGCATCCTGTCTGTGTATAGCATGTAATGAATGCAGGCTGCCATCCTCATAAACATTGCTGTCTAAAAAGGTCAGTCATATGTGTCTGTGAAAATTCAGTTCGAATAATCCATAAGTGTGAACAAACAGACTGTAGTTTTACAGCTTTGTTATGACTCTTTTAAACAGAAGTGGGCCATGGGGTGAATAGAAAATCCAGACCTTCTGCCAGACTGTTGGAAGGCATATCTTTACAACAACACCACCCGTTCATGTCTGCCTCTCTTACGTTTCCTTTCTCAGAAACCACCCTGCTGTCCCGGTCACACGCAGTCCCATGGGTGACAACAGGATCAGTGGTACATTTCTTAACATAGCAGGCAGCATGTGAACACACCTGGATCATTGGACGGTAAACACTGCAGGGATCAGTCTCTGTCTGGATCCCCGAAAGCCCAGCGGGAGATACTCACTTGGGCCGAAAGGTATCTGGTTACGGCATGCGCAGTGGGCTGAAAAAAAAAAGTGTGTGATCCTCTGTCATTCAGTGAGAAAGATGAATGCCTGCGGCTGTGGAGATGGTTCCATCTTGGGAAACTCAAAGTGAAAAACACCAAAAGACTAAAAGTCAGAGTCAACTACTTGTTAGTGATTCAGAGTTTAGATATTTGCTAGATATAGGCTTTTGACAAGATCCAAGAGAAGTGACCACATTACGCCTGTTTTAGCCTCCTTGCATTGGCTCCCTGTATGGTTTAGATTTTAAGATTTTACTGTTGACTTTTAAGGCTCTCCAATGGCCTTTCTCCATCCTACATATCTGACCTCCTAGTTGCATACAAGCCAGTACGTAGCGTAGCGTAGAGATCCTCCGGCAGAGGTCTTTTATTTGTTCCCGAAGCACAGCTGAAAACTAGAGGTGACAGAGCATTTGCAGTCAGAGCCCCAAAACTATGGAACGAGCTGCCTGAGGACATCAGATCAGAAGAATCAGTGATCTCTTATAAATCTTTTCTTAAAACATACTTTTATCAGAGAGCTTTTCCTGATTTTTCTTGATTTTTACTGATTGCTCTTTTGCTGGTTTATGTGATTTTTCTTTGTTTCATTTGTTTTATTTGTTATTAATTTATTGGAAAATGTTTATGATCTGCTTGTTGTGAAGTTGTTGCCTTGTGTGAAGCACTTTGTAACGTGGTTTTAGAAAAGTGCTCTATAAATAAAGATTATTATTATATCATAATAATTACATTTATAATAGTAGATCTCTAATAGAAGATTATGGTTCATTAGCAGAACTGGAAATCAATATTAGAAGTATTAGATGCAGTTGGGAGTGCATCACATCCCTAATGGCCTTCCTCTTCCGTTTATTACCAATAGTGAAGTCAGTTAGAGGGCTACACATATACAGCTCTGAAGTTACATCCAGGTCTATCTCCTGGATCTATCTATCTATCTATCTATCTATCTATCTATCTATCTATCTATCTATCTATCTATCTATCTATCTATCTATCTATCTATCTATCTATCTATCTATCTATCTATCTATCTATCTATCTATCTATCTATTTAATATGGCTTCACTAGAAGTTGATTTAAAGTGACATCAGTATGCTTTGTATAAAAGAAGCATTTATTTATAATATGGACCTGGTGGAAAACAAATAACATAATGGACGCCAGGGAGTGGCCACCCTAAGTTAGTGTATTCGAGAGAAGAAGATGATTTGCCTAATATTTGCTTTGTCATTTAAATGAAACAGCAGCTGGTGCAGCAAAAGTCGTGTGCTTTTTATTGAGCATCGGGCTCTTTAGTGGATTCTCGTGTGCATGAAGAATAGAGGATCAGTTGGCGTGAGGTTAATTCACAAACGGTTGAGTCCCCACACAGAGCCAGACAAGCCAACCAAAAGTAAATTGAGCCATTTGCTGTTGAAAATGAGCCCAACTGCCATCTGGTCCTACATACATGGCATGGCCCTCATGGTTCCCATGCCTCTGGACTCTTAAGTTGCTGAACCCTCCCAGTCATGAGCACATAGTTTCCATAGGAATTGGTCCATATTCATTACCACAGACTGTATGAATGTGTATTTTTTTAAACACCATGATATCCAAATGTTTTCAAATTATATACTTGTTTGAACCTTTTCTGGCCTTTTTTTAAGATTTAGTTTGACAGAAAACAAATTGATTATAATGGTTGGAGCAAAGGAAAGATAATAAGTGATACATGTTTTTTATCAATTAAACATGATAGTTAAAGGGGCACTCAACTGATTTTACACATGACGTTTGGTTTATTTGTCCCGAGGAGATCTACTCTGTAAAAACAGTGGTGTTATGTCCTCTGTGGCTCTGGAAGGAGCTTTCCAATGTGTGAAAAAACCTCAGCCACATAAACACCATATACCTGAATCAGTTTTACAGATTTACGTTTTTTGTTTTCGTGAATTAATTCACGGTCACAAAGAGTTGTAGTTATATTAGACGTCAGCTAGAAATGATTGTGTGTTTCATTCTACGGACTAATGTACATGATCTTAAATAAAACATATACGTCTGTTTAATTCATCTAGGTTTCAGGTGAAATGTAGGTATTAACATAGTTTTAAATCATTAATTAATGCCATAGCTATCATGTAGAGATTAACAGCTGGTGGAGGTGAATGAACTCTGCAGGCTGCCTGCTGGGAGTGCAAATGTGTTTTTTGTTCCAGGAGAAATATATCTGCTCAGGCCATGTCTAAATGCTGGCACAAGAAAGGGCAGAGCGCTTGAACCCGGGCACCTCTCGACTGCGCATATCTCCTCATAAACAACCCATGTAACCCAAAATGAAAAGGCTTCCAGGACAGCTTTGAATAAATATTCTCATGAGAAGATTCAGAGCTTTTATAGACTGTTTAGTATAGTTATTTGATTGCCATCCAGTGGCCCAGTTGAAGACAAGGGGAAAAAGCTGCTGCCCCATTGAGAGACGCGGTTGCCGACATTGACCAAGTATAATGAATGCTGCCCTGCAAAGAGGTAAAGGCAGTAAACAGGGGCTGCAGCTGTCCGGGACAGAGAGCAAGAGGCTCAGACTTAGCACAGAGGGGAGTGGGAGTAGCTTCAAGGCTGGCTGACAGTTTGTATGAGGATTGTGTTACCTTAGCCGAAGCCCACATCCATAGAAAAAGAGGTCGGGGGTTAAAAGTTGTGCGTATGTGAGCCTAATTTGTTGATGCCTGATTGCACAATGAGAGCGTGTGTTTGAGTCTGGAAACAGTCAGCGGTCAGTGAAGAAGAGTGGACCTCCTCCTGTACTGCCGCTGTGTGCTCTGACCAGGTTGCACAAGGTTATGATGAATTAATTTCCTGGATCTGTGAGAGCTTAAGCAATGAAAGATGGAGGACATCGAACAGGTGGACTTACTAAATCTAACCTTTACTCAGCATATGAAGGACAATGGAGTAGCACACTTTCACACAATGGCATGACTGTGCTGCCTTTAGCCTACAGCCTTTATACAGCGCACAGTGACATGTGGCTTTCTTGTCAATGTCAAGAATAAAATATACACTGTATGTGTCTATTTGATCTTTACTTCCATCATTTCCCACCAGGAAACGTATGTGTCAAATGCAGCATTGTATAAACACTTATATATATAACTTGCATAAATAATTACTGTTGTTCAGTAGTATCAGTGTACTTATTAGGTTTCAGACACAAACCCAGACTGTGCAGCATGACTCTTTAATGGATTCTATGGATTCCCAATTAATTTTTATTGTACGTTACTTGGAAGGCTTGTCATTGAATTGAGGTCATAGTTTGCACATTCACAGTTTAAAACAAATATTCTCCAATAAATTGTGAATATTAGAAACGATGATCACCAGTTTGACATTGGCTGTGTTGTGTTTCTTTTTTACTGGAGGTCGTTATAGGAATATGTTTTTAAAAGGATATATGTGCTTGGCTTTATGTAACTACTTATCAATGCAAGGCATACGATATTTACTTGTCTTTGTCTGGTTGCATTATGTATAATTGGATAGCTAAGGATAAGCGGGTATAGCTAATGGATGGAAGATTGGATTGCTGATTATTGTAGCCATGGAAATTAATACACTATATATCTGGTTGTGTTGTATAACCGTCCCTCAAATATACCCATTATACTATTATTACATTTAAATAAAAATGCTTGTAATAAATTAATTTGTCTTCATCATTTGCACTTTTTCTCCCTTTACAGTTATCAGGAAATTAGTAACCTGACTTGAGTTCCATGAGCAGACAAAATCACTTAATGCAGATAGTTATTTTATTTTTATGTCTTTCCTTTCAATCTATGTGGAGCCATCACAAACTATCCTATAAAGTTGTTGTGTGCAATTACAATGAAACCATATGGCTTCATGAACACAGCCCTACACACAGTAATGTGGAATATACTGCTGCCTTTTTTACTATTACAACTACTGCATCTGCATCTTGATTACAATATAGTGTATGAGGAAAGAAATATATTGACTGTCAGGATTACATTAACGAATGTAAAATGATTATAATGTGAAGTGCAAATATGTAAATGTAGGATTATTACATGGTGGCTGAGAACATCTCTATAACATAAGGAGCAAGAAAGATGAGGTCTACATGATGACCTCATTGCTGCATCTGAAAAACGCAAACAGCACTGGCCCCATAAGGCCAAGTCAAAGACAGGATATTCCCAGAATGCATTTCACAGGGGTCAATATGCTAATTTTAGCACAGCAGCCAATGGCAGTTCAGGATTTGTGCTCCAGATACAGGAGGGGCTGGATCAGGTTACGCGGCAGAGACACGAACGGCATACGTGCAGTAATACAGAGGGGGCAGAGGACTCGACTGGGGCTGTAAGACCAATCTATCACCACATGTATGAACATAACCGAGCCCCTTTTCCTTAGTTACCACACTTCTGGCACTATAGGCACCATAAGCATTGATCATGTGACAGTGTTACTGTCTGGGGTTGGTGGCGGGTGCCTGCTTGTAACAGGAATCCCAAAGGTCTCTGAGGGCACATGACCTCACACATCCCAGCTTTGGGAGCAGTAGTAAATCCAACCTCTTCCCCCTGACACAGCTGACAGACAGTTACAATCTGAAGGCAGAACGGCACCATCCTTGGGCAAAATGTACGGTGTCTGAAACGAGAGTGCACTCAAAGCACTCTCTTATTTTGTAGCCCTTGCAAACACACTGGTTAAAATGGGTGTTACATGACTTTGTGGTTTTGTCTTTTGGTCAAGGGTATCCAAAAATAAAACCAATGCGAGTTCAGGCTATGCTTTTCTCTGCCCACTCTTTAATTATACTCCATCAGCCTTACTAACAACTCTGATACTGTATGACACTCATGATGTAACACAGTATCAGTTCCTGTGTGACTGATCCCTGGTGCTCAGAATATGCTGTTCCCTCCTGTCGAGGCAAACCTCCTGCTTAAGTAATGTGATTAATAAACCATGAGTCGACCGAGACGCGGCCCTATCCTCAGAGCAGGGGTGAGTTTTCACTTTGGCACCTCAGAGCTGAATCCGTATCCGCTCACAGATGCCCCTCTGAGGACCCCACAGAGGCCAAGAAGTTCTGCATATGAGAGCGTGGGGGCCTGAGGGAATGGCGCAAAAACCCCAGAAATATTGTAGCACACCCTGGTGTCACATATTGTGCACACATTCATGAACAAAGCACAGAGGTGGAGGAGGAGGAGGGGGAGGAGGAGGAGGAGGAGAGTTCTGTGAATCGGTATAACGCACATGCACACACACATACACAAGCACACAGACAAACTGCATGCAGGCAGATAATCCAGACTGCTGACAGCAGTTGGCATGAACTGAGTGAACCCTATGTATGCCCTCGAATTCAGGTCCAGTGCACCGCCTTTGTAATTTGCTCCACTTTCACCTGCTGACAGGTGAAAACCTTGTGTCTGCAAAATGTCAAGCTACGCAAATGACAGTGCACTTTTGACATCCGCAGGTCTTTGAAAGAGGTCAAGCGATGTGAAATTATAAAACAAAATCCACGGAAATAAATAAAAAATACAGAGGTTTTATGTGACACCAGCAATATACTGGTGGCAGAACACTTTATTCATCTGCCTAACTTTTCCTGTTGTTTGATATCAGACAGCGTAGAGGGGACATGACACAAGAGAGAGGAGAGATGACTTTCAACAAAGGTCCTCAGACTGGACTCAACCATGAGGCGTTGGAATTACATGGTCAGCACAACCATCACCTTGAAGAATTATGGAGGATTTATCAGCCCTTTAGTTTAGTAGTAATGCTGTATATGTATAGAGGTTACTTTAACTCAATGGCTGTAAACTGTGGGTGTCTTCAATATATATGTATATATAATATACTAAGGATATCCCTTTTGTGCAAGAATGTTTTTTGTGAAGACATTATATATTATCACTCACAATTATTTAAAATAATTCTAAAATAAGACATGAAGACCATTCTGGTACAGTTTAAGGGGTCCCCTCATACAAAATGTGTATTTATGATAATCTAACTCTAGTGCAGAAGCCATTAGTCAATCAAATCTATTAGTCAAAACAATTTTAATTATCATTCTCTGGTTCCAGCTTCTCAAATGTGAGGCTTTGCTGCTGTAAATTGAATATGTTTGGCTTTGGACTGTTGGTTTGGACAAATTAGACAATTTGAAGAAGTCACCCTGAGCTTTTTAACAGACTCAGTTATTCAATTAATCCATAAAAGTAATCAACAGTTAACACAACGCAAATAATTGTTAGTTGCAGCCCTATCTAACACACTTAAACGTATTACTCTAACATGCAGGCCATGTTGTTACATTGTGTTCTGAGCTAAGAGCTTCCTGGATGTAAAGTGTCACTTAAAGTCTGGGTTCATGCCAGTTATTAATGCACCATATCCTCCTCTGCTGCACTCAGTCTTGCTACAATCAGACTCAACAACCTGCTAAACATATCTGGTGTGTGGAGACCTTGAATAAGTTCACGTTATATCATCAATTACCAATTAAAGCTTAGATAATGGAAAATGAAACTGATATCTCCTGACAACACAGTGAAAGCCCTTCTCACTGTGAGAGAGATCACAGCCAGATGGCACTAAGTTTCCATGCAGCGCTGCCTGAAGTCTGTCCTCTAGTGGTTTAAACAGAAAGCACTGACTGTCACACAGCAGAGGTGGCTGATGAATGCACTCCCGACCCTGTCACTACAGAGGCAACATCGCTACTCTGCTCACTTCAAAGACCTCTCTTCCTATTCAGATTCTGTCACCACTGGAAGGATATAGACTTGAATGTCTTTTCCTCTGGGCTCTCAACACACATCCTCACTCTGTGTCTTGGCAAGAAAACAACCAGTGAAGGAAGGAGAAAAACTTCACTTAACAAAAACATTTTATTTGCCCTTCAAAGGCAAAGCAAGTGAATTTAAAGTGTGGAATGTCCCTTGCAAAGCATTACAAAAATACAAAAAGTACATACTTAATTAGTGCTGTTTAAGACTCCAGCTGCATTAAGAGCCGGATAAATAAGGGAATAAATATTCTTGTTGATCAGTTAGCCTGGCGTTGGGTCACGTTTTCATTCCCAGTGGTCAGCAGTGTTGTTGTCAACACTGTTGTCAGTCTCATTTGTGTGGTCATCCTGGACACTGTGGTCACCATGGATACCGTGCTCACTCTGGTGATCCGCATCATGATTCAGCTGTGCATACTCCAACGACCCCTGCTGAGAAGGGACAAAAAATGAAATATGAGGCTTGTGTGAAGAAACAGATTACAGCATGACACTCGTGCGCGCAGCAATCAGCATGACAGACTGACTGCAGCTAATTAGCTATCTGTGATCCATACCATGATGTCAACTCATTGGTCTCAAACAGAAATGAACAAAGTTGTGAAAGATATGCAGATAAATAAAGTTACAGTTTCAGAGTTGTCAAAAATTGGTCTTGCACTGATATTTTATGGTGAGAGACGAAGCAAAAATATATAATAACTCATGGTGCTGGGTAACACTTTGTTTTACGAGGCATTTCCGAAAAGATTCCTAATAATTTATTGAAAGTTTAGTGAAAACTATTTAACTGGTACAGGGAAACAAGAGACTGCAGTCATGCTAGCGGCTCAATGAGACATACTTATTTAGGTACAGTGGTGCTTTGAGCTAAATGCTAACCTCAGCATGCTAACATTAGCTAATTAGCACTAAACATAAAGTATAGCTGAGGCTGATGGGTGTTTAGTCACCAAGGGAGCATCAAAGTTATTACAATTCATCCCGAGGAGGACATAAATGTGTGTATCAAATTTCAGGACAAGCCGTCGAACGGTTGTCGAGAGACATTTCACAAAAAAACAAAGAAAAAAACACAAATTTGAACCTCATGGTGGCGCTAGAGGAAATGTCAGTAGGATTCATCCTCTGGGAACCATGAATGTTTGTACAAAATGTCACGGCAATCCATCTAAAACTTGCTGAAAGTTTCAGTCTGGACCAAAGAGGTGCACTGACCGACTTTGCCATCCCTTTTGCCACGCTGCTAGCATGGCTAAAACGAGACAAAGTCATTTTAGTTTTCTTAGTTAACTGAGTTTAAATCAGTTGCTGATTTTCACAGGAATTTCCTTGAAACCCAATCATTCATCTGTTATCGGAACCTTCATTCCTTATATATGTTGAAATGTGTGTTTGCCTGTAGACACGTTTGCATGTTCAGTTCACCTGCTGTGTACTGGCTAATAGACTCTAGGTTAATTAACTATAACGACTGAACATAATTGGTGCCAAATTGCATAGTTCTTTCCAGAACACTTCCTACATAACTATTAGTAAATTATCACAAATTTACGAACCAGTAAAATAAAGCATTAGCGAGTGTTAATACTTTGAGTTACCTGTCTACAGACAATAAAATGTGACTAAACAGGGTTTCTGTTTATTGCATTGTATATTGTTTTCTGTCTGTCCGTGAGGGGTCTCTCTGAGCAAAGACACAACACATTCATGATTGTGTGTGTGTGTGTGCCTATTTGTACTATGTTCATCCACTGTATGAATGATGTGTGGTGTGTGTTTCTACTTACACCATCAGCCTGCTCTGGAACACCTGCAAAAACAAAGTCTGAGGATTAAAGGAGGTCTTGTATGGTCATCAGCGCTCCCACGAAACTGGGAGATTGTCATGTCGCACACATTCACACTAATATGCACATGCTAATACAGTCTTTATCTACAAGCACGTCTCTTCTTAGAGAACATAGAGCAAAAAAACATGCCTGATGTGTGTTCCTTGACTCCTGCTGCATCATTGTTCGTATCAATACAGCTGACATTTAAACTGTTAGGAGTTATTAGGAGCCAATGACTGAACAATGGACAAGAGTTTCCCCTTATGAGTGTCAAACAATGGAGCGTGTTGCTCACTTAGTCTTAACGGATGTACACACTGTTTGGCTCTGATTGTTAGAACAGGAAGTTCTCTTTGACTAAAGCAGGAAGTGGACACCTGGCGACTGGGCCTTCTGTTTTAATGGGACATTCTTTCACTAACAATGCAGATGTTTACAGTTGGAGCTGATCCTGTTTCCTGGCGCTCTTTTTTCTTTTTCTTTTGAAACGTCAGCGAGTGGCCGGAGTTCTCCCACCGTGTAACGTAAGTGGGATTTGAATGAAGAGCAGGATGTTAGTCGTACCTTGCTTGGAGTTCCGCACTTCGCTGTACACCGTGTCTGTGCCCTTTTTCACCGGAGCTGTCGCAACAAATACACAGTTCTTTTAGACGGTGTTTTAAAGATCGAAATGACAATGGTGATATGATTGAACACTAAAAATATAAAAAGTCAGAGGCAGCCTCACCTCTGTTAGGATCTGCCTGTCTGGTCTGCACCTCAGTGTACTGAGGTTCTTCTGGCTTTTCTGGAGAGGTCACACTATTGTGGTCATCAGACTCTGCAGTACAATACAGTAGCAAGTTCATAGCATTTCATATAATTTTAAATCAAACAGTATAGCAGACAAATTAAGTAATATTTAAAGGATAAGGCTTGTGATATTCTTTATTTTTCTTTCTTGTAAAATAACCAAAACCAACAATGAGCTGAGCCTACAAACGTGTATTGTCTACTTGGCCAAAGTATGATATATCTGATTCTTCTGAGCCACAGAGCTCCACTGTTGTCCAAAATCTATTAAAACACATCAATGAGTCACACTGTTGCACTGGAAGACATATTTCTTTATTATAATAAACATGGGCACATTGACTTAATCCCACATGCACCATCCTGCTGCTGGAAATACTCCAAATGTGTATTAATCTGCAGCTGAAAATAGTCCCCAACAAGTACATTATTTATTCCTGCTTGAGTAACATTTGCTAACTACACTACAGTGACCAGCTGCTATAGGAAATTACTGAGCCCTTTTTAAAAATGGAACAATGTACTTGTGACTTGTTTTTTTTAAAGATTTACAACCAATAGGCTCAGGGCTAAGGATCACAGGCAGGGTAGGGAAGTTGGAAAGTATTGAAAGATGCACTAACACGTTGTTGGTTTTGGTCTTTTCATGGGATTTGTTGACAATAAGAAACATGCAGAATAATTTAATAGAAATATGAATAAAGTTAAAAACTGTCTACACACTCTACTCACCCGAGCCTGATACATGCTCACTCCAAACACTCTTTCCCATCATGCCCGGAGTGACTACACAAAGAGGACAAAAACAGTCTCATTTGTTGAATCAATACAAACTACGCCACTGCTTTCATGCTTTAAAATTAACAGTAAACAAAGAAAACATTTACTAAATCATATTTTGCTCTTAAGTACAATTTGCAGCTCAGTGTTTGCATCAGTGCCCTGAGATAACTTTGTTATGATATGGCGCTATATAAATAAAACTGAATTGAATTGAATTGAGTATTATAGACTTTACCATTGGCAGTCTTATTGACCTCCGCCTGGGTGAGGCTCAGCTGCTCCGCTTTGGTGCTAGCTGACTTCCTAAGATGAGGTGGACACAAAACACAATCGGCTTTTTAAAACAGGAAACTGTATGTGTGTCACCATGCTACCTACGCTTGCAACTCACATTACTTTACCCTCAAAACGCTGACTTTTGATAAGAACTTGAGAAATGTTACTTACACTGAAAGCTCGCCAGTTCTTTGCCTCTTGAATCGAATGAGACGTCTTTTAAAGGTGATAACAAGGATCAAGGCCAGTATGAGCAGGATGCAGAAGACTGCGATAAGACCTTTCTTCCAGCCAGCCAGCTTCACTGCAGAATAAAATTAAATATAAGGATGGGTATGAATTGTATTATAACTGAATTATAAAACAAAAAATATTGTCAGAATATTCTCACAGAACCTCAAACATTTCTGCTTAATGTAGTGTTTCTTTCACTCGTGGGTATTCAACCATTTCATTTTATAATCAAGTCAGAGTTCAGTTAAAGTCAGTTAAGTCTTTGTTAAAGTTTATTCTACGCCTGCACTTGCTGCAAATATGAGAGTTAGCTGGATGCCAAAAATGTGAATAGATGCAAATTCTTGCACCAACTTTAAATTTTAAGTATTTATTTAATTTTATATTTCTTATGTAAAAATTGCCACAGGGTCTATACTTCAAACTCATTATGGCTCAATTATATTCTTGTTGGTCTATAAGTATCCTGATAAACGCTGAGTCAAAAAACAATCTGTGTACCCTCAAGGTGTACCGCTATTATAACAAGATTCTTATTTTTCTTTTTCCAACAGCACAATGTGACAATGTCTTTATGAAATCCATTATATTTCATGCGTAAAAAAGATAATTTTAGACTTAATCGCACAAATTTCCTCACTTTTCAAAAACATCCTTACCCTCTAAAACTCTAAATGGTCCTCACAAAGATAGACATACAAGAACGCACACACACACCCATGACCATCATCACCGCTATTAACCGACAATACAACGCACCTCCAATTGTGACAGTGTGACTTTGTTTGGTTTCACTGGCCAGGTTGGTGCTCACGCAGTAGTATCCCCCTTGGTTCTCTCTTCGGACATTGTTGATCCTGTAGGTTCCTTCCAGTTTCTTGGAGGTCTGGAAAGCGAGCGCGCCCTCTGTCTCAGTGTGGTACCAGGTGAAGCTGATGGGGAGAGTGCCTCTCTGAACGGAACAGATGAGAGTCACGTCCTGCCCCTCAGAGATGTCCCCCACGCTGGGGATCACGGTCAACATTGGTTTTGACACAGGTTCTGCATAGAGTAAAATGTATGTTAGACCATGTTAACATCAGCTTGTTTGAAGGTGTTGTCGTCATTCCTGCATCCAACACACCTATGATGTTGGCTGAACGTAGCAGCTGCTGCCCTGTTCCCACCACGGGAGGCCTGGGACCATTTTTCGCGTGGCAAATAAATTTGTCTAAGTCTGAATTCTTGTAGATGGCTGAGGAGTTAAAGATGGCCTGTTCCCCTGGCCTGCTCACCACCCTCTGCTGAGTCTGCTTGTCAGGGCTGTATAGGCTGTAGGTGATGGGCAGAGTGCCATTGTCACTGTAACAGAGCAACTGGAAGCGCTTTCCCAACACCAGCGTACCCCCCACCACACTTAGCATGGGGTCTGAAACAGGAACTGCGGATAAGATAATAAGCCAGTTAGTCAGTGCAACAGAAAAGAGAGTCTACAGCCACGCTAATGTCAGTATGCTAACATGCTCACGATGACAATGCTAACATGTTGATGTTTAGCAGGTATAATGTTTACCATGTTCACCATCTTAGTTTAGTGTTAGCATGCTAACATTTGCTAATTAGCACTGAACACAAAGTACAGCTGAGGCTGATGGGAATGTCATTAGTTTTGCAGGTATTTGGTCATAAACCAAAGTGTTGGACAAATTAAATCCAAGGTTATTGCAATTAATCCTGAGAGAGACATGAATGTTGAAACAAAATTTCACAGCAATTAATCCAATAGTTGTCAAGATATTTCAATAATAATACAAAAAACTCTACCTCACGGTGGCACTAGAGGAAAAGTCAGGGGATCATAAAGGTGATTAGGGTGGCCGGATAAAAACATCCAATTAATTGTAATTTCATTTGATGACTCACCTTTTGCTCTAACAACCACTGTTTGGCTGTCTTTCACAAAACTGTGTGTAAGAGAAGCAGCCTGGGCTTTACAGGTGTAGTTGCCATTATTTTTAGAGTCTGCCACAGTGACGAGTGTCTTTGCACTGGTGAGTTTGACGTTATCTTTGTAGATGGAGAACCGCATGGTGTCATTGCTGATCCTCTCAGGAACATAAATGGAGACAGAGCAGGTCAGTTTGAAGGTGTCACCCTGAAATAGGTGTATGGGCTCCACAGTCAGGCGTGGCTTTGAAAACAGCTCTGTTGGAGTGGGACAGCAAAAAGCAACCATTATACAAAGTATATGCGGTGTATTTAGGGTACTAAAGGGTACTTAATGTCATATTAGACATTTCATAACAAAGAGTTATCCAGTTCTTGCCTTTGACTATGATTGTTTGATAGGTTTCTTTCTGCACATTGCCCCACTCTGCCTTGCACACGAGCTCCCCAGAGTCGCCTTCTTGTGCAGTGAATCGATGACTGAGGCCGACTGGGGCTTGCTTGAGGATCCTCCTGTCCCTCGTCAGGAATACTTCAGTGTTCTTCAGTGGACTCACCACTTTACAGACCACCTCGATAATGTCACCCTCAAAGACGTCTGGGGAGGGCAGCACGTTCATGATCGGGGAAATGTAGAGTGCTGCAAGACACAACTCAGAATAATGAAACTCACGCCCTCCTTTAAGCAATCTGATCTTTTCTTGGTGACATAACAGCTCTTGTTCTAATCACCTTTGACTATCACTTGAATCTCATTGCTGCAGTTGGAGCTTCTGGCCCCAGAAACCAAATTGATCTCGTAGTCACAGTACAGGAAGCTGTCTCCAATGTGCCTCAGGACCAGTGTGGTCTCTGATGAGTTCCCAGTGGGCGCCGGCTGCTTTATCTTGTGAAACCCTCCGGTCCTAAATCTCTGGTAAAACCGGAAGATGAGGGATCCTTTCTCCTCCGGAGCACTGCAGGTGGCTATGAACTCCTCACTCTCATAGGGTGTGGTCTTATTCAAATACAGAATGGGGGTCTGCAGGCCTGAGGAGAGGAAAACCCAACAGGACAGTGGAGAGCAAAGCCGTTACTGACTTACATACTGATGCTGTTTGTTCAAATATAATAGTACACTTACAGTAGAATGTATCACGGTTGGGTGTGTGAAAACCCTGTATTGCCAAAATGTCACTGAATCAGGAACAGGACTGCGGTTTCTAGTATGATGATGAAACCACAGAACTTTTAATTAATCACGTCCGACTATGTGGATCTGAACTGCCTTACTCTGTGTTTTAGCCTGTCTAATGTTGGATATTCCTTGAACACAACACCAAGGAAGTATTTTGAAAATCGTGGCATTTTTCGTGGCATAACAAAACAATATTTTGTAGTTATTTATGTAGAAGGCAAGAAAAACAGTCTAAAATCTGATACATGGAAGAATTTCAGGTATATTAGCACATTTTTCATGTCATAATACATTATACTAACCTTGCCAGACAAAAGCAACAATAACAAACAAAACTAACAAACTGAAAATAAGAAAACCCTGGTTTGTCATCTCCAGCTTTACCTGTGACGTCGAGTTTTTGGCTGAAGCTGGCTTTGCTCTTGTCCTTGACTGTTACCCGACATTCATAACTTCCAGAGTCAGCTGCCCTGGCTGGGCTGAGTTCATACACGACTGAGTCTTCTGTGGTGGTAGAGGAGTGGATGAGAGCGTCGTCCCGTGTGAGATGGAAAGTATGTGTCAGGTGAGGGATGTTGTCGTGACTGACGCTGACCTGGCAGCGTAGGGTCACCGGTGTCCCGCTCTTAACTGTGCTGCTGGGTAGGAGTGTAAGGCCAACGGTATCTATAATGTACGCTGTAGGTCCAAATGTCACACAAACACACGCACAGACACACAAACATGCAAGAAATAATGTCATTAGGACTGCATGTCTCGTTTTTGTAAAACCAACATCAGGGACTGAGCCAGTTATACAATACAACAGTCAGGGTCTATTATTCTCTCTACAATACAGGTGAAGTCTGAAGGAAGGCGCTCCCTGGCTGCCCGTCTACTACAGAGTAAGCAGGAGCTGCTGAAGGAAGGAAAAAGCTTCAACAAACAGCGTCTGACCCCCTCCTACCTCCTGAGAGAGCTGTGTTGATTTATCCCAGCTCTCCCTCAGCAACAAACAGTACAGTGCAACCTGCCTCAACCGCTCTGAAACAATCACTTAGTCCACATCCTCAAAGTACTGCTGTTAGTTTGGTTAGATCTGAGCTCAGTGAGGTAGAGTGATTGTGCTAACTCAACCACTGTAGAAATAGTACATATGTAGAGTGAGAAAATAGTAGTTTGACAAAATAATATTAACTCAAGGTCCACCTACTGGCTTTGAAATTTTTTTTTTTTATACAAAGTAGTAGTAGTAGACCTTGAGTTAGTCAAAGAACAGGCTACATGTAGGTATTGCAAATTTAATGGAACAATTCAACATTTTTGGAAATACGCTTATTTGCTTTATTGCCGAGAGTTAGTTGAGCAGATTGATACCACTCTCATGTCTTTATGCTAAATATGAAGCTAAAGCCAGCCGCCAGTTAGCTTAGCTTAGCACAAAGACTGGAAACAGGGGGAAACAGCTAGCCTGACTCTATCCAAAGGTCACAAAATCCCACTAGCGACATCTCACAAATTAACACATCAGATCTCTTTTGTTTAATCAGTACAAAAACAGAAGAGTAACAGCGATAATTTGCCATTTTACGGTGGGTTATGTGTCGGACTATTTCTTGACTGGGAGCAGTAACTTCCTGTAGTCTCTGCTGGTTACTGGCAACCTCACACTGACAACAAGACTTCAGGTGAATTAATGAGCTTTAGAGGTACTGGTAGCTGTTTCCCCCTTTTTCCAGTCTTCATGCTAAGCTAAGCTAACCGGCTGCCGACTGTAGTCTTATATTGAGCGGACAGACACAAGAGTGGTATCAATCTTTTCATCTAACTCTCTTCAAGAAGTGTGTTTCCCAAAATGTCCAATTATTCTGCTCAGACACTGCCTCTGCCTCTACAGCCACCTGGCCAAGAGCTCCAGATAAACACTGACACGAGAAGAAAACAAGAAGAAATTAGCATTTTATTTTTGAAAGCTTTTCAAAAATAAAATGCTTTTGAAAGCTTTGAAAGCTATTCAAAATTTGGGAAGTTCATTCAAACTCATGCTGATCATGAAAGATTACCCCGCTTCACCTGTGACAGCTAAAAATAGCTTCAATGAATCTCACTGAAGACTTGAAAATATCAAGGAGGCCAGGAGTGCACGGTACAATGCCCACTTCCTGCAAAAAATAACTGCGTGAGGTAAAAATAGCTTTTTGTCTAATACAGCAAGGACTGGATAACCTGAAACTGTCTCAGCGCTGGAGAAACTGCAACCCTCTAGACCAATATTCAAACAAGAGTCAAATACGCAGTGTAATGTAGTTATACTTACATGACTGTCCACTGGCACATTGCCCTGTGTCTGGAGAAAAAGGAAGAGAAAACAGAAGTGAGAATCAGGAGATTAGGTTCAGCAGAAGGAACATCTTTTATCCTTGAAGCAGCAGAACAGTGGGTGCTTACAGAAGTGTAGGAGGCTGGTGAGAAGCAGCAGTAGCAGCAGGTTGGGGTGTCTGGAGTCCATCCTGAGTAATGGTGGTTCACTGCTGTAAGATTAAAATACAGAGGGGCTGAGGAGACGGAGGCCAGAAGGGCGGTCAGAAGGACAGGGGAGGGACATAGGAAGGGAGAGGTGGAGTGTGTGGAGGACAAACTCTTGGTGTTTCAGGCTGTGGTGGTGGTGGTGGTGGTGGTGAGGGGTTGTTCCTTGTCTTATCATACATACTCCTTGTGCTGCTTGCCTCACCAGGAAATGGCTTACTTCCTCAGGAACCTAGCATTTGCTATGTTTTTATTAGCGTGAAAGAGAAGAGAAAATTCAACAATAATGTCAGAGAGCCTCCTCAGTTGTCCCTTAGCGGGGATCCAGTTAGGCCTTAATACGAATGACTACATTTGGTAATATCAGAGACGGGACTGTTGCTCTCCAGATGAGCTAACCAAAACAACAAACATATCAGGAATTATGCAAGAACCAAAAGGCCACATTCCTCTTTGCTTGGCTCACAATCTCACCTCTTAAATTGTTAATGTCATCTGCTGTTTTTTTACTGAACTGCAGGGATTCCCACTGACTCATGACCCAATCTCTAATTGAATATATTTAGCGTAAGAATAATCAAAACCTTCAGTGTTTTGACAACACCACCTACCACCTTACACCCCACACTTAACCTTGCTCCATTGCCTCCAGCAGCCTCTTGTTAAAACTGTGAGATGAAACTATGATGGAGCCACTGAATCATTTATAAGATACAAACTTCTTCTCTTCTTGACTGCCGAGCTTCAACTGCAGAGCGTGTGCTGATGATTTATATATTTTCAAGTGTTTGGGCAGTTTGGGAAGAAATAAATACACAACGTAAGGGAATGTCAGATTAAATCATTGTAGCTACATATCAATCCTTCAGTTAATCTGCTATCCAGTCAAAGAGAAAATTAGACTTGAGTATGCAGGCATCATTGTTACACAGGTGTATATTAATCTAACAACAAATAGTTGTAGTTGTCATGTCTTGGGCTACAGGATTCATCTGGGGAACAGTCACACCACTCAACACAGTATATTTCCCACAATATCACAGATTGCAATTGTAATTTCAGTTTTTGTTGTCACAAATGCACTGCACTGTGTAAATATTTGAATACTGAGAGGGTGGTTCCAGAGTTATGCAATGCTCAACTATGACCACTGAGAGCTGCTGAAGACTAACAGGAAAAAGGTGCTTGAAAACCCCCACATGGTCTGCTCTGCAGCTTTATCTGCATAATGTATCTGAAAGTCACTTTCATTTGTGCCACATTTTATAAACAACAAATGTTTTTCAGGCTGCACAGGGGTGCATTTCATCTCCTACAGAGCTGATGCAGAGGGGACCTTGACGGGAGACCACCATGTTATTCCAACACAAACTGTCCTTTCTGACTTGTGCTTTTAACACTGCAAACCATGAATGGCACCCGTCAGTATCAGTAAAGAGTCTGCTCAGGCTATTTCCTAATGCTTGTGTTGGTTAGCAGCACGCGAGAAGTTCCACAGACTTGTTAACCCTGTTGTTGATGAAAGTATTAGCATTGCTAGCAAGATATATAAGGAAGGTGGCATTTGGAAAAATGTCCATCAGAGTTCACTTTGCTTTCTGATAAGCATTTAAAAACTAAGAGCACATACAGCAGAGTGTTGTTCTAAAATATGAAGCATGCATGTAAGTCTGTCCAAGTGAACCTGAACAGGCATTTAAAGGTGACTTTTGTTGTGTTACGTGTGGTTTAGATTTTATCCAACATGGCGTCGTCCGACTGAGTGGATGTTTATTACAAGTAAGCAAACATGCTAGCATCCCATCTTCAACCAAAAGGGCAAAGTTGTTTCCATTCAGACACTTATTAGGTATTCATGAGTCCTCTCAAAGCAGAGCATCAGATCTAGGTCTGCATTAGTATACATAACATTACTTTGCTAAACTTCTGCGGCAATTGCTATTTCTCTCTCTGCTTTTCTCTATATTATTTCTTCTTAATCAGAAATATATACCCAACTGTAAGTTCCACTTTGAAAGTTGTGTGTACCTGGTCAGTATTAGGATGTGGACCATGTAGACACCAATAGGTCTGTGTCCTCCACTAGAGTGTCAGTGGTCTTTCAACAGTGTCAGATTTGGCTGTGATACAAATAGCCCATTGCAGGAAATAGCCTAACTTTTACAGCCCCTCATAACTGAGCTCACTGCTGTGGACGGCTCTGCTTAGCCATCATCTGCTCACCACCTCCACTGAATTAGCACTGGTTAAATATTCATAGAGAGGGTCAGAGTTTAATTGTAGAAGGAGTCACGTCAATTGGATACGCACTCAGTGGTGGAACTGAGTGTTGAGGCTGGTTTGGTGGTGTTAGGGCCAGACAGTGGTAATGACTTGATAATTTGACATTTTGTCTTCTTGACATTTCAGCTTGGTTTGAAGCTCACTTCTAAAACTGACTATTTCTGCTGGACGAACGTCACGTAGGATAGTAGCTGCATGCGTTTACTGTATTTTCATTACTGTAAAGAGTGTGTTGCATCGAAGGGAGTGATTAATTGTGCCCATGGTAGTGCCATTGACACTGTCAGTTCTCGGTGGGTCCAGGGCGCCGGTGTGATTGATGTCTTCGCCCTGATCTCTATACTTGCAAGCACTTTTCTCAGACTGTCAAACAGGTTCTGGGTCTGCTGGCTCTGCTGCACACTGTAATATGGATCCCAGCGTGTTGAGATTCAACCACTGCAATTATGCATGTTGTACTGCAAACACATACAGTACACAAGCCCTAATTTGGCACTAACTTCAACCAGTTTACTGTATCCTTTCAGACAGAGGGACTTATCCACATTCTTTAAAGGTAAGACATCATCTAAACGTGTTCTTTCCATGGTTGGGCATCATGTTGGCATTGAGAAGAGACTGAAAGAGGAAGTCTCACTTTATGGTGTTACATGTAAATGCATGAAATAAACGTTTACAGTGCAATTCAAACACAAACAATACTGTGTCTGTCAGAGATGATGCCAGAGATAACAAATAGTTTTTTCAACCCTAACACATGTCTGAAGAGGAGAAAATGAAGAGATGAGTAAAAAACTAATTTAGACTCCTACTTTATTTAGGCCTGTGGGAAATGTTGCCAGATAATAAAACACGCCATTGAAAGACATGAGATGGGAAATGTGTTTATGCTCTGAGGCAAAAATCTTCAGGGCCTAATTACAAGCAATCAACTCAGGCTTTGTAGCAAATCCAGCCTGTAGAGTTATGCAGTCATGGTTTTAGGGGACACTTATTGGAACAAATGGTTTAATACAACAAACCAAGAGAGCGGGATTGCACATGGGACAGTAGCCAAGTTTCCATCCAAATCTAGCAAAAATTTTGACTGAATTTCTGTTTCTGTTGCACCTCGTCACGTTCTGTTTTTATCGATACGCCAACTTTTCCACCTCAGCCAAACGTAGAAACCAAATCCTGCAAATTAAATGACAAAATACGTTTTTTTTTTCTCTCCACGCCCTCTAGATTGGTTAGGTTTAGGTACAAAAACGACTTTGTTTGTGTTACAATGACTACTTTGTTAAAGTTATTATAATAAACACGTGGTTAAGGTTCGGGAATGATCATGGTCGTGCCTCAAAAAGAAAGAAATGTTAACTGTCGGTTGGAAACAGGAAATGGACAGCTGTCTTACGTGTTAAAGTCCAATTTTTTGTTGACCCATATGCCCACCCCTGACCTCATCCCTATGTGGACTTTATCGCTCTATAATAACATCACCTGACTTCCTGCTTTGCATAATTACTACGGCCACTTGAGGGCTTTGTCGCTTGTGTGTAAAAAGGTGTTTTGGGGCCCTGAGTGTCGTTCTTCTTGGGAAGACAGTCTCGTAAAAGCTTTTTTTAAAACAATATTTCCATTCAGGTTTTTTTTTTTATGTGCAAATTAAAAATGTGCATAAAAACAGGTGGATGGAAACACTCTTAATGGCACTATATTGTACATTGCTGTCTGCAGATCTATCCGACTGACCCACCTACAGCCAAATGTTGACTTTACAAAGCCACTCTCCATCCTCTCCTCCCTGGCATAGTGTGTTTTGACAGACTGCAGCCAGTTGCGTTCCCAGGCTGGGTGACCCAAGACTGGGAACACTGTTGATGAGGGATGACATGGAGATGTTTCTGCCTCTGGCGCAACAGCCTGCAGGAGGACAAGCAGCATGTTGCTACAAGGCAAAGCTTTGAGGCTACCTGTCCCACACAACCTCACGCTCAACCTCAACTCCATCTTTCTCTCACCAACTGTCTGTCTGTTCAAGTGTCATGACTGTCCTTTTTCTATAATTTATTTAAATGACTTGAAATTCCTACTTTTCATCTTCTTCACACTCCCTCGCTCCTTTTCCCTGCTGTCTTTTTGTCTTTTCTCCCTAATTTTTTCCCTTTCACTCTTTGCTGAGACTTATGACTTTTTCTCACTATCTCTCTCTTTCTGTCCTCCTCGCTCTTCCCACCTCATGCCTGCTGAATCAATAATAAATGATCTGAGAGGCTTGGCTGTGACAGGCTCTCTGCATCGACTCTCTCAGCGTTACTGGGGAGAATCAGACAATGCTCCGGGTCCTGGTGCAGCAGCAGGTTTACAGTAGGACAATGAAGCAGAGGTGACATAAAGAAAAGTCATGCTCATTGTTCCGTACTGAAGAACATTCACGGTGAGCTTTCACGGATGTGTGCATCACGGCACAGCCGGCCTTCAAACCTCCACTTGTCGCTCCTCGATACGGCACATGTATCCATGGCGTGCAGTGTGTGGACGGCTCCATCTGAAATACCACAGGGGGCTATTGCTCTGAGGTGCCTGCTGTGTGTGCTCGCTCCCCACAAAAACCTGGATCCAAGGCCTCCTCTGTTCACATGCTGGTTTGAACATGAGCCTAATTCTTTTTCTCTCTCTCCCTTTTTTTGTTGTTGTTAGGCCCCTGTTAGATCCTCCCTGCTGGAGTGTCTTTGAGCAAAACACTCCAGGGGTGCTGTTCTGTTGCAGATCCTGGTGAGATAGACAGAGGCAGAGAGAAGATCACATCTGTGTGACTCTCACAATATATTGTGCAGGCATCAAAGAACATAGAGACTAATTGCCTTGTAACTCAATTAGTTCTTCTGTTTTTTTCTCTCATTAGAGGGACAAAAAGAGAGGGCCTTCGAGGCTGATACCTCTAAGACTATAGCCAGGTTTCTATCAAAATGTAACTCAAATTACAACTGAATTTCCAGAAAATAAGCAAAAGAAAATGCGAAATATGTGTGCGTTTCCCTCCATGACCGTTCATGTTCATACAAACAAGCCAATATCCACTCACAACCACTGGCCTTTTTGTACTAAAGGAACCACAATCAGAACCAAAACTTAAGATAGTTTTGTCGGACTCCAGCATTTGGAGAGCCATGTAGAATCAGACGGGAAAAGTGCAGACGAGGAGCCTCATGGTAACGGCGGTGTGAGCTCTAAATAGCTTCCTCAGAACAGAGGCTCTCCAGAGAGGAGAGTCTTTCTTTGGGTTCTCATACATCATGAGATGGATGCTGGTTCATCTTCAAAGTAAAAGTGCTGACACACTAAAGTCAAGAAGATTCTGCACAGCGATGAGGGGAGGCGGAGAGGAGCCTCACGATCCGTCACGCAGGCCTATTGTCAGTGCTCCAACCTCAGAGGCCGACACAAGAAGGTCTTTTTGCATCCAGTGTTTTTTTTTTCTTCGAAATTCTGTTTACTGGTTAGAACTGATTAGATTAGTTGCTCCTGTAAAACTCTGAACACGCCTTCGGTTGTTTGTTTAAGAGGGATGCACACCAGTGTCAGCCAGGTATCAATCCCCACGAGAGCAGTTCTTCCTCAGTTAATCATGGTAGTTCTGATTAAAGCATGCATTTAACCTCAGTGTTTAGCTCAGTTAAAACCCTGTGGTCCCTTCTCACGGTGGAAGGGCATCTGAGAGAACCCACTCACAATCAATATGAGCGTTAAGTTCATTCACGAGATAAAGACAAAAGATCTGCTCCTCTGTGCAATCACACTACTCTCCCGGCTCTGCTCAGGACTCATTTAGCGTTATAGAAACTGTAAATGTGTTTGTGTGAGCGGAGAGAGGATATGTCTCAGAGTGACAGAGGGCTTTCCAAAGTATTACTATCTGCCTGCCACTATACTGCTACCGGGAACACTGAAACGTTTCAGGCTGCAAATGTCTAAAAACTCTGAAACTTTTAAGCTTATTTTCACTGTCGAAACATGTAACCGCTCTGCAAAGAAAGATAGAAATATGGCTGGAGGTACGAGTCTTGACATTTTTGCTTATTTTCTCAGTAAATGTCAATAACAGCCCATTTTAAAAAAGGAAAATGCCAGCACACAGGAGAGAAGAAGTGTCTTAAAAGTAAAAGGGAAGTGGGGATAAAGTAATTTATTATAGTGAGTTAGCATGGTGCATTACATAACCCTCAGCCTTTGCTGGGATTGGCCTTTATAGCAGAACAATACGTCTCATTTGGGAGGAACACTAATTAGCTGGAAAAAAAAAAACGTAGGAGAAAATTAAGTTAAAATGGATGTTCTTCGCTCTGCCATGGTTCTTGAAAATGGAGGAAAGGCAGGGTCAACAGGAAGAAACAAAAAGCCTTATTTTGTTATTTACTGCTAACAAACCCCTGTCACATGTACCCAGATGTGGCTGCAGGGGGCCAATTAAATACTCAATCCTTGCAGCACCATACATAATTAAGCTCTTAAGAACAGAGTTGATGGAGTTGTTGTATATGTGGAAAATGATGACATTTTGTACAGTGTTTGAATTTCTGAGGTGCTGAAAAGGATTTAAAGCTGCTAATGGACATTTTTAAGGTGATACAGATATACCACCCAAAACCCAAAGTGTGTGTGTGTGAGTGAGTGTGTGTGTCGTAAAACATTTGTAGTTTGCTTCTTTGTGGAGCGCAGCGGCTGTGTTCACAGAGATTACAATGGATTCTAATGATGACCCAGTTAGTTGCAAAATAAGTAAATTAAATAAATAGATAAATATAAATAATATATGAAAAAGTAAGTAAAAGCTTCCCCTCAAAGTTCTCAAGCTGCTTCTGTAGTTTCTTCACTCTCCATATCTGCCCATATCAGCATGTCACAAATGCACACTTTTGATCAAGATATGGCTAAACACACTTAATTCACATGTAAGAGTTATTATTATTAGTTTGTACGCTTTAGAACAGCCGCCTCCTGCTCCTCCATTGGTCAGAACTGCTTAGTAGCTCACTCATTGGCTACAGTGTTGCCAACTTACTTACAGATTTGGTGACTTTTAAGACTTTAACAACTTTTTTTTCTTTAAAAAAAGCACCTAGCGACAAATCTAGCAACTCTGAGTCGTCAGTATTTCTCAGTGAATGTTCTCTCTGAGTCTGTGGCTCTCTGGACTGACTGTGTTCAGCGATTGGAGGGGAGCAGCGCGTCCAGTCGACCAATCAGCAGCCAGACGGAGACGTGGATGAGCTGTGAATGTGCCTATAATGACCAATCACTCATTGTTTGTCCGGGGAACTCCTGCTTTGTTTTTGTTCTACGTGATTTAACTTGACTATTTAAGTTTTATTTTCTCTCAAAATACAGTGAGTGAGTTTATTCCAGTCTGGATCCTTTCTATTCATGACGCTTCAGTTCCACAGTCTGAAATTAGAGGTAGATTTAGATGCATATTGATGAGATGATAGCAGCTTGAAAATAATAATAGCTGATGATAAAGCTAGTTAGAATCAGTTATGTTTAGCTTGACTCCACTGTCAAATATTAAGCTAGGACAGAGCAGTTACTACTGTTTCCACTACTGATCTCTAACTCTCACATTGATTTCTTAATTTCTCAGCTAAGCCCTTTGCAGCGCAATCTTGCAGGAGAGACCCTGCATGAATAAAATTTGATTTGATCTAAGCGTACTTTATTTCTCTGGATACCTATACTGAGAATATTTGTACCATTTCATCATTTTTATTTCATCATCACCATCTATAAAAGCACCAGAGTGGATGTGCTCAACTCAAAATTCAAGCTGAGGATGAGTTACAACGGCTCGTTGGGATACACACTCACAAAAACATACGTATTGATTCAGTCATTAATTAATAAATGTAAAATCGTTGATGTACACAAAGAAAAAAAGCCCCATTTTAAAATCCAATGAATGTGACTGCAGAGCCTAAGGACATTATCAATACTGAAAAGGCTCACTAGGAGGAAGGAATAAATGGAAGTTGGAGAAAAGAAAGGATATGTGACAGATGGGGAGAGAACACATTAACTGTGGAACCTGACTGTCTGTTAAGCTGGAGGAGACTGATTACAGTGCTAAGTGGTGGTGAACGTCTCTCAGCCCCAAAGTGGAAATGAGACCCAGCAGAGGATGCAGACGGATGGGACAGAGGTGGGGAAAGGGGTGCCGGAAGATGATGAAGAGCTGGCAAAAAATGGTTAAACAGGAGCATTTTATTTTCTTGACCGTGACCTTTGTCACCTGAGAAAATAATTACAGAGCAGATGAACAGACAGACCCGACTACCGACACCACAAACTAGTCAAGAGTCAAAACATCGGACAATAGGAATCCTTAGCAGTGTTGGTGTTCAGGCATAATACATGTTATGTAGTCTACTAGTTTTTAAACTTTATTCCAGCCATTCAAATGAGATTTCAATGAGACATATTGATTTCCACCTATACATTTCTTTTCTAAACATTTACAGTGAAAAAAAAACAAAACAAAAAAAAACAGACAACGAGGTATGTGCAAAGTGACCCTTGGTGGTGCATCCAAGCATAGAAACTATTCTGTGAATGACAGGGATTTTTGTTTAAGAATGATTAGAGAAAAATTTTTGACCAGAATATAATGAAACTGTAACCATGGTGACGGCTCTGCTAATAATGAGGGTGCTGTCAGAGGGCCCGTCCACCTTTGTGTGTGAATGACAGCAGGATGAAAAGATGGGAATGAATTCCTTTGATGTCACCGGTTTAATAGGACCAACCGCTGGAAAAGGATGAACCTTTGTTATGTTACATGGGGTGGGGGTGGGGGGGCAGGTGCATGAGGGGGTGTCACCTCCACAGATACATGCTCTGACAACTTTAATTTTCGAGTGAAAAAGTTCGCTGCCAGTCAGTCAGTGCAGTGTCATGACTGTTAATGTTAGGTTATGGAGACATGGACCTAATAATCATCAGCCTGGTCCCCTCCGATGCTCTAACCTGTAGCATTCACGGTAACTTTGAACATGAAAAAACAGTGCAAATCAACTCTCTAATAGCTCGCTGTATCCGTCCCTGTGTTTAGTGGAACATCATTCACCCCTGGTGGCTGGGCACTATATATACAGTAGCGATACTACTGAATAAAATAAGAGTCTTCTATCTGATCATCGGCGGCAGCGTTGAGTGCACCGCGGCTGAGATGCTCTCCAGTCAGTGAGTAAGAAAGAAACCCTGCACAATCTCTGACTTTACATGTACTGACTCAATCTGAGTAAATCCTGTTGTTTTGCTACTCTACACCTTCCTAACAGAAGATTGCCGTCCCATCTGGTGGGTTCGTGTGTTCAACAGTATTCCCTTAACACATTTTACAAACCCCTGAGTGACTGAAATGCCCTGCTTCCATGTATACAGTATAATTCTTTTTAATCAACTTGTGCTTTGTGACAAATCATTCACGTTGTAGCAGCTGGTTTGAATGTGTCTTAAATAATCCTAGAACAAAAGATTTGCTTACCTGTTGAACCTATATAGCATATATTTAACATATTTTAACTGTCTCAAATTTGCATAAAAGCACTGTGGATGCCATTTTAAATCCATTCTGAAAACAGGGGCACAAACACCTTCAGGTTATGCCCATAAGTTCACACTATGGACAGTCAATTTATCAAGGAGCCACATCATAACCTCTGCGCACAAGTGTGCAACAAATGTGCACATAGAAATGGTGTGGGTTCAGGGAGAAAGTTTTATCATAATTGTATTTTATTACTTAGATAGCTTCTGGTATCAATCACAGCCAGTCACATTGGATCTGATTGTTGGGTAATCAAACTGGGAGTCTGGAGCAGCTTCTCCAGAAACAAATGTTCTTTCAGGGGACATGAAGTTGCCAAAATAAATATGCATCATGTTTCTTTTTTAATTGAAATCTCTGGACACACAAACTCCTGATGTCATCATGTTTTCAAATTCTAACAATAGATGATTTTTGAAAAGCTCCACACAAAAAACACAATTGCAGTTGTAAATACACTAATGGGCCATTATAAATTCCCCATTAGTGTATTTTGGAGAACTCAGCCCTGGTGGGCGCACAATGAAAGCAAGAGGAGAAAGAAAAGAAAGTTAAAAGAAATTTGGGCAAATCTAAATCAAAAAGTAATCTTTCCTCTGATAAAAAAAAACAAAAGTGAAACCCCATGCCAACCTCTCGGGGGCTCCAGGGAAAAGCCTTCACTCAGGGTTCTTTCAGCTGCAGCAAAGAACAGAGACCTTCGCACGCAGCTCAGATTTGGTCTCCACAGAGATGCCTGGAGCAACAGGACACGATGTGGGAGGGAGGCAGAACAAGGCAGGGACATGCTGCGTCGGCTTCCAATTAACTTGAAAAAAATCTCATTGTTTTAAATCACTGGCACTTCCCTCCATGCTGTCCTAAAGCGCACCCCCCCCCACACACACACACATTATGCTTTCATCTTACCCTTTTTATATCAGATGTGTGTGTGTGCTTGTGTCACGCAGACATAATACTCTCTCTACTCTCTACCACACACACACCCACACCCACATGTTACTGCCATCGTTAATGTAGTAGCTGCAGATGACTTTGGAAATTACCATTAAATCAGAGCATATTGATGTGTATGGTTTACATGAGATGGTTCACCACAACCACTGAGGATGAAAGTGGAGGTTAAATTCAGCCGGTTGCCCATTTTTTGGTCTTTGGTAACACTTTACACACAATACAATACACATAAATATGAGTAGTTACTAAGGAACGAGTGAAGAACGAATCAGAAACGACCTGATAATTAATGAATCGTTAATGAGTAGTTCCTGAATAACTCTAACTCCCGATGACTAAATAGTAGATAATGATGAGTTACTAGAGAACAGAGTGGGAGATAGTATAGTAATGAATAAGTAGGTAGTATCTGTGAATCTGAATAACGTTGTTGTTCCTGATTAACTCTGAATCAGCCACTGAGTGGTACAAACTAGTAACAAATCATTAATTACTCATTATTAATCATTAGTTACTCTTTTAGTGCTCCTCAAGTAAAGTGACGCATCATACTGAGATGTTATTAAATAAACCCTCATTAGTTCATGATTATCTGACCATTACTTACTCTCTTTGTACCTCCCAAAATATTTTTTACATTTTACAGGAAGAGGAAGGAGAGAGAGATTTTGTTATAAAAACACTACATTTTTCGACAAATAGTTAGCATGTTATGAGAGACGAATAAACAATTAACAGGATGTGGAAAATTTAGTTTTCATTTCAAGTCTTGAAGTGTTTTGGGACACGGTGTAGGAACAGGCAGGAGGTTCTGCATCTCAGGTTGCACACAGACTTGAGAGGCATCCAAAGTTCAGAGATAACTCCAGACATGGCAACGCAAATGTATAAGTACAATCTTAGAAATCACGTCTAAAACACCAGACATCCAGCAAAGAAATGTTACAATAGGAGAGACATGGCTCTGACTCTCAGCTTTACCTCTTTTTGATGAAAGGCATGTAAACAACACATCGCAGTAGCTGAGGTGAGAAGAAATAAAAGTGTGTATGATCCTCTCTGTAGTGATATTCAGGATGGATCTAATTTTAGCCTTAAGAGACACAAAAAGCATGACTGAACAAGCTTTTTAGTATGCAAGCAACTATTTTCCAGTGTTGCAATGCACCAGTCCTGTTGTTCATGCTAATCATCACCATCTATGAGACAGAAAAGGTATTTCCAGTGGAGTGCAAACTCATCTCACCCCATCCTGGTCCACCCTGGCCCAGCTCTGCAACAGCTAACAAGCTCTGCCTGTTGGGCTCCTAGAAACAGCTGGAGGTGAGTGAGTGTGTGTGAGGGAGTGAGCAGCAGGTGACAGCTCTGGTAATGCGTCAGAGGCTATCAGGAATGGACTTTACTGCAGCTGCTTTAAACCCACCTCCTTTGTTTCACATAAAGGATGCTCCTGCTGCTCCTGCTGCTCCTGCTGCTGCTGCTGACTGAAAACATTCACAAAGATTACAGCTCTCACGGCTTCTAATTAATCCAGTGTGAGTACTGTTCAACATGCATGAACATACAGTGTGCACCCCCTACGCATGCACATAGGCAAAGGATATGCAAAGAAATAATGAGCAAGGAGTTGCGGGCAATAAAGAAGGTCGAGGAAGCATGCGGGGGCAAATGGCGCCTGTTTGCCATCACATTATATTTCTTAATGCTTGATGGAAAACAGGCAGAGCTGAGAAACACACACTTACTTTTATTTACCTGCCCTCTACCTGACCTGACAGGAACAATAAACAGCTGCACGTAGGCGTGTGCTTGCGTGTGTGTGATCAGAGCACACACCTGCCACAGACAGTGGCAGAGCCGACACCAGCTTTGATGACTGGAGGCTGAAAAAGGCTCTTTGGGTGTTGGGGGTGTGGGGGTGGGGGGGTTGGCCTCCTGGCTGATGCATGAACATAATAACCTGGATAAAAACTGCTGCACACTCATCCGCACTCAATATTTCAGGCGGACTTTACAGGCGCTGCTATGGCCGTTTCCACACAGGCTTATTATTTGTGATACTGCGGTGCTTCATGGAGTAACAAAAAAAAAGTAGATGAAAAACTAAAAACGAGATTGAGCTGAAAGTGCAAGCAGATTCATTCGGCTGAGAGGAGACGAGCTGACACAGATGTTTCAGTGATAAAGAGAAAGACGTTAAAGCGGGTAATTACTGTATGAGATACTGTACGAGCTGTGCGTGGATCAGACCCCCCACCCAGGCTGCTGCAGAGAGGCTGGGGACAGAGCGAGGCATTGGCATTTACCCACAGGCCTTTTGCTCTGACATTAGCACAGCTTTACACTCGGCGTAATGAAAAGAGCACGACAATCACATTCACTTGGGTGACGTATAGCAGCGAATGGTAATTAGAGCAGAGAACAAAAACATATAATCCCTCAGGTTTCAATCATGAGATTTAATTATAGCAACAGCTAAGCACACTGTATTCATGTCTGAGGCAAAGTACATGTATATAGAATATAGAATGACTCAAGGGGAAATATATGCAAAGTAATGCAGAGGCAGGAACAATAGGCCAGTGTTTGCTGTGTACTTTCTGTGAGAGTGAGATCATGTTGTGTACATATCCGTGTCCTGCCCTTTGAAGTGCATCCCCTGCTTTAGGTTATCGTTGTCTTCTCATGCTACGTCTTTGCATCCAGTAACAACCGGCTTTTATAGATAATTTTGTCAAGTATTTCCAAGGTTGTACTGTAAGTGCAAAAGGTATAAGCTGTAGTCTGGGTAGGCTAGAGCTAGAATTTTCTAAATTCTACTGACAGGCCAATGCACCGTTTGACAGTCTGGATTTCAGTGTCTTTTGATCACAATTTCATTTAGCAGAATTTATTAACAGAATAATTCATGACATGGTCACATGACGAAGTCGAAACAATGTCGAAGGGAGCAGGAATCAGAACCCACATGCAGAAACCTGAGCGTTAACAGGTTACTTACTGTAATTTAAAGAGGACTGTGCTGATTGTGCGGAAGTATGTAGCCTCATAAAATACATGTAAAAATAGGCCAAACTGAGTTGTGCTCATATGAAAAATAACAAAGTAAGATTGAAAAAAACCCCAAATACATGCACCAAGAGGAACAACCTGGAGTCAGCATTTATGGGAGCAATCTGTTCATATTGAGCGCCTGATTCACTAAGGCAGCAGCTCATTACGCAGTCAGCTCCCAGACCTGGACCTGGTACTGAACCTCCAAGACGCACTCTGCCAGTGGAGAGCTCATAGGTGCAGTCTAGAGGTGGGGTTTCTATGAGGTCACCAAGCTCAGAAAAGAAACGATAATGTGGTGACCTTGACTACAAAATATTTACTTCAGCCAACTCCACCTGAGAAAAACTGTTACTTTTACTTAAAATATTACTCATAAAATTATGATATTATAATCTTCAGCATATTTAATTATTAAAACATAGTTGCAGTTTAGTGATTTTACAGTGAATTTGAACTTGATCATCAATGAGATGGTCAAGTTCAAATTCAAGTTTGATGAACACAAACCACAATATCCGTCCACTATTCCTCTACGTTATAGTGATCAGATATTGTGTTAATTAGCCAACTAATAGCCTAATTGCTTTTTACTTATATACAAGCCTATATTTGACGCATGTTTCTTTTCCCGCTACAACCTTCCTTGTGGTTCTTGTTAATCTCATCTGCACTGTTTTTCCAGCAAAACTGATATTTGCAAATAGTGTGACCTTGATCAACCTCTGTTAACATATCTCCTCGTATTATTTGTGCAATCCTCCCTTAAATGCATATAAGGTGAGAGGTGCACCTTGCAAACACTCTTCAAATGACACGCAAACTCCAGTCTGTTTGATGAATACGAAGTGTGTTTGGGGCAGAATGCGTCACATCTGTGTCTGAAAAACAGGTACAAAAGCCTGTAAAGTAAATCTAGTAAATCTGGCCCTCAATTTTTGTATAGAAGTAGATGTAAAGTAGATGTAAAGAAGCAGTAAGCAGTGCACAGGAGAGGACATTAATGAACCGACTGACATCTGCTCAAACTTTGCCTCCACTCCTTCATCTCCTAACAGCGTTCTCTGTCTCTGATTTCCTATTTGAGATACTGAACAAAGATTGAGGGTTTAAGCGGCGGTTCTCGCTCACTCAGAGGACAAAGCACTGCATCTGATAATAAAGTGCTCCTGTGCTGAATTATTAATAATAAGTGCTTTTTCTTCCAAAGAACAGGGATCAGTGCCCCACGGGGGGTCCTCTGAGGTGCCAGAGCCCTGAAAATCCTAACTGTGCTACTTTGTTCAGCTGTAATTCTGATATCCCCCACACTGGCTTTATAAAGCACCGTTACAGTCAGTAAATGGAAACAGGATCCATTCTGATAGTGCTTAAAAAGTTTCTTCTATATATCACTATGCTGTAAAGCCAGACTTTATAGTGCGTCAGGACAAAAATGCACATGAGGTGAGGGGTTCTTGTCCCTGTTGCTGCACTAGTGACTCCAGTGCACCGGGGGAAGAGCTTCTTTTGATTTGATTCATTTCAGTAGAAACAGGTTTTGAATTTGGTTGTGTCAGTTCAACCCTATCGCCACACAAGATCTATCCATCCATCCACCACTCTAACCTCCACACCCCAGTATACTGGATACTCCATCAAAGTGCTTGTCGGACGGTCGAATAGCTTCGTATACCCTCCCACACACCTTTCCAATGTCGGACTATTTCTTCAGCTTTCTAAAACCGACAATCTGACATTCACACCCACTTCACACTGTGATTGGACAGCTGTGTCTCTCCTCTTTCTAGCTCTCTTTTTTCATTCGTCACACAACTATTTCTGTCACTTTTCACGTGAACAACTGAGTGCAACACTAAGAAAGTCTTCCAGGAGAGACTGTGTGGAAATGTACGCCGTTATCTCCATAGTAAAATTACATCGAGTCTCCCGCTTCTTCTAAGACGGCCGGCTTCCCCCCCGCTGTCAACTTCGGTACATCCATAAACACTTTTCGACAACACACTGTACGAACTAGTTCGTTGCAAGCATAACCCTGATATTAATTTCCACCTCGCTACATAAAGGACTCACTTATTCCTGCATTGATACTTAACGTTAACACTGGACATAAATCATGAGGTGAAGAATCGACCAATATGGATGTAATCTTCGGGGATGCTGGGCTGCTCAGTTTGGAAACAACTGCTATTACTTCCTAAACATTTCATTACTGTATTCTTACAGCAGACCTAACATGTTTTAAACGGTTGCTGTTGTTTGCTGTACAGTGTGGGCCTTGTACTGGCCGCTTTTGACAAACATGAGAACACCAGTTTGGCCATGAGTTATAATTTGCTGGAATCCCAAGCCATGAGCTCAACAATATAACATAAAAAAGTTCACATCAGTCGAACACAATCCCCAGCAAAAGAAGAAAGTGCAACACTTGAAAGCAGTATCTTCCTTTAAGTTCTGTCTCGGCCTTGCTACACTCGGCCTCTTGATGATTTATCTCATATCTAGGTATCAAGTGTAATATACTGTATATTGTACAACCTAGCTTGTCTTTTTCTGCAGGTATTCATATAATCTTTGGTCTTTGGGTACTTCCCAAGGAAATTATTGTGTTTCAACACAGACATGGTACATTTGTTTCTTTTTTAACCTACGGGGAGTTGTGGGAGTGTCGAGAGGTCATGAAAATGTAATAACTCTAATATTATCTTCATCCCCTTGGAAAGTCTGCCAAACTCTGAAGCCCTTTGGTAGCTGCACTGACATTAGCTCTCACTTTCCTCTGTACTCCTAATAGACTCAAGATTTATGTGCTGGAGTGAGCTGTCAGTGATAATTCCCCTTTACTTTTAAGAGAAGGATTTTCTTAAGTATGTGAGAGAATTCTGTAAACAGCCTCGTGTTTTTCCCCTCTCTGATCCAAAACTTAACATGCAGGTAGTGAAGCCAGTCAATGTGAAACAAGGATGGAGGTGGACGCCACTTTTCTCATTCCTCTCACCTCACTTGGACTGCCAGAAGTCCAGCCAGGAACAGAAATGAAAAGCACGTGTTACCCATACGACAGTAGGCGAGCCGCAGCCGGCTCCGGTTCAGGTGTGATTTCAAAAGGCAACAGAGTGTTCTGGCACGTAGTCGAGGAGGCTTTGAGAAAGGTGCGGGCCCTCCCTTGGTCGGTCCAGTGCAGGGAGGCGTGGAGCAACCTGAGGAAGAGTGGCAACGATCTGCCTCGCTCAGGCTGACATGCATCTTCCTCTGGGAGACCCTGACAGGAATCCCGTCAAACGAGACGCATAGTGTTTCCAAACTTTGTTGTGCCTTTTATGTCTTTGTTCTCCTTTTTGTCTCAGTCTTAAGTTGACGGTCATGTGCAAAACAATACCACTTTTAGGGAGGAAGGAGAGTTTTCCCGCTTCCCCTGGTTAGATCAAAACTAGTCAGCAACTGGTTATGAAAAGCATCTCCACTAACTTGTAGACATATTATCTCCATCTGCTTCAGCGCCTTTTGTAAGCACTATGTTGACTTTTGCTAAACGGCATCCTGCACTCCCTTCCTGTCAGCTTTATGAATCAATCATAATCACGATGTGACGATATGAGGTCAAGTGAAAGGTTGTTGGATGATAAACTTTTTTTCCCCATATAGGAATTAAAAAAGTGTTTAGCTGAGGCACATAAGGACAAATCAGCAGATCAACTCATCTAAAATCCCACCAGTCCTGCTTTGAACCTGCCACTGAGCCAACCAGCAGAGTCAGTGAGTGGCAGATTAGAGATTCGCCTCAACCCAGGTGACCCAGCCCACCTGTTGGCATAATCACATCAGTTTGCTTTAGCATCAGATATAATGAACGGTTAACTCTTCCCTCCTATTCTTGCCATTTCAACTTGAAAGCAGCAGAGACGTCCCCATCGGTACGACACATTATGGGATTTTCGTGCAGTCTCTTGAGTGCAAACCCTGGGGAAAGATCCAAACCTGTCCTCCCTCTGCTCATCTCACACTCTCTCCAGCACTGAAGTCAGATGGGATATTAGAAGCAGGAGGGAGATGCTTAGTAAAATGGCAGGCACTTGAGAGATGAAATAGGGACTGACGAGGGATATTAGGGCGTTGGAAAGCCACTCCTGTAGGATATTGTAGGTACTGACACTCCACAAAGATTTGGTCAAGACACAGCAGCAACAATCCATCATCACGGGAGAGAACTGAGCTTCTCTTAAATCTTCTTGAATCTGGAAAGCCGTTAGGTTTTCCATGTCTTAACCAGTGTGGTACAGGAACACTGGCATGATTTTGGAAGTCCATGCAGCTATGTGCCTAAGAATAGGTGTGTGTGTGTGTGTGTGTGTACGCATTATGTTGCCTGCTCAGGAAACAGTCAGGGCTTGTCTGAGTTTACATAAGGCCTGCAGGGGTTTGGTGTGAGCTGAGGACAGGTGAGAGAGACAAAGAAAGAGGAAACAAAAAAAGTGAAACTGCTGTATCATCAATCACTTTTGAAAAAAAAAAGTCGACATTTGGGAAAAACGCTTATTCCCTTTCTCATGTCTGTACGGTAAATATGAAGCTACAGCCAGCAACCTGTTAGCTTAGCTTAGCACAAAGACTGGGAACAGGGGGGGAATAGCCAGTCTGTCTGAAGGCAACAAAATCTGCCTACCAGCAACTCCAGACATTGACAACACAACAAATTAACATATTATATCTTGTTTGTTTAATACGTACAAAAACCGAAGTGTGAAAATGAGTTGTTTCATGGGTGCAACGTCCAAGAGGAACATTCCTTTAAGGGTCCTAATAGTGGGGAAAGAGGGGTATTGACAACCCAGAGCATTGTTTCTGTACGAATTAAACAAACAAGACATAGCATGTTAGTAAGTGAGCTTTAGAGGTGCTGGTAGGTAGATTTCTTTACCTTTGGGAAGAGCAAGGCTAGCTGTTTCCCCTCGTTTCCAGTCTTTATGCTAAGCTAAGGTAACGGCTGCTGGCTGTAGCTTCATATTTAACAGACAGATATGAGAGTGGTATCAATCATCTAACTTTCCACAAGAAAGCAAATAAGTGTATTTCCCTAAATGTTGAACTATACTTTTAAATAGGCAGATGGATCCTGAATGTACAGTATGTGGTTGTTAGGGGTAAAGTTGTTGTAGATGTTGGTATGAAGATGGAAATTGGTGAACACGCATTCACAGTGGCAATGCTCACGCTGTTCAAACACAAAGCCAAACTGCAGCTGATTAACATAATGCGGTGACAATGATAAAAGTTTAAACTGATGTAACAGGTGATAAAACAAAATGAAGAAATTAGGATATTGGCAGAGGTCATGAATGAAACATCAACAAGTGAGTCAGATGTTTCAGAATTTTTTTCCATCAACATTACGTAACTCTGTTCGGCTCTGGCTGACAAGGACAGCAGAGCTTTTTTCTTGCTCAAAGGCTGCTGGTCTGTTTGAGTCGGAGAATATCTACAGTCTTCAACACTCAGGGGAGGGACTCACTCCACTGCAGCGGCTCCATGTCATCCAACACTGCAGGCATGGTTAAGCTAGCCCATGCTTTGAGTTTCAGGCGTCTGTAAATGCGGATGTGGACAGCTTTGGGATTCCTCAAGGAATGTATGAGTTACATAACAAGGAAGGTTGTGTTGCCTGCAGAATCGGATCCATGAAGGATCAATAACACAAGAACCCCTTTTAGTTTGTCTTTCCTGTACTCAAGGCCAAAATATGAAAATATCAGGCTCTCATTCTGTATTTTTTATTTTATTTTTTACAGCCAATCAAAGCTACACAAACAATCGACTCAGCACCTGAAAAACAACAATACAAACTCATAAAAGTAAGTCTGCGCAAAAGGGAATTGGAATACAATACATGAGCCTGCAGGAGTGCGGTCAGGGTTTTGAACATGTGCATGTCCTTGGGATAAGTGATGACTCTCACTTCATCATGACTCTCCACATCCAATAACGCTGTGCCAGCAGAAACCTCTGCTCTCGTTCACCCTTCTACCACAACAAAACACAGGGAAACCTCCAACGGCTCAATGAGCCCAATCGGGGATTCTCAGTTTATGTCTTTGGGGCTGAATCCCATCAAGAGCAAAAAACTATTCATCTCTTATTCAACATGAATACATTACAGTTAAATTGTGGTTAGAGGAAACCATCTTGTATTTAGAATTAAACACAATGTGTACATAAAATGCAGTCTGACAGTAACATTTTCAAGATGCTTTTATCACTCATTTCTGAGGCAGATCAGAGTTGAACAGTAATTTCCCCGTGCCACACTCATGGAAGATCATGCATAGGAGAATTACAATATTCTATTGTATTATACTGTAGAATAGATGTAGAATATTAGATTAAAGCCTAATCATTACACCACATATTGGGTCTAATAAAACAGGATATTTTTAGCAGCTTTTAATTTGAGAAGCATGCACAGAATGACTCACCAGCCTCATTTTCTCACATCACTTATGACATTAGCGCATGTTAGCTAACTATTAAGACAAAACACCACCAACTTTTCCAGATTCCTTGTTTAAAACAGACCTACGGAAGACTTGCGGTTGGACAGTGGTGGAAAAGCTGCATTTTTTTGTGCTCAGAATTGAACCGTTTTCAACTTTGGGTGCTCAGGGCATTTCTCCAGAAATTGCAAGGCATGCTGAGTGGATAAAAGTGAGTCGCCTGGAGCTCAAAGCGGCACACAAAATGGTTCAGAAGATTCAAAACAATTACAAAAAGGTGCTTCAAACTGCTAAAAATGCACCCTGTGAAATCGCAGCCATCAAATTTTTGTGGGAGTCAGGAGTAACATCACTGGTAAATGGGCAAGCCAGAGGCCAGATAAAATACCACCGGAAAGAATTTGAAAGTGCATGTTTCAGTATAAATACTTTGCCTCACCCCTTTTAGTTTGTGAAAGAGAGGGTAGCATTAACAGAAATAAAGGAGAAATGTGCCTTCACATAGTCAGTGTACTACACATACTTTCATTTAAGTCTTGAAATTTAAATTACGATGATACCCAAATGTTAATCAGCGTAAGACTTTAATTGGGTAAAACTTAAAAAATGTAAACAAGACTAAGAGTCTACAGTCATTCTAGTGGCTCCGTCAGACTGAGCTACGTAAATGCTAAGATCAGAAAGCTAACATGCTCACAATGACAATGTTAACATGTTTAGCAAGTATAATGTTTACCATGTTCACCATCTTAGCATTAGTTAGCATGCTAACATTTGCTAATTAGCACTAAATACAAGCTGAGGCTGATGGGAATGTCATTAGTTCTCATAAACAAATTGAAATTTTGACCTGATGATGGCGCTAGATGAAAGTCAGAGGATCACCAACGTCATGACAGTTGATCCTGAGGCTGACAGGAATTTGTGTACCAAATTTCGGGGCAATCATCCAATAGGTCTTGAGACATTTCACTCAAAACCACAAATGTCAACCACATGGATGTGCTAGAGAAAAAGTCAGGGGATCACCAAAGTCGGTAGGATTCACCCTCTGAGGATCATGAAGAAAATGTCTGTCTGTAGAAACTTTCATGACAATCAATCCCATAGTTGTTGAGGTATTTCAGTCTGGACCCTTGTGGTGTACAGACCGACACTGCCATCCCTAGAGCTGTGCTGCTAACATGGCTAAGAATCGTAGAAAATTGTATTTTGTGTTATAACTGTATAATACAGAACCATCAGCAGTAGCAGAGCTGCCATGTCTTGCAGCTGATGCAGCGTCTGACACCACAACTATGGATGTGAGTTCATGAGAAACTGCCTGGTAGCTTGAAAGAGTCATTAATGGTAATTGTGAACAGAGGGCTGCAGGGAGTCACACTGGAAGCACATCCTGTGATGTTGAGGCCACAGGCTTGAGTTATTGTGCAGCGACGTGGTTCACTGGCTCAGTGACTGGGAAAAACCCTTCAGGCAATCCCACGCAAGGGCAACCTCTTCAACAATCTAATACAGACCGAAGTAATATCCCCCGCATGCATAATGCAATAGCTAAATTTAATAACAAGAGAAATTGAAAGACAAGTAAAGACCCATCTTCAGAACGTCAGCGGTCCACCGTTATAAAATCAAGGGAGAGTGCAACTGGGAATTATGAGGTCTCTGCACTGTAGTTGACTCTGACCCCCCCAATCACCTTCCTCTAATCCCCACATCACCGTTACTTGACCGTTACTTAAAAATCCCTATGTCCACCCATCCAAAATTAAATACACCTTTCACACTGATAATACCGATAGCTTAGCATAAACAACTGGAAACAGGGGAAAACAGCTGGCCCGGCTCTGTCCAATGGTAAAAACGTCTGCCTGCCCACACCTCTAAAGCTCACTAATTAACATGTTATACAGTATGTCATTTGTTTAATCTGTACAAAAAGTGAAGAGTAAAAATGACATGTTGTGGTTTTACAGGTGGTTATGGTTGCCTGGCAACCTCAAGGTGACAGCAAGACTCCAGGAATTCACTGCATCCATAAAACCAGAACATGGCATTTTAGCACTTTAGTACGGATTAAACAAAGAAGGCAGAATATGCTAATAATTGAGCGTTAGAGACGCTGGTAGGTGGATTTTGTTACCTTTGGACAGAGCCAGGCAAGCTGTTTCCAGCCTTTGTGCTAAGCTAAGCTAACTGTCTGACATTTATGAGTGTTATTTATCTTCTCATGTAACTCTTGGCAAAAAGGGAATAAGCACATTTCTCAAAATGTCAAACCATTTCTTTAACATTGCTTGTAGGCATGTATTTATGTGCAGTGACGTATTCTGCAGCTGAATAAGGTTGCAAAAGGAACACGAGTAGATGAAACTGTGGATAGGTAATGGCTGCCTGTTAGTACCATTAGAAGTGAAATCATGGTTAAATGGTGTGAAGCAGAGAGAACACTCTCTCTAATAGGATGTTAGCGTAGGTATTAAATTCTGACAGATGGTAAGAGAAATATGACTGCGAGAAAACACTTGGTTGGCACAACTGAGAAGACCAGGGAAAAACAGAACTAAATGCAAATGAATGGGTGGACTCCATTGACCTCAAAGTTGTCTTCCACAAATTACTCTCTAAATCATCTTATTTGCTGCCTGAGGCGATTACTGGATCCAATTTACACGCTGGAAAAAACAGGAAAGATGAGACTTTCAGCAGGCAGAATGTCATTATGCTGTATCCTCTGGACATTAAGTTTGCATCCACCACAACATTAAATGTATGACTGAGGGAAAACAACTTGCGTGTCATAATGTCCTTACATGAAAAATACAGAAGAGTTACATATAATATGACTCTTACTATACAATATGTGATAATACACACAAATATAATGCATGTGATATATTGTATTGTGATTATGTTTAAGATACAAGAGATCATTATATTAAAATCACGCCAGTAGTTTTTCTGTGTCTAATTTCAGATGGAAGGGGGACTGTTCCCATAATGTAGTATTAATTTACAGTATGTATGCATTAATGTTTTTCTCATGCTTCTATGGTCATAATTACTCCCATCCTAATGTTATCTCATGTTAAGACATTCACATAAACATGCACAACAAGTGAATATCAATGAATGCCAGCAACTGATCAATTTAAGCCAAGAAAGAAGTTTGGTCAATAGTGCAAACTATAAAAGGCAACTGCAATCTACAAAACATTTTATGATATAATATGTCCATGGAGAGGGTATATAAAATTTTCCTCGATTGGGCAGTCCATAAAGAAATTCATTCGACCTCCTACAGGGAGCGAAAGATGGCAGAAAGCAGGCCAGGAGAGGCATTCAAGTCTTCAAAATAACCATTGCATTCTTCCACTAGCTGGCACATCCCTTTTCATAGGCATACTATGCTATCAGGCAAGACCAGGACTAAAACCTGGTCATGGATGAGGTATTTACACCTCACCCCCACAGCTGAGCACTCACATCCAGCCTGTTCCCCCACCCAGGGTCCTCCACTCCTGTTGCTGGTAGTGCAAGATCCCGGCCTTGCTGTCACGACTGCTGCTCACAAACAAGACCTCAAAACTTCATGGCAATCTGGATAATAGTTGAAATAGTTACGTCTTGGTTAATAGAGCAATGATAAGCGATAACAGAAATCATGTTACTGATTAAAGGAAAAACATCAACTGAACTAGAAAACTGTCTCGCAGGTGTTATCTTACATTTTCTGCTGCTAAAGATTAGCTTCTGTAGTAGATAATTGTATTTTTTTGTAATCATACAGGCCTACAGCCTCAGATCTTTGCCAGCTTTGCTCACAAATAACTTGGAGTTATACTAATAATATTCACAGTCCCTAACAGAAAGTCAACAACACTGTTTTCATTGCATTTCTTGATGCCTAAAGGTGGGAGCATAGACGGCAACACAGAAGAGTCCAAATCAAATATCCAATTTTAATGTCACCCTATTTATAAACTTAGCAGGGAGCTCTAATTGCCCATTAACACTACAACACATCACTGTTGCACAACTCTCTCTCCTGCATCAGAAGAATAAGAAGTCAAATCCATCTGGTACTTGACCCCCGAGGCGATTAAACAAACATGACCTCACTCCTGCTAGCTCCTTGGCATCTGCTGGCAAGCCACCTGTTTAGCTTACTGCTAATTTGACACTCTCGGGGGAGATGATGGATGTGCGTTTGAAATCCGGCTGACAAGAGACTCTTCAGTGTTTCACTGTGCGCTATTGCTATGCAAAACCCCCTCATGGCCTTTAGCTATATTCAGAAAAATATTCACATTGAGTTGCATGTGATGGCATCTGAACACAGTGAGGGAATGGTAGTCTCAGAGGGGGTAACGCTGTACCGCTGTCTACTTGGGAAACATACTGATATAATGTGCTATAATTTCCTTGCATGAGGGAAATAACAACCTGGCATCTAACTGAATTCACCAGGCTTCTGATCAGAGGCCTTCGTCCTGCAGCAATTTCCTTTGATCTTTACACCATCGCAGCTCTTTCTCTTTTCCCTCTCCTCCTTTTAGCCTCGTCTTCCTCAGCCGCCATTGAAGGTCAGGGGCGCAGAGCTGATCTGATCACACTTTATATGTCAGAGAGCCGGCGAATTGTTGTTATTCATGAATTCACAGCAGCGAGAATTAGGCCTCTGAGCTCCATATGCATCAGAAGGAGGACAGGGAAGATCCCAGAGGAGCCAAGTTCAAAGCCATCAGCTGCACTGGCTGCTTTCCAGGGAAACTACAGGGCACGTGTGTGTCCTTGACTGCATATGTACTGTATGTCAGTAATGTTTCATGAGGATAAAGCTATGACAGGGGCCAAATCCCAACATGGTCTGTAACTTGAATTTGTTTTGAAATCCTTTGAGATTTTTGATCCTTCTGTTTGAAGATGCTGGTTTTTACGCTGCTGTATGTCCTGGATGCACCCTCTTGCAGGAACACAAACATTACTGTTTTCAAATCCAAATAAGAATCGCACGCGAATAAGCATATTTCCCACAGGTCGAATTTTCCCTCAAAGTTTGGTTAGGTTAGGTTTAGGCACAAAAATGACTGTGATCCTGGTCACAGCAAAAACAAACCCCACACGCTGCGTCACAGCTACATCACGCTAATTCCACCTTTGCTTCTGACAGACAGCAGTCATAATTTACTCGGCCACAGGAGCTCATCCTCATCAGGTTTTAGGCATTTTAGGTGTTTTCTGGTAATAACACTTCCACGTTACATGCATTCACACCAACAACCGTACTAGGGGCTTGGGCCACACGTTACTGGTGAAAAGATAGCAAATATCAAATCAAGAGGTCCACTTTGAATGTTTATGGTATCTAACCGTCTTCTCTTTCTGCTTTGTCCATCCTTCCACCACAGAGCGGGAACATCTAATTTGGTGATTTTCACACATTTATTGTGCTTTATGAGCAGTTAATTGTAAGAAAATAAGAGTGCACTTTAGTGGATGAGAGAGCAGTCAAGACTGAGGGCTCAACTGCTCCCTCTTAGATAGATTATAGCTCTTATCTATAATATGGTTGGCAATTCAATTTTTATACTGTATTATCTTAAAAATACCTTTTGGATGCCTTGTGCTATAACTGCTTTGCAAAGGTGGAGAAATGGTTTTGTTGATAAGAAGACGATGGGGTCGAGGGCAAAGCAGAAACTCGTGTAAGAAGTCTAAGGCCAGCCCAGAGACTCATTATGACGCTACATGACTTGTCAAGAACGTTTTTGTTGATGTTGTTGCAATAAAGAAACTGACTTTAACAAATATTCAACTGGATCAAGGATCCACCACACACAGTCATGATCTCTATTCATACGTTCAGTCTCTTCAGTTCAGGTGCAGAGTCGGTGAGGTGGTGACAGGTCAGTGAATAGCGGAGGTGATGCACAACCCATTACAGTATCTGCTTCTTTAATGATCATCCACCAGTTCAGATTGTGGCCTTTGGTGGAGCCTCTTTAATTAGAGCCTATGCAGGAAATAATGAGCTACCTGGTTGAGTGCTCTATCAGCACTTCTCTCTGAAGGTTTGACATTTACTGAACTCCCTCTATGTCGAGGTAAGTGTGCACTCTCTGTCTTCCTCTGTAGGTTCACCGCGCGGCCTGAGCTCAGGACGCTCAATGCTCTCGGACACAAGGGAGGATGCAGCTCGGCCTGAAAATACCACACCTGTCCTAATCTATTTTAGCCAATGAAAGAGAGAAAGAGACAGAGAAAGAAGAAGAAAATGAGTAAAGAGGGAGGCAGTAGGGGTTGAGATTACAGATGACAGATGGTGATGAGCAGGGAGGGGATTAGAGCTGCAGGTTGAATGCAGTCAAAATTCAGGTTAATCCCTCCGGTAGCTCCACCTCTACCTTTTTAGCCTACACACACACACACACACACACACACACACACACACACACACACACACACACACACACACACACACACACACACACATCCTAAATATGTTCAATTTTATTTTTTTCTATTCAAAACACATCATTGGTTTTTATTTTAAAATGCTACATATCCATTTGGGGGAAAGATGTTACCTGATGTCGATTTCTGATATTCAGTCAGAGGATGATGACATTCTCTGAAATGTTACTATTCATAAGTAAAAAGGCTCAAGACAGCTCAGCTTCAATAATATTCAGCAGTGAGACTCACACTTATGCCAGCAAACGTCAGACTACGTGATGTGTTTTTTAACAGCACACATCTCATTTTAGCAGGAAACTTTTTTTTCGTACGTGGTTAACGAGCAGCAGTCCCCACAGCTGAACGCTGAAGGTGCCTTAGGATGCAGTTCGTCCAAGAGGAGGCTGCCTCCAAAAAAAGAAAATGCCAGTATTTAATTTGATGGCAAAATCCTCCAATTTCTCACTTGGAACGCAGTCAGTATGAGTTTCTAGCCATGCTAGCGGCTCTTGGATGGCAATGTTGGTCGGTCCGTCCACCACTTTGGTCCAGACTGAAATATCTCCACAACTATCGGATGTGTTGCCATGAAATTTTGTACAGACATTCATGGTCCCCAGAGGATGAATCCTGCTGACTTTAATGATCCCCCTGAGTTTTCCTCTTGGAATTCACGTTCCCTCAGGATGAAATGTAATCAATTTGGTGGTCCCTTAACTTTTCCTCCAATTTTTTGGGCATTTGCTTTATTGGCAGGTCAGAAAACTCTCAGCTGTGGTAGTCATTGCTTGTTTATTCCACCTCAACACAGAGTTGCCAAACTCTGTATCTTTCTTTGGCTGACAAGAAAACATGGTAAACCTAAACTCCAGCCTGAAAAGCATCTTTCCACAAACCAGCACATGAAGGTTGTTAACTGCTCTTCCCTCTTCCTGTTTGCACCAAAGCAGCCCTTCAGTGTGTGTCAGAGCTCATTTTAATCACGAGCACAAACCAATAGATGAGTGAATTATTTTCTGCGGTGAGCTCCAATCTGTGCTCACAGCGGAAACAGCCATTTCATGCTGATGTGTATTTACTGTATACAGTGTTGTGCTTGCGGCCATATGTTGCGGCTGATGTACTGTACACTCGGCTACACTCTGTCTTTGGGTGCAGTAACTCACACTTAACAGAGCCATGGGAGGGAGAAGCTGGGGTAGAAAGGACTGCTCTGTCTTGCTTCCTCCAGATGTCATGATGGAAAGTCACAGCTGCATGACGCAAATGCTCCTCCTCCTCCATCGCCACCCTGATTTGTTCTTTTTCAATCCCCATCTCTTTTTCTAAATGGATTACAGATCGTCTACCTCCCGCTCACGTGCCGCTCTTATAAGGTCTTAATCCCTCTGGGTTTCATTCACAGTTGTCCCTGTGCAGCAAAGGCTTTAAGAGTGGACTCATCGCCCTATCAGAGCTTCTCTACTGTTAGTTTAGTCAATGAAAATTGTGACTAAAATATCCATCAAACAATGATGGTATTGACAGTAAACAACCCCCCAAAATGAGGATTCTAACTAAATTACTTGTAGATGTGATAAAATAAATATACTATCAGGATTTCTTCTAGCCAGTCTGACTGTGAGCCACCAGTTGCTAATTGTAGTCATGCACCCATTTTAGCAAAATACATATTTTTGGCCATTCTGTGCCTTTATTGGACACTCGACAGTAGAGAAATGACAGGAAATGAACACGAACCCGGGGACGTTGAGGCCACCAGGGCACACACATAACACATGCTTCCAGGAAGTACTGTGAATGCATATCTGAGGCATGGTCAGATTGCGCTGGTAGTTTAAGAACTCAACACAACTAACTAAACTGTCTCAGGACTCTATCTACATTTATTAGTACCAAATTACATAATTATTTCCAGGAAACATCCAAGGAAGTAATTGGGAAATAACTGATCAAGCTGCAAAATGTGTCATGTGTCATTCCTTTCAGCCAGTCTCAATATCAACAATGTGAAATAGCTACAAGGCAAAGTGTTGAATACAATGACTAAAATAAATGTTAGAGTGGACTCAAATTCAACCACATTTAACAGTAATTTTAATGAATGAATCTCACCAGGACTATTAGTGAAACTGAGGGAAACGTCCTACGTCATAAGCTTCAACCAAATCTAAAAATGGGTGTTTGAATGAACTCTGCTCCTCTTGGTGAAAGCCTTGTGTGCAGACAAAAGCAGACAATACAGACACTGACACAAAGTGACAGAGAGGTAGACAGACGCACACACAGACACACACACTCACACAAATACACACAAACCAGATGAGAGGAGATAAATGGCAAACCTCCCACTGCTCTCGGAGCAAAGATCCCCCTCCACCACCACTGGGATTATCATCTTGAATGATATTTGATGAGAGCCGGACCTGCTGAAGCAGAAATCCATGCAGCGGTATCACAAGACCCCAGCAGGCACCTCTGCTCTGTGTGACAGCCGTCATGTGTGATTTATGACTTGGTTATGAGAGAACACAGTAGTCAGCTGGATAAAGGTTACAGTGCAAAATGAGATCGCCATGACTCCTATTGACATGGGAAGACGAGGGTTTATTGCATCTGGTGACATCGGCCGATATGTGAAGGAATTCATTGAAAGAGATGTTTTTTTTTTTATCTCCACTCTGTCAGAAATACATTCTGAAGTATGAGTAGTTTTTGTTTTTTATTTAAAAAACAGGTGAAGGGCAGATTACAAAATCAATACAAAAATTCTGTCAAAAACTAGATTATAAAATTACTAATACTACTAAGGGGATCTGGTGCACATTTAGCTTGCTGACTTTCTATTAATGTATGTAAAGCTTATTCTGAACCAGCCATAAGAAGACCTCGTCTACTGCTTTTGGACTGGTGTGGACACAAAATCGGGAGAAAAATCAATTTAAACGTAATACCTCTTAAAAACATGGGTGATGTTTTGGTGAAAATGAGTAAAAGTTGTTGCTGTTCTTGGGGGCAGCAGAACAAGCTGTAAAGACAATATATTATCACCTTATGTTTTGATATGGTGAATGTGTTAGCGAACGCCCAGCAGACACTAAGCAACATTAGTATTTGTTTGGAGTCGTGTTTCTGTTCATCTGAAGGAGTCCAATATTCACTCTCCTTTTATCTCTGGTCGCGTCTAACCCCTGAGGGAAATATCTGGCTCTTGAGCTGCTAAATGCTCCTATGTTCACCAGCTAGCTGCTGACTTTGTCTGTGTGCCATTTCACGCTGTGCAGGTAGATAGCTACAGTTGGTTTATCGAAGTTTTTTAATGTAAAACAGCTGTCTGCTGCAGCTGGAGACAAGGCTGATGAGAGCGGTGAGAGCGATTCAAAACAGTAAAGTTTTGGACCGAAAACCAAAACAACGAGCTGAAAGACATTTAAACTGGGAACTGCAGACTCTGCAGGTGATTTGACCCATTGTTAATGTAGAAATTATGATTATTGCAGCTTTAAAAGAAGGCCTTGAAGAAAAAGTTGTGTTCTGAAGTGACGTACAGCTGCATTATTTGAGGGTAGTGCAGTAATATAGCTGTTTAGTGCACCATAGTGTATGTTGTGTGGTGCATGTAGTATTGTATAGTGTATTTACAATAGTGTTGTGGATTGTATATTGTCTAAAGTTGTGGTCTTTTGGCCTCTGACATTCAGAATGACTATACTTACATTGTAAATCTTGTAAAACATGCTTTGCCAATAAAGCTAATTTGAATTTGAGTAGCACTACTGTACATCAGAAAGATAAAGGTCAACCTGGGATGATGCATACTAGACTTGTTCTCAGTCAGTGCTGGATTAAACACAGACATGCATCATTTATACATGAGAAAAAAAGAAAATAATACAATTTTTGCTGTTTCACTCTGATGTAACATTCTGCTCACGTTGAAAACAGACTCTTCCCTCTGAGCCTCGAGGCGCTTCACTCTCACTGGACTGTGGTTCCTCTTTATAGACTCGATGACACTGTCAAACTCGTTGTCCCTTGAAGGTGCACAGACCATGTGGGTGTGGGGTTTTATGCACCGACGTTCACTCCAGTGCGCTGGGTGCCAGCTACATAAGCAGCGTCACTCTGGGTGATTGATTCCTTCCCCTCTGGATGTCAGGGTGTCTCTCCGCTGACTGATTTTATCATTCACTGCTCACGGGGATCCCACACTGCAGATGTTGAGACTTGTGGTGGTGCACACAGCAAAACAGAGACGGATTGACGGCATTGATGATTAGGGTGAGGACTCAGCATTGTCACAGGTTGTTTTTTTTTTTTTTAGAAAGCCTTTACAAAGCAGCTTGACACTGCAGAGTCCCAAATCAATGTCAATTTGGACGACTTTGGAAAAACAGCAAATGTCCAGATTTAAATTTCAATCTTAACTGATGATGATTTATGTCTTTGCACAAGTCGAGCATCTCCTTGAAGTCGTGCATGACTGAGGTGAGGTAGAACTGTGCAGCAAGGTGTAGCCTACAGGTTGGGGTCAACTTTACTGAGGTGGTGCATGATGACTGGAGGTGTGGCATCATTCATAGTGACAGTAACTGCTGTTAGCGTCCACTACTGCACCGTCAGCAGTGCTACAACTCAGCTCTGGTAACTCTGGGCGATGGGCTTGCCAGTAGACAATTAATCTCACCTTAATGAAACATATCAATAATGTAGAAGATAGCTAAGCAATTTAGACAACAATTCTACTTTAATATTGTAACCTTGCCATTATCAGTTCTGTGAACTTTGATGAAGTTTTACAGCTGTAAAACCAGGGGTGGAAGAAGTATTCAGATCCTTTACTCAAGTAGAAGTGGCCATACTATCATATAAAAACACTGTTATACAGGTTGTCAAAGTCGGACATGCAAATTGTTACTTAACTTTAACAACAAAAGTATTAAAAGCCAAATCTAGTTGAAGTATCAAAGGTAAAAGTACTCATTATGCAACTGTATTATATGATCATACATTATATTATTGGATTATTATCCCTGATGCACTAATGTGTAAGAAGCATTTTAACGTTGTAGCTGGTCGAGGTGAAGCTAATTTTAACTACGCCATATACTGTTCATTTTAAAAATCTTAATCTGAAAAGCACCAAGTAACGGCAGCTGTCAAATAATGCAGTGAAGTACAATATTTGCCTGTGAAATGTAGTGAAGTAGAAGTATAAAGTAGCATAAAATGGAAGTAAATAAAAAGCAAATAAAGTACCTTTTTACATTAAGTACCTAAATATTCTAAAGTACAGGATTTGAGTTACTCTCCACTACTGTGTAAAACTGTCTTTAAGTAATCAGATAATATTGATGATGATAAAGACAGTCATGCTGATGATGATAATGGTGTGTGTGTGAGCATACACTTGTGGCATATTTCTAATGTCAGTCAAGTCACAGCAGCTGCGGCGTCCTAATTTCCACTGATCCCATAATCCCCCAAATATCAGCCTGACTGTGGGAACATGCACTCACAGCGTTTTGGCACAGGAGCTGAATGAAGCATCAGGTCCCTGTAGGGCAAAACACAGGCTCACTTCATAAAAACAAAACAAAACAAAAAAACACTTGCGACACTATAATTTACGTTGCTACTGCTACTACACTCAGTTGAGAATTAGTCCAAGATCAGAGACAAAATAGTTTATCAGGCTGCACAGTATCTGCCTATCTACCTGCGTCTCCGGCCAAGAGAAAATTCTCAGCTGTAAAATTTAAGATAAATGGAATTTGCGAGGCATTTACGTTTGTTGAGCCAAACATGGCACTAAATCATTAAACCTTCCAGTTCACACAATACCCCTAACGCACAGTCTCAGCATCTCATTTCTATTGGATCATTATTTTGCTCTCAATGCATATTTGTACACAGGCCTCTCATGTCTAACAGTAGTGCTCCACAAATGTTGCTTGGCGATGGTGATCTTGTTAGTGGAGTATCAGTCAATGCTGTACTTTCTATGTTATCCCCTCTGCCCACCTCATCATTCCCTCTCCATCAGGAGACACATATTTCACAACCAAGAGCTCTGTGATTGTTCCGGTACCTTTAGCACAGCCGGCAGTCTATAATTTACATCTTAGTCACCCCCCCCACCCCATGTCTTGTATGTGGGAGCAGCACCCATAAAACACCAGTGAGCTGCGGTGTGGCTGAGAGGTGTGGCAGGTCATAAACGTCTGGGGCCAGCTGATGATAATGTGCTCACCAACGCACCAGGCCCTATCAGGCTTGTTTTATGACCCATCATGTGCAGCACACATACAAATACACACACACACACACACACACATACACACACACACACACACACACACACACACACACACACACACACACACACACACACACGCTTGTGCACAGCCATAGATGTAGATCCTCACAGGTGCTACAGCATGCAGAGCTAAACTAACGTACATATTTGCACATTGCAAATGTTAAAATGGTAAATGGTGCACAACAGTAAAAAACAAACAACAACAACAAAGAAAGCATGCACACACACTCTCACACACACACACTTTTACTGCAGGAAATGTTATGGATCAGTGGCTGTCGTCAGGCTATGCGTCATGCATTTGTGCATGCACACACAAACACTCCCACAAGAACTGTATCCACATCACATGCAGCACACAAACTCTTGGCCACACTGTTAATCCTTTGTGCAAATTATTTACAGCAGGTACAACAATCCAATCATTTGTGTAGGCTCTCAAGAGGAGGACGCTAAACTGTTCTGCTACGAGCATCAGTAAAAGTATCTTTTGGATTAGAGATTTCATAAGGGGCATAGGTTTATAGGTGCCTAGGAAAATGAACTCAAAGAAGAAAAAGCGAGAGAAATGTAAGACTTAGAAGAGGGGAAAAAAGTGACAAAAACTAATGGATTTGAAAGAAAAATTGGTATGATTCACAACGTTTCTTTTTATCACACTTACATTGTGAACTTTTGTTTCACATTGTTTCTTTTCTTTGTTATTTTTCCATTTTCTCCAAAATGTATAAATTCAGCACAGGCTAACGGATAAGAAGTGCTGTGTCTCAATTCGGATACTTCCGTTAGTACACTTACATGCAGTACACTGTGTACACTATGTACACCTTTGACCGCGTCTTCTTCTTCTTTTTAACGGATTACAACCGGGCGGAGCATTGTCAACATTTTACTGCGATTGCCGCACGCTGAAATATCTGCCAGCTTGTTTGCTCACTTGACTACAATTCAATTATATTAAAAATGAATAAAAAATGAATGTGCTTTTACTTTTAGCTGTAACAATCGGAACCACGGCCGACATTTTCATACGATGGTGGTCCCTCCCCTTCCGCTACGTAGCCAAGATGGTGACCGTTGAGGGTGAGAAGTGTGCAGCGTTCCACACTCAATTTTCTGGCTGTTTTGTCTACATCATCCGGGTACTTACAGTACACTGCATTTTGCCATACTTACCAGTGTGAACGCACTTATGCACTCAAAATACTAAGTGCAACGTACGGAAGTACGCGATTTGCGACACAGCATAAGAATACAAATGCCATCCTGATAAATAACAAATGTTCTACAGTATTTAATTTTATTAATATGGCTAGTATTACAGCTTGCAGTTAAAATGAATGATTACATCAGAATTTATTGAACGCTGTCTCTGCTGGAGATGAGTCATTACAGTATCCTTCCTGCTGTATCACCTCATTATGCACTGCAGAGACGAGGCGTTGACATGTATGGCAGATGATGCTCACACGCCTGCATTTGCATGTGCGCTATACATGTGACTAGTTGATGGATCACCCTGACGCCAGACCCCGCCTGTAATTAGGACCCAAATGGCTTTACAGTGACTAATTATTGATACAGCCAATATGTGACAACTGCAAATAAATACCCGTGCAGGCTGGATCGTACAGACAAGGACTGCATTAACGATCCGCTGGAAGCCGAGAGGAAAAGAAGAGGAAAGAAAATGTTAGCAGCCAAAGCATGTCCCTATATACAGTATGACATCTTTGTGGCTTGTAGATGACAGTGATGAATTGTTTCAATAACACGGACGTATCTCAGGTAAAGGAGCTGGAAGAAGAAAGATATTTATCTCAGGTGTCCTCATATTGTAAGTCTAAAAAAGTATCAGATGAAACTGTAACCATCTGCTGTTTAAAGTGATCTTTTTACTGCTCTAAACGCATTTTAGTCCCCCGTCTCCTGTTGTCTCAGTGATCTACGGCTCCATGGAGAGTCAACAGTAAAAAATGGGACATGGTGGCAAAGAGAGGAAATTCTGGTTCAATAAATACAAAAACAACAAAGCTGGGTTTGAAAAGCTAACACAATTGTAACGAAAATGAGTACATGAATTTATTGTATTTTATTTATTCTAAAACAGTTGAAGTCAAAGTTATCTTGCTCAAATTGGGCATCTTTTAAATCCCGTAAATTTGTGTGAAAAATCCGATGCAACATATCTTTATAATATTGTATCATCTTAATCCTTTTAAAATGTAAAGAAGCATGCTCATGACAGAAAGGCTGTTTTATTTATCATGCTGCACTAATGGCTGACACTCTGTGATATAGGAAGGAAGAGGGAGCGCCAACTTGGGATTGTATTACACCAAAAAAAAAAGAAAGAAAACTGGATGTAATGTAATGATTAATTAATAATCACATGTCAGAGTGGCTTTACTGTAACCAAAGCTGCCCTGATGTATTAGCTAATAGCACCACTGTTTTCCTCTATACCGAGACATTCAGAGCTCTGTCTGCTTCATTGTCCAGCTTTTCTATCATAAACACAGGCCCTTAGAGAACTGGAGCCTCACCAGTGCATATTTTCAGAATTGTTATAGATTAACATAAAATGCAGTGCCAGAAGCAATGGAACTGAAATTACAGATAAAAACATGCAGAAGTGGCTGTTTTTGTAAATCCCCCCCCCAGTGGATGCCACATTCATATTTCCCCTTACATCTCTATTACATTAAAAGCAAACTATTCTTTGATACTGTTGGAACGTAGTGTAACTCATATGCAGGTACTGGTTCAACCAATCATGAGACAACCACCGATCCTTTCCAGTGCAGGCTGTATAAATGGCTGTTGGACCCAGACCTGGAATCTACATAAAAAAAGGGCAGAGTGATACGGTCAGATTTGTGCTTGTGGTCAAAGAGCGAGAGTCCTAATGTGTGACCTTCATTTTAGTTCTGCAGGACTTTTCCCTCTAACATGCTTTACAGAGTTAAGGTGAAAAATAAGAAAAAATAAAATAATGCAAATAAAAATAAGATTAGTTGCCTCTGTCATTTCATCTGCTTGGATGGATGGTACTATGTTTCTAAGTGTAACCCTAACTACCCAGGGCCCCAACATGGAGAGAGATCTCAGGAAGCCCGGAAATAAGATTGTCTTTATCTACAATTTTAAAATTTGATGGTTTTGGCATCATGAGTATGCTCTTATTGTTGGCTGAATAAATAGTTTAAAAGCCTTCCTTTTTTCAGTCTCTCACCATTTAGTTGCTAGCTGTTCTAGCCTTTTGATTCAGGACATCATCAGTAGATGGATTTTGCCCAGTTGCCGTGGAAGTGTAGTTTCCACAAATTGTTCTGTGGAATTGTGCTCAGAAACAATAGAAATTTGAACATCTACTATGCCATGACAACTCCACCAGCTGACGAAGATCATGCGATGTAAGCAAAAGCTACAAACCTTGTGGTGAGACTGTTTTCTCAGCTGCTGTTTCAAAAGTCAGGAAAAAGCTTTAAACATCAGACATGTTTTGTTTCTAAAACAATATTGATTTAAAGTTTTTAACAGAAGTATTAAAAAGGGAAAGGGCACCACTGAGACTGCACAGGGGAGAGATTTTAATGCTGTGTGCCTGATCGACACCCCCGTCTCGAATACGTGCTTCATTACTATCACAGTATTTATCACTGATCCGGTTATTGGCCCTATTTGGCTGAAAATGGACACAGCCACAAATGTCATTCCCCAATGCTAGTGCATGTGGGTGTGACCACCACATCATTGCCTATTTCATGACTATTGGCAATTGTGCCAATGTGCCAATGTGTATTATACGTAAAGGGTGCCAAAAATAATTTAAGAATGTATATCCATGTGGAAATTTGTGATAGCTACATTAGCAATTAATTGCTGCACTGCAGTGGGTTCGTTAGCTTAGCGTAAAGACTAGAGAGCCAACCTGGCTCTGTAACAAAATCTGCCTACTCACTAATTATAAAATCCGAAGTGTAAAATTCTCAGTTTACAGTTTACAGGAGGCTACGTGCTGCACTATTTCTTGGCTGGGAGCAGTAACTTCCTGGAGTCTTCACTGGTTGCCTGGCAACTGCATAATTTTCAAACGAGCCCCAAGCTTGTTCATTCCAACTGCATATCTAATTCTTCAATTACAATTTCATTATTAAAAAACAGCTGGGCACTGTAGTTTTTGGCAAATGCTACTCAAACAGGAGTAAATAGTGCATTTGTTGGGACTACTTTCAGTGGCGTATTGGTATACATTTGGTGCTTGAATGTGTATTATGTAATGGAAGTGAGATGGTGTATGTGGGGTTGACTCAATATAAACTACAGTGGCCACATTCATGGTAATGAACACCCAGCACAACGGTGTGGCTCACAACAATAGAGCTCTATGGAACAGAGGAATAAGATATATCAGGCTTGATAGGAGGATCAATTCAGTGTTGGTTTGGGTTTTGTCATGGGATTTGTTGACAATAAACAAAAAACAACAACAACAGATTATCAATGCAGGACAATACTGTAAGTAATAAGAGAAGTAACAAACCCGTAGCATCAGTATCTCTGCTGATGGGGAGCGCCAGAGCAGAATAAGTTGGGCATCCTGCTTCTCTGGTGAGTTCCAGAAATTGTAATCAAAGCCTTTACCTATAATATTTCAAACCGAACTGACTTCAAAAGCTCAGGATATGAGGGATAAATGTCTGTCAACATTATTGGCCTCTAACGCAGTCTTTGCAGAACCAACACATGCAAATTTCAGTCAGTGGGTGAGCCAATCAAACCTGTTAGAGGGCAAAGCCTGTGTGAAATAGACTGTTCTCAGAAAATGACTGTAAGGGGAAAACTACAAGCATATGGAAGCAAATATGCATCGTCAACATGCTGTGAAAAAGATCAAATTGTTTTCATGTCCTCATTTGTACTCTGCCCCTGGCCATAAAAGTCTGGCTGTTATACTTACTGTCAACTAAGAGAGAAATACTAGACTGAGACTAATGAAAGTTTCTTCCAACAGGCAGCATGAGGAGACACATGTCGAGAATTAAAGGTGATTCTCTTGCAGCTCAGGTTGTACTTGTACTCCGTAAGAACAGGATCTGTTCTTATTCAGTTCTCTGTCTCTCAGAGTAAGTAAGAGTAAGTCCGTGCACACACGTTTAACAATCTGTAAATAAATACAAAAGAATGTCACAAATATTTTTAGACATTTGTATGCACAGGAAGTTTTTTGAAAGCGAAGTTCTTCTGTGAAGTTGAAGTTAAAAACCTGTATGTAAAATATTAATATTTTTCAGGTTCTGATGTGTGCATTTGTAAAACAGTTTTACGTGTGTTCACAGTTTGTGAGTACCCAAAATTACAATTAAATTAATATAATTTGTAGATCATGTAATACACATTACTAACTGTGGCCATATTGAGACTAGTTTCTCTCCATATAAGCTACTGGTCACACCAGACCAAGTGAGGCTGCAGCAGCAAAACCACTGAGCGTACTGAAATGAGCGATGGTGTGTTTTATTGCTTGTGAGTAAAACTTTTCATTTGTAAGAGGAAGATTGTGTTATTTCTTCTTTTAAAGTCACACAAGACTTCTTTAAGCTAAAGGATAGAAGCTCCCATTATTTCCATATGTCCTATATTTCATCATACCCATTATAGAGAGTTCATGTGACATGAGCACTTCAGGGAAAAGGGTGGAGAGATGATATTCAGGTCTGTTTGATGTCGTAGTCATGTCAACAGCGTTTCTGCCAGCTGCCTAAAGGAATTTCCCAGAAGGAGATGAGCATGACGGTAATAAACATGAAGTCTCCTTTAAATATGGAGGACTGAGACAGCAACCCAAAAAAATGATTCAGACTACACTAAAGCATGACATCTGGGCTCCTCAGATGCCCAAAGGTGTTCCTCAAGTGGCAGAGTGCATTCATAACTCTGTGTACCGCTACAACTCAGTGGTATCTTCCCTTTAATCATCCCCTCACAATACTCGGCAGATGAAATTTTTCAGAAAACAATAAATCTCTCAATAACGCTGTCAAGACTTATTCATCACTGCGAGCCCTGGCAGGCTAATCTTTGCTTATGGATCCATTTGTTATGAAAAAACACAGTGCGCATCGAAGAAACGGTCGCTCAGAGGCGCCGGGAAGTATGAGAGAGAAAGCAATTAGCCGTGCTGAATTAGTTTGAGATTCTAAAGGCAGAAAAACAAATGAGAATCCTGACAACTGCATGAGTGAAGATACTGGAAGCATTAAATTATTATTAGAGATTAATTGACATGGGCTTTGAAAGCTGATAGTAGATTCTTTAATTTGACCAAAAGAAATTACAAGCACTCAGGTTTTGCCCCAGAACTGTAATTTTCAGAGAGAGCATGTAGACCATTATGTGACACTAAAGCTCTCCACTGACAATAATGAAACTGTTTGAGGGTAAACAGCTAGTCGTGGGGAAAACTGCTGAATAAATTAGGACTTCAAATGAAGAAAAACAAATTCAGTCTCACTTACGCAATCAGACAAACTGTGGCTGTACACCTAAAGCAAATAATATAATGGTGTACCTCAGTAACAATTACATTTTAAAAGCCTATTTCTGCACCTGTCACAAGATATTTGTGTGCTTGAGCGACATTAATGGATTGAGCTCTCGTGCTGCTTTATTTAGGAGTCCAAGTGAGGAAAGAAGACGGGCTGCGGTAAAATGTAATCACGTGGAGTAAATCCACAGCAGAATGTCAGAGAATATGTCACCGCAGGGAGCAAAACCATGTTAAGTGCAGTATCATCTCTCAGCTGCGCACGCAGAGCCCAGACAGCCCAAACCTCCCAAATGGTTCAGACCATGGGCGACACATAAATGTGTTTCATGAGACAAGGATTAATCTGTAAATAGGTTATCCCTGTTGTATGTTGGAACAGTTCAGCAGACAGGGGCGGATTTGAAAGCCATCAGTCTCAGATAAGTCAAATGTGCCAGATCTCCACACAGACCGGCGGGCTTTGATCTAGAGCATGTCTGGATCACCTTCATGTCTACTGTAGAGGTGGTAAATAATCTGCTGTGTGATCTACATGTCCACACCTGTCACACCTGACCCACTGTTCCTGAAAGGCACATTAGCAACACTTACGGTGCTAAAATCTAAATCTTCTTTCTTCATGCAGCAGGGTGGCATAGTTCAGCGGTTTCCAAACGTTTTTAACCCACGGCACCCCTTCACCTTTTTTTTTTTTCATGGCATATACTGTACATGCGAGCACCCTTTTCTAAAAAACTAACTGTTCCAATACTGATATAATCCACTGATATAACATATGTGACATACAAACTAACATCATCATTAAGTGCAAAAGTATGGTGATTCAGATTTTTATTGATTATCTTTTCTGTTTTAATAAAACGTAGAAAATGTAGTTGATACAAATGTTGCCTTATTAAAAACTGTCTTAAAGCCACCCATGTTGGGAACCACTGGTATAGTTTCTTCTTGGTGTTTGGGTTAAAAGAAATAGCTCAACATCTTGGGAAATATGCTTACTCGCCTTCTTTCCAAGAGTCAGATGAGAAGATCGATACCACTCTCATGTCTGTACGCTGAATATGTAGCTTTAGCCAGCAGCAGGTTAGCTTAGCTTAGCATAAAGACTGGAAACAGGGGGAAACAGCTAGCCTGACTCTGTGCAAAGGTAACAAAGTCTGCCTACCAGCACCTCTGAACCTCACTAATTAACATGTTATATCTAGTTTGTTAAAGTTGTACAAAAACCAAAGTGTAAAAAGTAGTTGTAGTTTTACACAGTGTTATATTCCGCATATATGATGACAAGACCCCAGGCTAAGCTAAGCTAATCAAATGCTGGCTGTAGCTTCATGTTTACCGCACAGACGAACAAACATATTTTGCACATTTCCCAAAATGTTGAACTATTCCTTTAAAGATCCCGTTCCTCCTGCTGACGTGTCCTGTAGCAAGATGCTGAATGCCTGCCAACTTAGGGCAGCTGCTCTGCCGCTGACCCTGCACTCAGGGCTCCATCAGAAAAACATCACATTTAGCAGAAAATGTTCACATAAATTATTGTTACTCATTGTGAGAGGATAATGGATTTTTAGTGCACTACCATTACGGCACGCTTTTTGTATTTTCCCATACCCTATTTTAGTGTTGGCCTTGACAGTACTGTGATCATCACATTGTAAAAGCAAGTGGTCAATCTTTACTATGCAGCAACACCCACTGCAGTACTTTGCAGGGGGCCTGCAGTCTCTCAATTGTCCAACCGCAAGGGGCAAAAAACATATATTACTAAGAGTGTAGATGCTATATAATTATATAATTTGAAACCAGTGAAATTACTGCACTGCGTGTCTCTTCAGACATAATGACTATTATTTGCACAAGGCATAGCCAATTGTATCATTTGTACGCTTTAATTGTATTGTTTTAAGTTAATTTTTATCCCTTTGATCACTGAACAACGATACTTTCCCCGCAGGGCAAAAGCTTATTGACCGGGATGATGACATATTTTTATTCATTTCCTTTTCTGTGTAGGAGATTAATTATTCTAAATAGGTAATGTAATCCCTGCCACTGTACTACAAACAATCAGCCTGCTTGCATACACAGTTTTTCCAGTGACCTTGAATACTGCCTTTAATCAACTACAGATATACTGCGTATGACTAAAGACTTTACTACTGAGAGTTTACTGTTTATTTTAACCTGCTTCTGTCTGTGCAACCTGTATAAAGAATATTTTTTGTCTCAGGCAGTGTCCTTTATTGCCCGAACACCCAGGATTCAAAGTAGTAATTAAACTGGAGGTGGTTTAACTTTCTATGATTACAATCCCAACATAGCTGCCTCTTCTTTTTACCGTTCTGTAATATACAAGCCTTCCAAGAAAACTAATTACGCTTTGATGAAGAGTGTTCACATGATTTATAACAGAGGGGTCTCTGCTTCTGAGTCATTATTTTGTTATCTTTGATTTACGTGATTTAACATAACAAAAAATAAAAAGGGGAAGAAATGTGTAATCAGCTCAGTAATATCTGTAACATCTGCTGAATCTGAAAAGATTAATTACTCCAGTTGCATGATAATTTTGTTAAAGAAGAAATACTCAAAAAGAAGTATAAATAAAAATCAGTACAGATAAAAGAAGACGTACATATAGAAATCATTTACTTCAGTAAAAGTATCAATACTAAAATAGAAGAACACTCACTACAGTATTAAAATATACTCATTATTCATTCTGAACTGAAGTACAGTTTAATATTTCTGTCAAGTAAAAAACTTAATATTTCTAGTTTTGAAGTTTTTCCTGCTTTCGGATCAGTTGAAACATTATAGACTCTCCTCTACAGATTGAGAAAAGTATCAAAACCTGTAATGTTTAATATGTGCTGCATCCTTGATGTAGGATGTCCTGTTGATACATACATATTTTTACTAAACAATAGCCTCATGCCTCATGTTGAAATGTAAAATCAGAATCTGCTAAATAATCAGTAACTACAGACATCAGATGAATGTAGAGGATAAGAAAAAACTAACATTTCCATTTGAAATATTGTAGAATAAAGTCTTCAAAAATAGAAAAACGTAAGTAAAGTCACATTACTTCCAAACTGTCAAAATGTGTTATTTTCCACTTTTGGTAATATGTTCTTTTATCAATTTTTAATTTATTTTTTTCACAATAAAATTCCATTAAATACATTTTAATGGATCCATTCTACATCTTTGTGAGCGTTCAAAATAGAGCTGGCCCGTGGCGAAGGTGAACTTAGTAGCTGTTTAGCACCCCTGGGGCCCCCAGAGGGACCCCACAGGAGGAAATGACAAATTGGTGGTTTCAAGTCAAAACCTTTTATGTATAAAATGTCAACTTTTCTGGATCTAAGAAAAACATTATTATTTAGCTGGATGACAGTGCAGTTTAAGGATTATTACCCAAAAGGTTTTGAGAAGGTTTTTTTTTGTGCTAAATGGGCTGAAAATGAAATTTGAAAGCATCTGAAAGCATCATTCACCTGATAGCAATGAAATGTGAAGTTCAAGTAATATTTTATTGGTTTTTTTTTGCAAGGTTTTAAGTAATATTCTGACTATTTCCAACAGAGCACCTGCAGTGCTTGGACCCCTGATTACAACAGCCTGTTGTGATAGTGATCACAATATTAACATAATGATAACAATATGCAATTTAATTTGCCTAAACCTGCATAAAAGTTCTGTAACAGATACCAAATGAATTCCTCACAGACTTCCTTCATCTTCAGATAACATTTGTCATCTACAAACCCACTGAGAGATGTGAGGAGAGATTACTACGCTGCATCACAACTTGTGCAGCCTGTAACACATGATGTCTCGCATGTCACCTTCACACTTTGCTCACATTTTTTCAGAGGGCTGCAGCACCAAACACTTAAAGGTATGCATTGTAACTAACTTCACAGCACAGATGGATCCTCTAACTGACTCTATAGCCTTGTAGGCATATGGGCACCATGGGAAAGACTGGGCTCGTCCTGATTGGCTAAACAAGTACATGCAAATTTCATCTTGCACCTCTGCAGTGGAGAGTTGGCAAAATCTATTAGAGGGTGACGCCTGTGTGAAATAGAACAGGTGTTTCATGCTGGCATCACACACCACGGACACCATGTCTGGTTGAGGGTAAAAATATGTGTGTGTGTGTGTGTGTGTGTTTGAAAGCAGCATTACAAAGACACACAAAGGAAAAGACAGAAGTCAAGTTCATTACATAGATAATTATACATTGTTGTGTGTCTAATGCAGTCTTCCTTCAGTATATCTGACATACAGAGTTACTCAGAGTATCCCTCAGGCAGGGAGGAGGAGGAGGAGGATGAAGAGATGAAGGCAGAGAGCAGGATGCAGCAGCGACAGCATCTGTCTTAACAAAAAGACCCACATTCCTGACCTTAGCAGCTACTGGCAACATTTAGAGGGACTGGAGGAATAGGGTCGGAGCAGAGATGAAACATGATAATAATGGTAAATAACAGGATAAATAACAAAGTTCACAGGAGGTGTAAGCAGATGCAGAGCAGAGGAGATGGTGGGTGGTAGAACCCCAGAGGTTGCAGTTTATTTATATTTCCATGTTTATGCCTATTTCAATTTCTCACCCTCCTCCTCTCTCTCTCTCTCTCTCCCTCGCGGAAATAAAACCTGAGGATCTTATCTGCACCATCAGCAGCAGAGTGAACAGAGGTGCCTTTTGTCACTTTGACAGGAGCTACTATACAGTAGGGATATAGGAGGGCTATTATCCAGACACACAGCACACACAAACCTACTGTAGAAGCAATTTCATACATGAACATATACCGTAACCCAGGTCCATTTATTTCCATATGTGGAGGTGATAGGGGAATATCGCTCACATTCATCAGTAGGGCTGCAAGAGAAATAAGAAGAAGCTAAATTTGCCCGCCTCTATTAAACAAAACATGCCGTGAGCCGGGAGACACGTGTGCTCACTCATGTGCACCTCCTTCCTTGTGGTTGTTAATGCTCTGACTGGTCACAGCAGGGGGCTGTTTGGATGAAGAGCACCTGCTGTTATCCAGGTTGTTGTACTCACACTTATACACGCTAATCTCCTTATCTGTACGGACAGCACACGTAAGAGATGTATGAAGAGGGCATGCAGATATGTGTAAGTGAGCACACAAACTTCTAAAGGTAGAAGATCTGCTCACAACATCCTCTCTGGCTCTTGTCACTGCAGGAAGTTTCTGCAGTCCTCTAACTGTGTTTTTTTTTTACTTTCTTCTCTGTCAATATTTGCTGTACTACTGTAGCCTTATATTTAACACAGTAAAGAGAGTGGTGTCGATCTTCTCATAGAAATCTCTACAAAAATGTGATGAAGTGCATTTCCCCATATGTCAGACTATTGCTTTAAAGTTGTAGGTTGAGTGGTTGAAATGCCACGACTGTATACTGTATTCAATAAACCACTCTGAGAGAAAAGTACAAGATCCTAAATGTTTCCCATGATCATGAGTTAAACTTCACCTGACAAGGTGGAGCAAGTGTGAGAAACAAAGTCATTCATTTTTAAAATGTTGTTACCTCTTGCTACTGTTGAAGTCCCAATGCTAAAGACACCTCATAAACACCATAATGGTGTGTCTTTTTCTAAATAGCTATGTTGCTCTGCAAAGTTGCACATTAGACTCTGTAGTAAGTGGCAGAAATTTCTCCTGGTTGTGTGGGGATTGTAGACGGATCAGAGACTAACCCTGATCTTTGAGAGTGCTTGAACAAAACTCCTGTCCTTGTCCACACTGATGTATTCATAGCTTGACGCAGCACTCTTGCTCAATAACAAGCTCGCCGTCTTTAGCACCAAACTGTGTGCAGAATTTTCAATCACAGCCGCTGAGAGACGGGGAGATAAAAAGATCCCTTCATCGTAATACAGGCTCTGCTTACAGTATTTTGGAGAGTTCACACAGGGAGATCCCAAAAGGTTTTTGCAGTGCAGAGGATGACACATTCGTGGGTTGGTTACATGGCGATAAGGAAAACAGAGATATAGTTGTATTTTCGCACTATGCCAGAAAAAAGTTAATCCCCAAGTGGCCAAAACAAACCATAAATAACAAGTTCAAAAGCCAAAAATCTCCCTGTAATGGTCTCTTTCCCCCAGCACTTTTTGCCATAACAACAGCCTTGTTCCTGAACGGTTTGGTTTCATTTTCACTGTTAAAATAATATTTTTTTGCCTCACAGGCCCTTTGCAGAATCCACATGTGTTCACACTGCGGCTGCATTTGTCTTTTTACAGTCCGGGTTATACTTTCTGACACCGGCGCGGTGTGAGGAAACATCAGAACAGAAAAACATGGAAAACTTTAATGATTTCTTTGGCTCCTCTCAGACTGAATGTTCTCAAGATCATCTACTGCGCTTTAAAACTTCCATGTGAATTATTGAAGCAGTCTGTAGCTATGAAGATTTTCAAAAATACACACAAGGGGGGGTGGGGGAGCACCCAGAGGAAAGAGGTGGTATAGGGGAGGAGAAAGCAAACCAAACCTTACGTTATTATTAATTTATCTGATTCTTACTGCCCAAAGATTTAAAAGGAACATGGAATGAAAACCGCTCCGGTCGGTTTTTCTCCAACCCAGTTAACTTATTTATTCACCTCTCTCTCTCTCTCTCTCTCTCTCTCTCTCTCTCTCTCTCTCTCTCTCTCTCTCTCTCCCACTTTATGTATTCAAGGCACGAATCAAATGCAAGAAAATACAGCAACTCATGGATCTTCTGCAGAGTTCAACATAGCACCGAGCAAAGCTTTGATGTTTTAATACGTGTGGGCTTTCCGCTTGTGAATAGACAGGCAGCCTTGTGAATGTCCTCACAGAATAAGAGAGAAAAGAACCGAGCCGGTCTGTGAAAAGCCCTCACAGCTTAACCTCTGTTTTTCAAGGGCTGCAAATGTGTCATTCTTTTTTAGCATTTCAGTGCTTGCATAGACCAGTTCTGCCTCGTGTACGCACCCACACACACATAAGTCAACTTATACTAGTGGCTCAATGAAAAAAACTGTTAAAGAAAATTTAACTGCGGAAGTGATTCATTTATCAAAAACCCAGGAATTTGATTCTGTAACAAGACAATCATTACTGTAAATCCAAATTTTACAAACCACTACAGTAATCTGCAATAATATATTTTTGGTTGTGTGCACTCCTGAATTATTCTAAAGTAGCTCATCCCGAGCAGATGAAGATTTATTGTTTGGTTTTCCATCATACTGAATCACACTCTAACAATATCCTCTTCTCTCTCTTATTCTGTTGTCTTCGATCTGTCCCGAGTGGCTGTGAGCATGTTTCAGTCTTCGCAGATGAGGCACGCCTCAGTCTGTCGAGTGGCTTTCTATCGACGGCGATAGGTGTCAGGTCAGGTGTCTCGTTGACGGTTTGATTCTGATCTGGGTTTGACTGTTACCGCTGACCGCTGTAGCTACAGCGCTTTACAGTTAGCATCAGCTAGCAATACATTTTCCATTTGAATTTTGAACCTTATATGTTTTGTACATGTTATTAGAAGTTTTTCAGACCCCAAATGAAGAAAAAACTGTTGGAAAAAAAGTGGGAAAAAGCAATAAATTACACATTACTCATTCTATTTCTACAGACTGAAAAATGATATGAGTTGTTTCTCAAGGACCAAATGTATTAGTTACATTCCTCATCACATTCATTTTGCAAGTATTGTTGACACCAGAGGAAGCAACCTTGCCCGAAGCCAAGAAGGAACTCTTCTTGTTGTATTGTGTATGTAGACAATCTATAAGAAATCATTGGTGTAAGTATTCATTAGTTGAGTTGACACGGAACATTTCTATATTTCATTACAGCACATAGATGAGATTGAATCTTCGAACTCCTGTGAGAATATAGAAATAAACTACAAGCGACACAGCTCTGATGAGGCTCCTCGCACCCTGTGTGAGCTCCTCCATTATCGTAAAACATACTGAGAGGGGGGGTATATTAAAGCGTTTACTCTTGCATGCCTTAGCGTGAATGGCCGGTGGATCAATACAATCTCAGTAGAGCACACGCTATCTGTCAGGGTTTTATGAGTGTCATCACTTGACTGATGATTTGCCTGAGCTGAAGGAATCCCTGGAGATGGAGGAAAAGATAGAAGACCTGCAAGATAATGTATGCAGAGAAGAACATGAATCCAAGCCTCTGTGATCTGAAGATATTTTGTATTGAGTCTATATCATGAGTGACTTATATAAACAGGAGCTTTATTGTTACAGTTCAAAATAGCTCATTTCAGGTCTGGTAAAGGACCATGTTTCTGATATTTTTTAAAAACAACCACAAAATATGACATATATGTCCAAGAATCATTAATAATTTCAGACTGCTCTCTGTCAAAGGACAGTAGCTGCCATACTGATGTGAATACACTGGAATACAGGGAAAGCAGGAACAAAAAGTGACCTCTGACTGCCAAATCTGCCATGACGGCTTGGTTAAGTAGTGATAATGGATGATTAAAATTTAACTTGTCGGTTGAGACTGTGAGAGGATTGTCTGAAATCAGGACAAGGGGAGCAGACTGGAAGAGCAAGCAGTGGATTATGGGTGCAGGTGGGAACGTGCAGAGCGAGCACATGGAAGCGTGGCGGGAGAGGAGCGGAAAGAGGTCGAACTGACGGGACGGTGTGATGACAAAAACCAGGAGCAGGTGCTGAGAAGACAGACATTGTTCTGGAAAATAAAAACATAGTAAAGTAAAAGATACATAACCCAACGTAACACGTAATTCATGAAACAAATAAAGGTAAAAAAAAATGACTACATAACTAGTAATGTTGTCTATTATATAATGTGGTGATGATAAAGGGTTGCAAAGTTATTTGCAGTTGTCAAAGCCTGGCTAATAAGGTTAGCATCTTGAAAATGCCTTGCCCAGCAGATGTCTGCAGTTTTCCAGTTGGTCTGGGACATCCATATGGTTCAGACTAATAACTGGCTCATGCATGGTCCAGTCTACAACCTGTTCAGGCCTGAGCTTCACTGATTGACAGAAGGCCAAAGCCTCTCCGTTGTTCCAGATGGTGGACCTCAAACTCCTGAGAGAGACTTGTTGATTATTCCAAGTGGCTAACAAACTGAGTACACAAAAGCAGCGCCAGCCATGAGTGTGCACACAAGTGTGTCTTCATTAGCTCTGCTGCTGTGTGCCTCTTTACGGCTGGTAACCATGACAGTGAAATAGTCTGGCTAAAGGAGAATATGTGATGCTTATGTTTAAATGGGTAGTTTTCCTAAAAATTTAAAGGAACAGTTAGACATTTTGGGAAATACACATATTCACTTTCTTGCTTAGAGTTAGATGAGATGATCAATACCTCATTAGTGTCACAGTAAATATGTAGCTACTATGTAGCACTGGAAAGACTGGAAATAGCAGGGAAAGGCAACAAAATCTGCCTACCAGCACCTCTAATTAATATGTCGTATCTCGTTTGTTTAATCCACACAAAAACCAAAGTGTTTCATGCCACAGGCAGATTTTTTTCAACCTTTGGACAGAGTCAGGCTAGCTGTTTCCCCCTGTATCCAGGCTAAGCTAAGCTAACCAGCTGCTGGCTCCAGCTAACTACATATTCACCGTACAGACATGAGAGTGGTATCGACCTTTTGAATCTGAATTTTGTTTGTTGTTTGAGTGCTTACATTTATTAGATATTTTGTTGTACTTTTAAAAAATTTTCATCTCACATTGTTAGAAAACTTCTACCCAGCAGGTTTGAAGTGGAAGATCTGCTATTGTGGGCTAATCCAGTTCTGCCTGACAGGACGTCATTCAACAAATACTCTAGATTTACTTTTAAAACACCACAAACAGCTCTATACCCTTATCCTGAACAATTGCATATTTGAAAACAACAAATATGAAAACTATATTAAAAAGTGGCAAACAGCTGGGAGGCAGAGCGGCTGCGTGGGTGATGAGATGGCAGAGCCGAGGTTGAGCACCGCTCAGGAATTCCCTTTGACTCGAGTGGAGAGCTGGAGGAGGAGACGCTGGCTCACGTAGCTTTGTATATATATATATATATATATATATATATATATATATATATATATATAAAAAACAACTGCTGTGTGACTTCTTACTAACCAGCAGGTCAGGAGGGGGGGAATGAGGAAGGGAAAAGTCTGGTGGTATAGCACTTCAATGAAATATTTACATCAAATTTATATAATCACATCTACATATTAATTCATGCTCAAAGTTTTTTAATTTTTTTTTTAGAATAGTTAAGTCAAGCAAGCCCACTCAAACATGATCTGAAGTCTAAATTGTATATTTCATCATTTCCCTCCACTTTTCTCTGCCTCTTCATCTCATTCTCCCTCTCTTCTTCACTTTCTTTACTCCCACGTCTCTCTTCTAGAAAGCTTTACAATATGCATTCCACTTGAAGAGGAATCTGTATGTTGTTCTCATGGAGAGTCCCTTAACTCTTTCCTTTCTCTCCCATCAAACCAAATGTTCAATCTGAGAGGAGCTAGAAGTCAAGGTAAGACATCGTCAGGCTGACTCTTCCACACTCAACAGGTGCGAAACTGAGTCTAAACAAAGAGTAAACCAATGGCCATGAGAACAACAAACTAGTAACTATACAAGCAGTATCTAAAAGCAGCTGCAGCGTGAACTGAATAATGAGAAGAAGTGCTGCTGTTTCAGTGTTCAGCCTGTAGGGAGAGTTCCTTCTGCACATCCTAATGCAGCAGGGCTTGAAGATGGCACTGCTATAAGGAATCAGAGCATTCAGGCAGCAAAGAAGAGAGCAGAGCTAGTTGATTAAATTTGTATGTGCATGCTGCTGTACATAGAGGCAAAGGTACATCCAAATATAACCTCAAATTCACTTCTGCTTGTGTTCTCTTAAGAGACCGCAGAATAACTTTTCTTCTAAGGTTGCGTTGAAAAAAAAAAGAAAAAAGATAAGTAAACCAATACGTGTCGAACAAATTTAAAACTGCAGAAATATTAAAAACAGCTACGCAGAGCAAAACGCTCACTCATGAACACGCACAGAGCTGCTCTTCTTGGTCAGCATTTCTCTGTGTTACATAACTGTCTGTCCCCTACATCAGAGACATTTTGCTGCTGTTTTAATCCACTGGCTTATCTCTGCTGAGTCTTAGCCAGCGCTGTGTGTGTGTGTGTGTGTGCGTGCATGTGTGTCGCATTCATTATGCGTGCATTTGTAGACCCCCTACAGCTGCTAATAGATTATCTATTTTTAAAGAGCTCATTGCAATGTTACACATGTAAGTGAACATGCAAACACACTCAGACAGGCAGAAAAAATAAATGCACACACACACACACACACATACACTCACCGAATGAAGCTGCTGACGTGTCTGCACACTAAAGGGATTAATATCTTTAGCTCACGGGAATAAGAACTAAAAAAGGGAATATAATAAACAGCAAACAACATGTAGGTAGTTAGCTTTTGTTTCTGAGAGTTCAATAAAACACTGTCACTATTATTTTATAACTTGAAAAACTGTTCGTGGTTATATCTCAAACTATTCAAGAAGATATATGAAATCAACACCGTTTAGCTAATAAGACACAGAAGCACAAACGAAGACATACCTTTGAAATGATTCATTATGAGTTTATAGGGCAACATTTTTCAAGCTGGACAATCTGCATTTTCATAATAAAGTGATTAAGTGTATAAAGTAGTTATAAAGTCATTTTACTTCTCAAAAAACTATAAGCCAACAGAGTAGATACCCCATGTTTAAATGAATACAAGCCAAATGTTTTATAGCTGAAATTAATCAACAATTTGTTTTCCACTGTCATGTAAACTACAGTGTTGCCAACTACATGAATGTAAAGCTTTGGCACGATGTTGGAGTTCCCCAAAAAATTAAGATTCAACCTCTGGGAACCATGGACACTCACAACAAACAGAAAATGAGACCATTAGTTTTCTAGATACGTTTTCATGCACCACAAGTGTTGGTCAAAGGTAAGCTGATACTGGTGAAGGGTAAAGGATGAATTCCTGTCCACTAGTTTATGAGATTTCAGATTAATGAATTGACCGATGCACAGTCCACCAGGAGTCCCACAGTTTTCCCAGTAAAGTCAGAAAGTCAAAGGTTCAGGGAGAACTTTTAAAGGTCTCCTCTCAAGTGACATAATCTTTAACTTTATCAGCCATCTTAGAAATTAAAAAGGTTAAATATTATTCTCTCTAATGCCCTCTATCCCAGTCAAAACTAGTCTCTCTTGTGCATTTGGTGAGTCATGCTGAATGTAAAGCTTTATGAATTTTTAAATGATCTTGATTCAGTTGGTGCTTCTTCTGGTTGTGTGATTCAGCAACGTTCTCGCATGATTCAAACAACTTTCAAAGTTGATTGACCTTACCCTCTTAGGGCCTAAGCCCCCCAATCCTCTCATCTCTCCCTGATGATGGCAGAGCCCTCAGAGACTCAGACCATCAAAGGCTCTGGAGAGGACAGCCAGGAAAGAGGGAGAACACAATCTGGCAGCCTAATTTGGTTTGCTTAGGCTCCTTTTAAATGTGTGTGTGTGTCTTTGTGTAGAGCAAATGCTAACAGCTCATCATAATCCCTTCATTCCCATTCCCCACCATGCCTGACTGCACCAGCCTCCAAACAATCCCTGGGAGCCCCAGCAAAACCTGCACCCAGTATGGGATATAAAATGAGCTACTGGAGAGGATCACTGCTCCTGGAGCATGATCACTTTGTAAGTGATTAGTTACAACAGTGTTTGCTTGAGTGGACTGTACAGAACCGAGGAGAGCAGCAAGCAGCATGTACAGTAAATAAGATGCCCTAATGGGATCTATGGAGTCAGTGGATGTTGTTGCATTAGTGGCAGTAATAAAAAAAAAGCATCTTAATGCATTCATTGTATTGTGTGGCACACAGCATAGACATTATATTGGGTGTGTATGGCCACACATTTTGTATTGTTTTGTACACAGCTGAGTGTGTTCACACCTGTTATTTCGTTACCAAAATAGACACAAAAACCCCCCCAAAACCCTAACTTCTAAAGCTCTCCAATTAACGTGTTATACCTCTCTCTTGTTTTATGAACAAAAACCAATGACTAAAAACAACAATTTGCCATTTTTACTATTTCTTGGCCAGTTACTGCTTTCGGCCAAATTACTGTTCCTGGCCAAGAACATGTTAATTAGAGCTTTAGAGGTGCTACAAATTGTTGCCTTTGGATAGAGCCAGGCTAGCTGTTTCTCCCCATTTCCAGCCTTAATGCTAAGTGAAGCTAATTGGCTAATGTGGTATTTATCTTCTCATCAACTCTCTGCAAGAAAGCGAGTAAGTGCATTTCCCAAAATGTGAAACTACTCCTGTAACTGCACTTCAGAGCATTACTTATTTTCTCAGTTGGTTGTGAAAGCTCACATGGAAATACATGGTTATTAGCATTAATCAAAATTGTACCGTATCTGTTATTAATAACAATAGTCAGATAGAATCAGATGTAAAAGATGATACATCCGGCAGCACAAGATCCGCAGATCATGGGATGTTTAGTTTTGCTTTTGAATTTGTGCAAATTTACAAAACATAATCCTGTGGCTGGTCTGCTTTGAGTTTGCCCCAGAGTTCACGTGAAAGTGGATCTTTTGAGGCCGTGTCGGTTCACGTGTTTGGTTTGTGCCAGAGTTCAAATGACAGTATTCTCAGCAGCCTAAATAAACCAAACCAGTCCGGCAAACACACTGGAGTTTCTTTTAACACCACGTTGTTGCAGTAAAAGCTTTGCAGTGCCTAGTGATGATGTGGCACATAAAACTTATGTTTCTGGTTCCACTCCTCAGGGACCTTCTCTCCTTCTCTGTGTCTCACTAATGAATAAAAATATATACAAACGGTTGGTGAATTGTTGATTGTCTTTTAACATAAAAAAAGATAAAGAAAAGAAGAAATGAAGGCACAAAGAGAAAACAGAAAGTAATGACAACAAACACCCTAAAAGAGCAGCTACAGTTACAGCTGGACCCCAGTTGTGGACCTCTCTGAAGGGTAAGAAGAGGGTTGGAGTAAAAACAATCAATGAGCTCTGGGTAAGGAAGGGCCTGCACACACCTGGTCTGCCAGAACAGTGCTCAGGAGGAGATAGGCTGGGTTCCTGATGATGCCCCCAGAGACGAGACAGGAGGGGGAAACGAGATCATGTGTAGGAGGGGAAGCAGGTGCAATAGGAGATTCCAACTCTGGAGCTTGAGAGGTAAGATGGTGCAGATGCTTCCCAATAACCTTGAGAACACACTCATGGGGATGTCTTAGAGACTTTCAGTGGTGCTGGAGAGTTACTGATTGTTCCATGAACACTGAGGGCACTACGGATTTGTTCAGAGTCTGCTCGACCATGAAAGCCAGATTGTGCTGTAGCTAAATCCTTGATCTGGTGACCAAAAGCAGGCTTAAAGTCAGCAAAACGAAACAGCTGAGATGGTCATCAGAAGAGGGACAGGTAGGCAGAACAATTAGAGATAGGTCCAGGATGTCCTGAACCAGAGCCCCAGACCTCGTTTTCAAGACTGTACCACTCCCAGTACTCCAGGTATTCAAAGACCCTGCCACAATGGCAAACTCCCCGGAGATATGTAAGGGTTGGGTTATATAAATCAAAAGTGTTCATACTTGTTCCGAACAGCCACAATTGAAGGTGGAGTTGCTTGGTAGAAATCTACAGTGACTCAGGAAGGTGTGATTGAAACAGAGTGACTAAATAGTTTGCACTTTTATTTTTGTTTCGCAATCTGTTCTTTCTGTAGCCAACTTTGCAATCTTTTCAGAAACAAAAGAAAAAAACAAATGCCCACAGTGACAAAGTTCTTAAAGTCAGGCCACTGCATCGGTCTGTTTTGTCTTTTTTCACCGTGTACACAAAAACCTATTTGACTAAATCTCATTTTTGAAAAGCGGAGATTCAAGGTTTTTTGATAAATCACCATCACTGACTGAACTAGATTAAAGTGGTTTATAATGACATTTTCTGAACGAAAACATTTCTCATGTCTCTCTCTTTCACACACAGACACATGCATTATGTAGGTGTAATCTGTTTTGATGAAGCAAGCCTTTGTCAGCATTACTCTGTTGTTTGCAGTTTTCTGTCTGTCAGCTTGAGGTTTATGTAATCTTTGGTGCCTTAGCTACTGAGCCGTGCTGTCACCGCGACACCTGCTACGGCAACATGACTGACCAACTCCTGCTGGGCCAGCACGTGGCCTCAACCTGGACTGTGTGGGAAAAGAGGAGAGGAGAGATAAGTGGAGAAAGGCAGTGAGAGACGATGATGGGTGATACGCTGCAAGGGGTCTGTCAGATGTGAACAAAAGGCAAAACACAAGAAAGCAGAATAAAGAGGGAGACGTGAGCATCTCAGAGTATTAAAGTAAATACACAAAAGATATAAAGGAAAGATAAAATACATGCATCTGTCTATTTTCTGTCTATTTACCCTTCTGGGTCGCAGGGGGACTGGAGTTTATTTGGTAATTATTTGGTTTAACGGCAACCAAACTCCCTGAGTAGGTTGCTGTCAAAAGCTGGACTCATTCGGCCCTACAGGGATTACCTGACCCGCATGTCTTCGGACTGTGGGAGGAAACCCCATAAACACAAAGAAAACATGTAAACTCACCACAGAATGGACCAAACTTAAACTGCACTGACAAGCACTGAGCGGAAAGCCTGCTAATAAAACCGCTGCTGTCATGGAGACAGCTGCTCCGTCCTCCTCTCTTAGCTCTGTTGCTCTAGTTCATCTGATTAATTTCTTGGAAACGATATATATATTTTAAACGACCTCCGCCTCTCTGTGATAGCCGGCTTCGCTCACCCCTGTCAAATCAAACTTTTTTGTTTGGCCATTAAATGATGGCTATAAGAAATTCAACATTATGAAAACCAATATAATCATGAAACAATAAATGAAAACAACACAGACCACACTTAGATCCTCAGTGAACATAGTCCCACAAAAAAAACCCCAGTAATAGAGGTCAGGTCCTACCAGTTTAAAAGAAATGGAGACCACAAAAAAAGTTTCTAACTACAATATTCATGACATAGTTTACTATAAACATGAATTTGATCTTCCACAGGAATAGTAGCAGTACTGTGTTAGCTACAAAGTTAGACACATATTGAGGTATATATATGCTTGTTGAAGCTAGGATGGGAAACAACCTATACACTGCACTGAATATGCCGGCCCAGCTTTGTCAGAGTGTTTAATGAAAGACCTCCATTGGATGATGGAAATACAGTAACTGACCAGAATCACCATCTCAGGGTCACACTGTCGCAGAAAACTCAAACCAGAGGTCAGACAGCATTGAAGCTGGAAAGAGGAGGTTACCTATGCTACCGCAAAGGAAGTAGATGGAAAATATTGCCAATATGTTGACAAACAAAAATTGTAAAAAGCATATATGACCTCAAGAACTTCAATATTCAAAAACCTGTTTCCAAGCAGATACGGAACAAAAAGGTCCTATGTAAGTTTAACTGTATGCACATAGAGAAAATGATTTAATGAGTAACTGAGTGTAAGTAGTACTGTTGTTGAATCAGAGTTAAGTTAACAATTATTATGTTATTACATAATCAGCAAGTTCACTTGCTACAACAAGTACTTATTTTAAAACCAAAACTTCTGGAACAAAGTTTGACAGAAAAGATGGTGACTGCCACCAACTCACTCTTTATATAATGAACAGTTGGTTGCTCTTTGTTTAGTAAAATTTGGCAACATCTCTGCTGAGTGGACCATGGCTCAGACATGTGCTGACCAGAACTGAGTGCAGCAAACCTTGCTCAGTGACAAATCTATTACTGCTTGATTGGCTTTTTCTTGCTATAATGAAGAAGAAGCGCAGGGTTTGCACTTTAGGAATGATTCTATCTTCTCCATAGTGGCAAGCAAGTTGACTGCATTGCTGAAAGTTTTTTTTTTACATAACAAACTTGATGTGGGCTACTGTATGCGACCTGATGACTGCCCCCCATAAGAACAACAGCATCAGTGCCCCAACATAACACTGGACTTAAAGGAAGGTCCCCTAACCTTAATGATGTAGTCATGTTAACTAAAACCATGATATTTCCCTAAACCTAACCAAGTCGTTTTTGTGCCTAAACCTAACCAAACCTTAACCACAGTGTTGTCATAAAACATCATAAAACTGATTTTCAACAGTGATTTGTAATGCTTCTATGTGTCATCCTAAAAAATTTATTTTGTTGTATAATTTAGAGGATTTGTTGATCCTATTTCTGATGCTTTATTCTACATAAAATAGAGGCATTGTTTTTTTTCTTTTTCCCCCCACATTGTATTAATATTAGTGAATCAGGGAAATCTATATAGGGGCAGAAATTAGGTCTTTAGGCCTAATCATTCCTACACTCAATCGCCATCTTAAAATTGTGAGTCAAATGATGATTTTAACATCTGAAATGGGTCAGAAAGTGATAACTAGAAATTCTGTGCGTTGAGTTAAAATGAATCTACATTAATCAATTTACACAATTTCACAAAAATACAGCATGATTATTTTTACAGTGTGTTTTCAGGTTTGAAATATAGTTGTGCAGTAATTAATAACAGAGAAGTATGTAATTAAAAGGTTCCAAATTAATTGTCTCTCTATCTCTGTCACACACACACGAAACATCTGGAATTCACCATCAAATTTATAGCAAGTCAGATAAAATTGCTTACAGTATCACGCGACAGATGTGGGTGTGATGGTTCATTGTGTTTCTGATGATGCAAGTGGCAGATAGCTGATTGACGAGTACATACACAGCGACCGTGAGCATCTGGGATCTGAGTCAATATTACACACACACACACACACACACACACACACACACACTGTGCAGTATGTGTTTTCCCCTGTGTTTGGTTCGTACAATATATTTCACTTTGGTGTGTGTATGACAGAAGCATGATGCTAAGGCAACCAAACCCTTTTTCCTGGCTCTTTTTCAAAGAGTATTGAATGGGGTACGTCATGACTACACCTGCTCACTGTTCCAATGGAAAACCACAGGGTGCTAATGCAGGACAATTTCTATATGAAGCCAAAGTCAGCGTCATCACAGACAGTTTCTGAGTCAGCCCTGTTAAAGACCTTCCTGTACTGTATAATTGGCAGAAGTGAATCATTTCTCAGCCTGTTTTTGGTGGAATTCAACGCCATTTCACTGTAAACCAACCAGCTAGTTTTGTACTATTTTCTTAACATTACAAAACATCTGAAAGTATTGCAATGTCTTAAGTGACAGTGGCTGCAAGAAGACCTTTCAACAGTATGTGGCAGTCTTGGATAAATTCCACTTTGTCTCCTTATTGAAAATGCACCGGAAACAATTTGGGGTTCATTGTCATGCTTAAGGACACTTTGACATGGGGAGAAGTCGGGGATGGAACCGCCAACCCTGTGATTAATGGACAATCTACTCTACCTCCTAATCCACAGCCACCGCGTATAGGGTCAGCACAGGTACAATGGTATTGATGCAACGGAAAATATTTTATGACGCCGACCCCTGACACGATTTCCACATAAAATCTGGAAATATTCGACATCTCAACCTCAATCAAACCTTAACCTTTTTGGACTCAGTATGTCTAATGCAAGTGCTTTAAAAGGCACAATGAAAAGTGCCAGGAGGTGATCACATGTTACAGAGCATATTGTGCTCACATAAGTCCAGCTCTGTGCATGAGTCCTTCTTTTGACCCTGATGACATCCACTTCCACCGATCAAATCTGATTAAAACCGCTTCCTCTCACTCACTCTAATTATTTTCTCCTTTATACCGCAAAGGCTTTTCTTTTCTTTTTTTTATTTTTACAAATCATGTTTGCATTATAAGACCAGTGAATCACTATTACCTGTCACCACGACCCCAGCCTCTATAAACTCTTTTTTTCCACCCGTATGGTAATTTGCTTCAATGAGTAGCCCCCCTCTCTTTCAGTGCAACTGTCACTACAACATGATGAAAGCATAGTCGGGGGATTATGTTGTGAATTGTCTTGCCCCTGAATATAGAAGGAAAGCGGGCGTGCGAGGTTAAGCAAAGGACAGGCAGTCTGATAAGAGGCTGAGGGTCTCTCGAGCTGCAAACACACAACGTCCCTGGGGAACAGAGAGAGAGAGAGAGAGAGAGAGAGAGCACTTTCTCGATAAGGCAGATGAGGAAGGATAAAAGGATAAAGATAAGTAATAATTGAAGAGATTACAGTAGTTGTGATTTATATAATGCAGCAGCATATTGTATTAAGATTAATGCATCCAGAAATTCTTACAAACTGTTACGTATTAGTACCATCAAAGGTTATGATAAAGGCTTAATTTTTAGAAGAAACAACAATGACTATAACAGCGACAACAACATGGCAGCCGGGGTGGAGTGTCCCTCCATGTCACCTGCTGGGTGATCCTGAGGCGGGCCGTCACTGTTGATTATAACCCCTCCACTGATCGCCTCATTTCCTCTCTGACACTGTGGATACTCTGGACAGACTTTGGCAATGCACAGCCTGCTAATCCTGGCTGCAGGGAGACACGGTCATTTACACACTGACACATGCGGGGCGAGAATGCAAGCAGTCATGCATGATGTAGTTGGACGGCCGGGGGATTAAACCACCAGAGGAAGATCCCACTTTTACTTTCATGCAAAAGACAGGAGAGACAGGAAATTATAGCTGCACTGCTGATTAATTTATAACTCCACATATACAGCTGAAAGTGGAGGAGCGAGCTGCAAAAGATGACTTTTCCTCAGCAGGCTGAACCAGGATGATTGGTAGCCCGTAACTTTAGCTCTGGCATTTACAACTTATAATGAAAAGTAGAAGTAGAATCTGCCCTGTTACAGTCAGCTTAACAGTTGAATAATATGACTGTATTTCATGTCTTGATGGGCATACAGCAGGTGACCAGATCCTTTACTGCGCTCTCTGTGCAGCTAACCTTTAGTATTGGAGAGTGTAAGAACTTCATCAGTTCTCTTAGACATTTTCATCCCACTTGGTTGTGCCTCCTCTTCTTCAGTCATATTTGTCTCCGACCTCGTCTCCTCTCTAACGCACTCACTCACGTCCCCTCAAACATTCATTATGTTGCAGCGGCGTCTCGAGTGGAATGTACATCATTAGAGGGGTCGAGCGCGACGCTCTCAGAGGAGCCATCCACAGCAATTTTACCATTGAACCTGAGACCACACTGTCAGCACTCTGCAGTGTGTGTGTGTGTGTGAGAGAGAGAGAGAGAGAGAGAGATGAGTACATGTGTGTATTCTTGTTCCAGTGTAAGAATGTGCAAACACATAAACAATCATCTCTAACTTTGGGTCAGAATGAAAAAGATTTACTGCATCAGAGAGTAGAGAGAAACAGGAAAAATTCTGGCAACCACAGTTTGAATTCTGTGTTTGGACCCCTGCTGTCTTTGTGCTTTGTGCATGGCCATTTATGGGGCCATGCTGAAACAGTGGAGGGCAGCAATTATCGTTACTGATTCATTTATTGATTTTTTTCTTGATTAAAGGTGACCTGTGGAATTTTCTTTTAAGCAAACAAAAGTTATGTTTGTAAGTGTTACTCAACAAAACACACTGTGTGTGTCCTGGAGGTCTAACACCAGGTGCTGAATGCGTTTCCTTCCTCATAAAACATTTGCATACCTGCATTGTTCACACAATAATGACTAGCTAGCAGTCATATTCTTCTCTGCCTTTGCTGGTGCATTGTTGTGCGTTTCTTGGTGCATTACCACCACCTGTGGTAATGTGAAACCACTGGCAAGACTGTGTATTGTGTTACCTGTGTGCGAGTGCATGTGCGTCCTCGTACAAATGCATGAGACAAAAAAAAAAAAAAATTGGGACACACCCATTAAAAAAAAATCTGCTCCATAGCACTACTAGAGGTCATAAAGTCCACAGGGTACCTTTAATCGCTGAATCACTTGATCTAATGAACTGCATGTCACAATTTCCTAATGTCCTCAAATGTCTATGTTTTATCCAACCGACAGTCTAAAACCCAAAGATATTCAATTTACAGTGATAATAAACAGAGAAAAACAGCAAGACTGTGATTCAGTGTATCCAAAGAGATCAGGGAGACTACAAAGTAAGTTGTTGTTGACTGGATGCACACACCTCGCTTAAGCAGGCAGTGGGGGGATGGACACAGTTGTTATCTTCACAGTGAGTATTGCCTTAAAACATTATCATCTACCTCGGGGCCCTGCCAGTGGGAGGACAGTTGTACAATATACGTGACTCCTTACTGAGAGCCACAGAGGCCCGGCCTAGTTTAACACGCCCTGCTTTCATCTAGTATCAGCTAATAAGCTCAACCATGAGACTGTGAGAAATTGCAGCAATATGCAGCAGAGGGGCGCACACACACACACACACACACACACACACCAATACACAGAATCACACACACACAGGTGACGATGCTTCCCACGGGGCACGCACAGTTATAAAATTAGATATAAAAGAAAAAGGCCTGCTGTCGACTCGTGCCCTTCTGCTGCTTTGATCACTCTCTAAAGCGGCGAAACACACACACACACACGACTGTTGTTAAATAAAACACATACGGTATAACTGGAATCCATTTTGCCAAACATACTGTATTTTAACTATAATGAGACCAATTTTATTTTCAGTAGTATAAAGGCCTGTATCGACTGCGAACTGAAAGTCATGCCAGGTGGCTGATCGTGCTACACGCACCACTGCCATATTTGCTTCCCTCAAGTCTGCCTCATGTACAGTACAGTACAGTACAGTATCCCCCAATTACTGCACATGAAGACCCTGTGAGATTGCTTGTGGCTCAGTCCATTAGTGTGTAAAGTATGGGTGGGGAAGGGAGGGCTGCATCATTATGCTTTCAAAGAGCAGAGCGTGTGTGCACTCTGCACTAATCAAGGAGCTGTAATTGATGAGAATCCTGAGCTGCGTCTGAATCAAAGGCTACACACTCCTCACTGTACGGGCTGTAATGGATCAGCTGCTCCTTCTCTATCTGCAGGGAGGGAGCAGACACAGCTGGCTGGATCAAAACTGTCTGCATTCAACAAACAGTGCTCAATATGGCTGCTTAATGCCACGATAAGTGTTAGTACATAAACCAAAACTCCCTCTTAAAAGTATTTCCTGTCTTGGATTATGTGACAGTAACAGACGCCTCCTAATCTTTTTAACAGGTAGTGAAAAGCAGCCACTGACAAGATGACAAGCAACTAGAGGAAGCCTTTTAAATATTTATAAATGCTGTGATGTTGAAAGTGAAGGGACATAAAACCATATGCTGCTGAAGTAACACAACCTGGCTGTTAATATGTTCTAATGCGATGATCAGTAGAAAGGAAATGCAGGGCCCAAAAACAGCACTAAAGTGAGATTCCAGGGGAAAAGATGAACAACATAAATGATGCATACAGACAAAAAACATGTACACGCAATTCCCCACACATAAACTGGTGTTTATATGCTTCAGACCATTCTTACACATGGTTTTTTAGAGACAGGATGATATGATGAGGTGGGGATGGAAAAATAATGAGAAAGAAAACTGATGTTCTTCTTTTTGGTTAACCAGTGTCTCCAATTGTGTGTGTGTGTGTGTGTGTGTGTGTGTGTTTGCTGCCTACACAATGTAAAATACCAATCAAAGGTGCATTTATAAACTCAACAACTTTTTTCTGAACAGTGCGTAATGTGGCCAGAAGTAGAGGGAACTAACTCACCAATGTAAGTTACACAGCAACATCTATCTAAAGTTTGCTAACTTCAGCTAACATTAGCCACCATAAGCTACTGGTTGTACCAGACCAAGTAAGGCTGTAGTGACTAAACTCCTGAATATTTTGAGCCGAGTGTTTTGTTTCTTATGAATTCATCTTTTCATTTGAAAAACGAAGAAAGTGTTATTTCTTCTTTCAAAACATGGTCTCACTTTAAGATGTTGTTTTATTTCCCTGTTTATAATCGTTCCATTTCATCTTTTATTGTGAAGCATTTTGTAAAAGTGTGTTTCGATGTGAACGCTATAAACTAAATCAGTGGTTTACAAACCTTTTTAAACCACGGTACCCCTTTATAGTGATTTTTTTCCCCATTCATCTGGAAAACCTGCGTGCCGGAAAGCATGTAGCGTTAATATGACAACCGCGAGTTGCTGTTCCTTGTCTTACCTGCAGCATAACTGCATATTCAACACGGTTTGTATACAGTGATTTAGATGTTAATTCTTCTGTTCTGATACATTTGAAAATGTAGTTAACATAAATGCTGCCTCATTTTTTATGTGATAAAATTTAATTAAAAATGTACAGTTAAAAAAAAAAAAAAAAAAACATTTTGCAGCACCCCAGGGTGCCGTGGCACCCACTTTGGCAACCACTGAACAAAATAAGTTACTACATTTTTTACATTTGATGATGATGATTAGGGTATCATTAGGATATCACTGCCAAAGACTGATGGAAGTCCATGCAATGAATTAATGATGCCATAGCCACAGCTTTGCGTGATGGCTGCAGGTAATGACACCTTGGAGAACTCTTCTTTTTATTGGTAAATCTAAAGATTGGTGGAGCAGAGTATTAATGATACAAACAGGTGATTAAGGCCGTGTCTACATTCGCTTATGGCTAACTGTGGAGTGGAGATCAACACAGAGCTGTGTGCATCTGACCCCAGGTTGGACCTTGAACTCGCTCTACAAATAGCATCACTTCTCTCTCCGGGTCACTCTCTGTCTGGAGTAATAATCTATCCATTTGATGACCTCTGTAGCTCATCCCCTGTGTCCACTAACACTATTTGTGTCTAAGACCTCACACACACATCAACATGCACACCAGCACAGACAGCCACAGCCTGAGCACAGAAGAGATTGACCCCAGCAAGTTCTCAGCCCTTGATTCTCGTGTTGTTAAATGCATCTGTGGTCTCAAAAGATATAAATGCACTAAGCGCCAGGTAAGATAATGAAAACTCAGCGGATACTCATGACTGATGGCGGCAATCGCCTCAGCACAATGAAAAATGGGTCGCACTGTGAAACAGAGCCGTGCGATAAAAATATCACGCCGCGAAATGGACGGAAATGTGTCATCCTGTCATTCAAAAGTGGTGCATGGATGCCGTCCCCGTGGAGAGCCGAGTCAATCGCCTCCTGTTAAAAGTGACAGGCAGGGAGACAAAACAAATTATGTAGATGGAGACATGTGGCTGGCAGGATGCAGGCTGACTGACAGATACATGGGAACAGGAGGAAGAACACACAGCGGCAGAGCGGCAAGTTACTGTTGATGGATAAATGAAAAACTGATTTTCAGGTAAACAGACAGCGTAGGAGCAGACAGGTGAGTGGGTGGCTTGATGAGCAAACCAGCCCAGGAGGACAGACAGACAGACAGACAGACAGACAGACACTAGACCAGACAGCCAGTCAAAGGCAGTTAACGCATCACTTTTGCGTCAGAAAGAAAAAAAGACAACCAGCCACCGTGACATCTGGGGAGGACTTGGAGAAAGCTGGCCGTTGGTTGGGTCACATGTCCAGCCCTGGGTTAATTACTAGCAGTAATAATCGGCTTGAACAGAGAAGACAGGCTGCAGCCTCTCCCAGTGGTCAGCGGTCAGAGGTTAGCGGCTTAGCAGCGGGACACTGAAACAAACAAACTCCAAACAAAGCGGAGGACACACACACACACACACACACACACACACACACACACACACACACACACACACACACACACACACACACACACAGACGAGAGTATAGTAACATGTTGGGTTATTAGCATATTTATTACACTTAAGTGGCGATGCTCGTGCAAATGAAATTGTTATGTTTTATTTCTTTTAAGAGTTGTGTACTGAAAAAAAGTAAAGCTGCATCCAACATTTCTCTTGTCCCCATTCAAAAAAAAAGAGGAAAAAAGAAAGGTAGCATAAGAGAGAGAATGGAGGGATAAAAAGGAGGATAAGAGGAAGAGAAAAGGCAATCAGGGGAAATAAGGGGAACAGAGATTTCCTGTCCCGTCCAAGGGCATGGCAGTGTTCATGTTCTCAGTCGGCACCATCTGCTCCAGGAGCATGTCAGCCTGCCAGCGAGGAGCCTGCCGCCAAAACATGCCGTAACACCTCCACCACCACAACAAACAAACAAACAAACAAACACACAACACACTGCACACAGACAATCACACACACACACACACACACACACACACACACACACACACACACACACACACACACACACACACACACACACACACACACACACACACACACACACACACACACACAGCTCCTGCGAGTGTCTGCAGCAGAGTTCCAGCTATTAAAAATCTGCAATCTCTCTGGGTCTGCAGATATCTTTGAGACAGCAAATTTAAGAGTAACACGATGATACGAGATAAGTATGTTTCTCCAGGCTAAATAAATGAAGACGATACAGTCCTGTGAGCTGGGTCCAGGTGCGGTGAGGAGAGCGTCGGGGGGCCGGCGGCAGGCTGAGTCAGGCCCGGGGTGACAGCGAATAAGAGCACCCGTGAGGGACCGGCAATGTGTGGCAATGTTGCTACAGTCAGCTCAACTTCTGGCTTGTGTCAGGGTGTATTTCAGTGTGTGTGTGCTGAGTGTGCACGGGCGTCTGTGTGTGTGTTTTTGTGGCTGGGCTGCGGTGTGTATACAGGGAGTACTGAGAGTTTGTGTTTGTGTCTTCCTGCTGCGGAGCCTGTCTGCAGCTGGGAGGGGCGGTAATGAAGCGAGGTGCACCAGCCCAACACATTTAGCACCAACACCTACACACACACACACACACACACACACACACACACACACACACACACACACACACACACACACACACACTTGTTCCTAAACAGCAACCCCAGGTAAGCTGCCTTGATGGATAATGGAGGAGTGAGTTACATGAATCAATCTTGTAAACAGGCAGTCGCGTCATTCATCTGCATTCACACACAGACACACAATCTGTCATATAATTGTCAACACACACACACACACACACACACACACACACACACACATTACTATGACCCACTACTATCCCATACTACAGTAGACGGACGCTACAGTCGACCTAGATATCAGCTGACATTCATCTCTTTGTAGAGGACTGGAGGCATCTGTCTATTGCAAGCAAACGTCTAGAAGGCAGAGAAATGAATCACTTGTCAACATGTTCAATAGATTTGAGCAGATGGACACTCCATCACTCTCTGGACCTTGTCGCTGAGCGCCTGTAAAGAACTGACCTACACTGATCCCCTCACAGATCTCAGCGATTGTTACAAACCTCCTGACAAGCACAAAGACAAACGGAGAGGGACACAAGTAAAGGTACTACGGCACATGCTTACAGTGTCACTGAGTTAAACACTGCTGTTCACGAAAGTGACAAAAAACCAAACATATTTTCTCTCTTAACACTAGCTGTTGAATTTTTAAAACGTTATTTTTCAACACTGAGCAGAAATGAAATCCCATTAACCTCTGTTGTGACGGGGTGGAGGCAGAAATGTCAGAGACAGGTATCTCAAAACCTGGACATATAAAACTAAAAGCGGTGGTATGCTGGAAACCAACTAGATCGTCCAACCACATGGGAAAACAAAAGTGTTTATAGTTGTTCCGAACGGCCACACTCGAAGGCAGAGAGGAAAGCCAGCTGTCATAGAGAGGGGGGAGCACACCTACATACTGTCTCTCCTGGAAGACATTCATAGTGTTGACTCATTTGTTTACATCCAAAGTGACCAAAAGTCACGTTGTGTAGAGACTGAAAAAAGAGAGATAGAGAGAGAGAAGTTCCAAACCAGCTTACTTTCACAATTAGTGGATGAACCGATCTGTAAAACTGCATTTTTTACTTTACCTTACATTCAAAGCATAAAAGGTGAAAACACAGCCCAGTTGGGATACACCAAATGCAAGATAAGCCACACAATGAAAAATATTGCTTTAAGGAAACCTTTCTATTAAGGACGACTATAATCTACTTACTGTATGTCCACCACTGCTAACTTCTAACTAGACTACCTTGCTTCTCCTCTTTCCTGCCCAGGCCTCACCCATCCACAGGTGACACTCTCTGTTAGGGGAGAAGCAGTGCATAGGCAATTTGTCTGTGAAGATTTATTACAGAGGAAAGCATGACACTCACAAGTGGCTAACATGATTCATAGCACACAATGAGCGGCTGCTGCTGCTGCTGGTGGTGTTGTAGGAAACAATGTGCCTCTCTGGTGTCACTATGCAGTGTTTTCATGTTCCTGCAGGCTTGGCACTATCCTGAAGTCTCTGCAACTGTTTCTAAGGTCCAGATGTTGATTTAAAGTATGTTGACTTAGGACCACCTACAATGCACATAAAGCTACTAATGTTCGACTGTATTTCCCGCACAGTTTCTTTATTCTCTTACATTTTTAGAATCCAGCGCCTTCTCACTGCAGTATAGACGCAGCCCCTCTGCTGCATATTGCTGATACAAAACAGAGCAAATATAGACACAACTAAATGACAATGAACAACATATCAGTCACTTAGGATTATTTCATGCCTTGTTTTTAAAGTTTTAAGTGCATGGTGTGACATGGTGGATGCGATTGTATGCTGCAGTTAATACTGAAAAATATGAGGGCACTCTTGATACTGATAAAAAATTTTTTATATGAAATATAGCAGTTATGGTTAAGGAGTGTAGCTGCACTGACCTGTTGCATCATTAATGTGGATGTACATCTGTGTGAAATCAATAAATCAAGGAGTTAATGATTACAAGGGTAAAGAAATGTAAAATATATGTAAAGATATGTAAAACAACTCAAATATATCACTATTTGGCCACAAATCAACCCCACATTGATGCCCATGTGTGTCAAAGAAAAAAAACGCTCTTGTTTCTCTTACTTCCATACCATTCATGCTGATACAGTATCTATCTGGACCACCTCAAAGGCTCACACTCCTCCCATGGTCAGCTGATGGCTCTGACCCTGGTCCTTTCTCCCATAAGCACTCTCTTTATAGATCTGCCACTGAAACCCAGAGAAAAGTCCATAGCAATATATTTCCCCTCTCATATCTATCCACTACAATCACTACCGATCTCCTTCTCCCCCTGAGCTGCAAATTATCGAGAAACGCCAACGACTACATGAGTGGTAATTTGTGGAGTGGCTGACCCTCATCCCCTTGACCTTCTCTCCATCTGAGACAGCCAGCTTCTCTCCCATCAATTCTTCTATTAATTTTTTTTCCCTCACTCGTGAATGTCAGCCCCCTTTCTTTCTTTCTTTCTTTCTTTCTTTCTTTCTTTCTTTCTTTCTCTCTCACTTTTCCTCAACCTTTCTTATTTTCTCTCTCTCCATCCTCACTCTCCTGTAATGATTTACACACTGCCTCCACAGTAAGGAGGGAGGAGGGGGAAGAAAAAAAAGCAGATTTTAAATAACAAAATACATTTTTCATCAGCAGTGAATTGATTGATAATTCAGGGGGGAAGGCTGACAGCTGTAGGGCTACAGGGGGAAAAAATAGATATACATGAGGTTTGTGTGTATCAAGTCTCTGTCAAACTCATGTTGAATTATCAATCCGCAGGCCAGCTCTCCTGCAAAATCAATTTAAAAGAATGTGCTGTGGAGCAAAAACTGGCAGCACAGGTTGACGTCACATGACTCAGGAGAGCGTATTCCTGTGAGAGAGGCGCTAAATGTGATCACTAATATGCTGAACACACATGCACATGCAGCTTTGTAAGAACAGAGGAGGAGCACGGGAATGTGTGCAGGTTGTGATGATTACATTTGAGCTAAAAAAACAACAACCACAAAACAACACAAGCTCATTTTTTGAGTTAGTTTGCAGTGCAGAAAGCTTTTCTCAGCAATTTGGCTCCGACGCAGATAGAAGGAGGAGAGAGGTGTTATAAGAATGAGTCAAGATGATATGCGCATTAGTGGGTGAGAGCGAGCATTTCACTGTGACACCCACATCCTCAACATGAAGACCTGCAGTGGGCTCGCTATGGCAGACAGCACTGATTGATTTGTTTCTTTAGAAACTCAGAATAGGCAACAGAATGAGAATAGCTTATATACCAACACACAAAAACACATCATAACTAAACTATAGACCTGCCACACCATGCCGTGACAGGTTGTGTCACCCTATTTTGAGTCGTATATAAAACTGTGCCATACTGGTGTAAACAGACAAGATCAAATTTACCTCAATGTCACTGTTTGACCTTTTTATTCACCAACACACACACACACACACATACACACACAAATGACACAGCTAGTTAAAACCTGACTTGGTGTGATCATTGTTGGCTCTGCCTGCGCTTGTGCCACAGCAATTAATGACAAGAAATACCGCCATTAGCCCAAATTGTTACTATTCGCTATATGGCTACAATGAGGACCATGAGCCCATCTGAAGTCAGAGGAGGACTCGTCGTCTAGAAACAATGTAGTCCCACATAAGCCACACAAGACTAATCAAAATGTTTAATTAAAAGATTTTGAGGTTTTTGTTTCCAAGAGACTGTCCTCTCAAAAAACGCCATACGTCTACATTCAAATGATAAAGCCTTCTAGTGGTCGTAGGAATTACGACGCTTGTCTGCCAGGAGCAAAGGATGATGTTATTATAAAGCCACAAAGTCTGCAGAGGAAGGAGGGTTGGGTTAACAAAACGTCAGACTTTAGCACAGGAGACCGCTGTTTGTCTCCTGTTTCCTACTGACAGTCATTGTTGGTCTCTATTACCAATGACCACGTTCATTCTCTGACCTTAACCACATGGTTATTATTGTAACCATGGCAACAAAGGTCTCCTAACCTTAATGAAGTAGCAATTTGAACCCAAACCACGATCTTTCCCTAAACCTAACCAAACCTTAACCATAGCTGTGTAAGATCACAAAACGCTTACATGGACCAACAAACTATTTTGCCAAATAATTTTGGAGGACTTGTTGGTTTCCAAACACTCACAAGAGATGAATCAAACACCCCCCTGGTAGATAAACTCAGTAGAGCAATCTCTGATCTGTGCTACATTTGCAGGTTAATTGCTGGACCGTGTTAAGCCTCCCCATATGACCAGCTGCTATGTAGGCCATTGATCTCTCCAGCTGGCTGCTGCCACATGACGCCAGCATCTGGTATCTGGGCTGTGGCAAAGGTCTCGGGCCTCCTGTCCTCTACACCCAACACCCACACACACCCACACACACACACCTGGTGCTGTGCAAGACTGCAGACTGAAAGCAGGGTTTCTGCTGGGTTCACAAACTTAAATGTAATTCTCTTTAAGGCAGTGTTAATACCAGATTGAATGCAAGTTAATACCTGTTTAACGATCATACTGGCCTGAGTGCATGAATTTATTGACATTTTTATCTCATTTTCATCAGCACTTCCCAGCAGCATATAACAATAATTCCTAATAATATGATAAATTAATCGTAAATAGTACTGGAGATTTTGCAGCCAGTTTTAACTAAAATCAACATACAAATTCAAGACTTTTTAATATCTTCTAAGGCCTTTTGTTGAGAAGATGCAAGAGTTAGACAAAGAAGCAAGCACAGAGGGAAACACACAAACACTCACACACACACTGAGTCTAGAAAAGGTGAAAGGTGATTTGCCTTTTCTATCTCCCTAAGTGCTGAATGTGTCTTTTGATAGTGAAATATGTAAATATCTGGCTGGAGTTGTTTTGGTGGGCACATTAGGGCTCGAGATGGAAGAAAAAGTGAAGGCACGAAAAATGTAGCCACACAATGAGACAACCTTCAGGCTCCCCTTGAAAGCAGCACTCAGTAATTATGTGTGCAGTATGTGCAAGTGTCCAACATTTCGCGTTGCCACTTCTCATCTATGTGAAGGTTTGATTTTCAGAACAAGACCATGGTAACAGAGAACAAATGCTCATTCTTCCCTTCTGCCACTGCAATGCAGGGCCAGCAGAGAGCTTTGAATGAGACTGGAAAAACAAAATAACAGTGAAAATACCATTCACAAGTTTTCATGCGGCTTCAAAATAAGCTTTGAATAACGAAGACAGGAAGAGAATAACACCTGAGAACAAACATATACAAATACACTGGTGTATCAGATATGACAGGTCGCAAGAAACAAAGATAAGGCAACCAGAGAGAGATTTTTAATTTTCTAAACAACAAAGTGGTATGCTAGTGCATGAAGAAAGAAAGAAATAACTAATAAACAAAAACAACACATGACCTGTACATCAGTGTCAGTTTTGCATCGTGACTGTGGGTAAACACCATCACACTGTGAATACTGTATGGATGACTTGAGCCTGTGGGCGGATTCACTCGTGTTGTAGAATTTATCATCTGATGTGCAAACAAAAACTGTGCTACCAATATACGTCCAGCTAAATGCCACGCTGATTCACTGACTCTACTCTGAAGTTTTCAGATAATGATATCACTTGCTCGAAGTTTTGCGCCCGTTTGTTCTGCCTCCAGCTGTATGCGAAGCGCAGATAAAAGGTGACGGAGAGGCGTTTGCTCGACTGCATCTCAGAGGATCAACAGTGCACAACCCACACACAGCTGCGCTGATGAGGAGAGCCCTTTGCTAATAATACAGCGCTGTCCTCCAAATTTGGATGGACACAGCCTGGGGGTGATGGAGAGAGAAAGAGAGAGAGGGAGAATCTGTCAGTGTGGCAACTGTAAACTTACTTCAGATTTTCTTTTTTGTGTGTGTGTGGAACTCTTCCCTCCTCTTCTGGGGAAACTTTTTTTTTCTTCTCTGGATGGAAACATAAACTCATGAATAAACAGAAGGATGGTGAATGTGACTGTGAAAACACATGGCTCGAGCTGGTATAAATGTAGACGCCTCTACCGCAGAATGTTTTTTCTTGATTTAGAAGATCTTCTGAATAGTATGCCCTAAAGCCAGAAGAGAAACTGTCAGCAGTGGTGTTACTCTTGTACGCAGAGGTTCGCTAGGAGACATTTTGGTTCTGTTCTTGTTGCAAGGACTGCAGTGGGGCTCTACAGGTTGACTGATGACATTTAGTCAATTTTTAATGGATTCACTTGTATCAAATTTTGCTCACCGTGCACATGGCATCATCTTGGATCAGCTCTCTCTGGTTTGTATCGATGTGTTCTGCCTACAAGGCCATTCATTTATACCTCTGCGTGGTAAGACAAGTGGATTCTTGGAAGCTCTCTAAAGCTGCTGGTGATCCCGAAAAATAACGGCTTTCACATTGTTGCATTATTGTGAACACCACTGTTGAGAGAGTGTGCAGCAAGAAAGGAAAGGAACTGCTGGAAAAACTGCAACTGTGGGGTGTCGAGATAAATGAGAGGTTTTAGTATGGACACACGCACGTGCCAGTAAAGATGTAGGATCAAATCCCACCAACCTAACTCTCCTGTTGTACATCTGTGCTTTCTAGCTCTCTGGAAAAAAGCTAAGGTTAATGGGCTGCCCAATAACAGACAGGCTGTTTCAGGGTGAATGCCTTTGTGTTATCAGGTGCAGCAGGCAAAGTATAAGATTCCTGCATGGAGAAAAACAACGATGTCGAGCTGAGGTAGCCTGTCAGTGTGGAAGAGGAGACCTGTGAAGTCCAACCCTCAGTATTGATTTAGGGAAGATCTGGGTTAACAAAATGCATCTAGGGTGCCTCGCTTTGTGCCGGAGTTCCTCGCTGCTCCAATCAGAGGCTCCACATTTTCTTCTGAGTGCAATTCAGAAGAAAGCTTTCCACAGATGCTCCCAAAAACAACCTCAGGAAAACACTGCGCTGCAGTAAAAAGCATCAAAATGCAAGCCATCTTTTTTCTTGTAAATTACTAGAAAAATGCACCTCTTCAGGCCTCTAAACATACTCAAATAAAACAAGGGAAAAACGTTATGTGTTTAGACGTTCAGTTGAAATCCAAAAGATTTTAAAGTTCACTCTCTACATCTGATTCAACGTAAGGTCAACTGAATATCTGCATCCTTTATTCAGTGGCTGTGATTCTGCCCCCCCTTCAAGAACAATATACTTTACAGAACAACAAACTTTAAACAACGTCTGAAAGATGATGATTAACATTTTTTTCTACTCCTGGGTTACTCATGGGTACAACCAAGGGAGACAATGTAGACCGAGTTTATCCTCTGTACAGAGCTAGCTGATAATCTAACACTGTTGAATCAAGGATGAAAAGTGTGTTCAGACAGAAAGCGAGTGACTTTTCGCCTCATGTTATTTGCATGAATTGATGGCTGGACCGTTTGAGCAGTTTGTGGTTATTCCGCGTCTAAAATTCACCTTACGTTCTGTCTGAACACACTTTAAGAGTGAAAACGTCTTAGGTACAAGGCAGTCACATGACCATTATTAACTTTTTTAATTTCATAATACAGTATATGGATGACACAGTAGAGGATGGTTGCTATGACATTGTATGATTGATATGTCTTGACCTTGATAATAAGTGCAGCACTGACGTTCACTTGACATGAACATGAGGACTGTTTCCTTTAATTAAGGGTATATGCTCTGGGCTACTTTGGGCCTCTCTTGAGCTCCACTTTAATTAGAAATAAAGCATATGTTTCAAGAACACTTAGCTCTGTGCTGCCATGATATGAGGTGCATAGGAACATGCTGGATTTGACAGTCTCAAATCCACTCCACAAAGTCAGAAACATGTTCTGTCCAATAAGAGAATGACCTTTAAAGACAGAGGAAAGATAAAGGTCACAATTAAAAATCTAATACCCTCCATTATGCCAGCTTAGCTTCTCTCAGTAGCTCCATCATACCAGGCAAGAAACTAAGCTATAAACACGCCAAATGTGTGAGCAATCACTGGCAATAATCACTGATGATGATAAAACACTGATAGCAACTTGCTCACTATTTGAGGAACGGAGCGTTGTAGACCAAAAATCGTGATAATAAAGAAGTGAAGCTCACAGCTTTTTTCCCTTCCCCACAGAGTCAAGATTGTTGTATTCCTGCAGGTGTCTTTTACGCAGCAAATTGGCTATTTGCTGTGGCCCTAAAAGGAAACTCTAATGCCCCGCTCCATTTGAAACAAGAGCAGAGAGCAGAGTGAAGTCTTCCTGATAGATTCGAGCCAAGCCTGAGTCAGATAAACAAAGCAACAGGAACAGAACACAAATCGATAGGTTGAGATAGGTCAGGAGTTAGTGGGGACAGAGAAAGTCAGGTTAGGTCAGAGCTGAGAGCGCTTCGTCTAACAGTGCACACTGGGTGTCTCTGGCTTCCCATTTACTTTTTGCAGCTGTTAAAACTGTCCGTAAGACTCACTCTGCACTTTTCGCCTCTTTAGCTTTAACTTCTAAAATGTTCGAGAGGCCATTAAGGAAAGATTTTGCCGCATTGGAATCGTGCTGCTATTCAAAAGACAATAGCAACCATCAGCCAGACAGAAACAGACACTGACGGCAGATCATTTTCGAGAGAAGAAAGCGATCACCAGCAGGTGTTCCAATCACAGGTGCATTAGCTGCTGATATTAAAGAGTGGGCATTGTGCTCAGTGCCATTCAGCCTGCATTTCCTTCCATCACACCCCCAGCACTATGGCGGAGGGTCATGACCACTCAGCCAGAGCTACCTCTCCCACCAGAGATCAGACAGACACAGCAGGCCATGCACTGTGACCATACCGCCTTAAATAGCACACACAGATGCCTGCTCACACAGACACGCAGTGAGTCACTATAGCACAGAGCTGAAATTCTGCTCAGGCTTGTGGGGAGAAAAATGACTGTGTTGATGATACTTTTTCTAAGTTAAACTTTTCTGGATCTCACGCATTTGTCTTATTCCTGCCAGCTTGTTTTTTCTTTTTTCTTTTTTGCACTTGTATTTGCACCAAACACGATTCATCAAAAATAAAACTTTTATGGGTGGACAACCTACAACAGGGACTGTAGACACATACTAATATTGTTCATTCTTGTTCTTGGAGTAAAGGAACTCTACAGGAGCTGTGCTCTAATATCCATCATTTTAAAGAAGTGACCCTACACTCGTTAAATCAATGCTCATGTGACAGTCATTAACTTATTGTAGAAATGGTAAAGAGGTACATTTGGAGCACAGATAGTTAGGCGACTTACTAACTTCAAATCAATTTTTGCATCATTTTATTTGGGGCGGCAGGAATATTGATGTTTAAACAAGACTATGAGTCAACAGCAGCTCTATGAGCATGCTCACAATGATGTGGTGATGTTAAGCTGGTATAATATTTACCATGATCACCTTTGTGGTTTAGCATGTTAGCCTGCTAACATTTTGCTAAAGACCACTAAACAGAGTACAGCTGAGGCTGATGGGAATGTAGTCGGAAATCAAAGGATTGGACAACAAACAAAAATGTCAACCTCATGATGCCGCTAGATGAAAAGTCAAAGCATTGGAGATTTTAGACCCTTTTTAGGCGTGCTTAAGTACCCCCAAATTTCATCTCAGCCCCCCTAAAACAATAATAATAATCAGGGTTTTCTCTACCATTATAAAACACGCCTTAGCCGAATGAAATGAAAAAAACAACAACAATAAAATAAATAAAACCCTGCGGAGAGTTCTCTACCACATTTTGCTGTCATTTATGGTCACGCTAGCCGCTCTTTCCTCTCCTCTGCGTGTTTGACCGAGAGCAGGGCTCGCTTACTGGACACCAAATCGGTGTAAGTGATGACAGCACTCCCATCACTCAAAACAGGACAGATGCCAGAGGTGAGTAGCTGCTACACATGGATCCACTGATCTATGACAAAACACAGAGACCAACGCTGTGCATGCTACTGATGGTACACTAAGCGGTGTTGAGTTCATTTTGCTGCAACACTGCTCCTTGAGCATCTCACGCCAGCAATCACATGCCTCAGTTACTCGCACACAGTACTGTACATACTGTACGCTCTTTGATACAGTACAGCACGCTGCTGGGTTTCTGGTGCCAGCTCAGCCCTCTGACAATATTGAACCTTCAGTAAGTTGAGAGACTGGTCAGTTTGACTTTGCAGAAATGTGCAGTATTGCATTTTGAATCCCAGGCAGGCGCTTTGCTTTGATCGATGCACAAAGGCTTAAAAGAGGCAGAGTGGAGCTGGCACCTGTGAGGCACATTGAGTTTGAATTGACAGCTTCTGAGCTCTGACGTGTGTCTCCAGTGTAGGCAGGCGGCTGAGCCTCAGAGACTTTCTATATTCCTGCACAATGTTGAAATTCTCGAGTTCAATAGACGGCCTGTCTTAAACAAAGCCATTGTGACATCCATAGACTATAGCAGTGTACAATAAAGTATTTGGTGCAGAGAGCAATATCAGATTAGCCTAACTGAAGCTAATACAATAAAAACACCTAGCATACGGTATAAGTGAAAAAGAAGCCTGTTCTTCCATTTCACACTTAGAGCCTGAATAATGTAAACTCATCTGAACTGAGAGCCAGAGTATGTCAGTAATCATTACTGTCCTAGTTATCAAATGTCTTGTAACAGGAAAGCATTTTACAACAAGATCCTCTGGGTACACGGATATTCCAAAATGGCAAAATACATTTAAAAAAAAGGAGTATTCGCTTTACTTTGTTGCCTGGTCTTCAGCTATTCCAACTGCATCCTGAATGCAGAAGGAGCAGGGCTTTTAAAGAGTAAATATAGAGGCACTGTTTTATGTGCATGTAGAGTACCTGCAGGCCATTTGTGAAGATGTACTACTGGATAATATGGCAATGCCCTGTAAAATCATCTGGGAGAGTACGAGCTTTTAGCATTCGCCTAAGCATAAACATCCAAGAACTTTCAGTGATGAAATTCCACTCATGCAGCTACAAACCGTCAGCGAGCGTCTCTCTGAACTCCTGATGCAGTTGAAGTTTTTGTTGTGCAAATGTCCAAAGCAAGCCTAAAATAACATGTGCTAAGTAGGCAGCATGCTAATGGAGCCTAGCTCCTGTGTTTACATGGTCTCACTGCTGCTGCAAATTATGCCTACAGTGGAAAATTGAATGAAGAGCTACAAACAGAAACATCAAATCCTTGAGCAATGCTTGACCCAAATTGATTGAACGTGGGGTGGAAAAGAGAAAATGAGAGAGGTGGAGGCTGACAAAGGCAAGCAGGCATAAATTGACTGAGTGAAAGAGGGAGGGAAGGAAGAGGGAAGGAAGAGGGAAGGGAGGGGAAAGAGAGGGGTAGTAAATAATTGAAGGTGACCAGCAATGAGAGCACACTGACTGACCTAGTGTGATACTTTGCTCGTTTCCTACTGACCACACGGGTCCCAGAAATCCTTGGAACTTTACCTTTAACTCGAACATACACTGGTTCCCCAGCTGCTCGGATCGATGGCCACTGATCGCCCTGCTTGCACGGCTGTTAAGGCCATTACCACTGTTGTCTCCATCGATCACTGGAGAAATGTGTGTGTCCTGGTCCCAGCTGACGATAGATGTCCTTTGTCAAAGGTCTGCCGTCCCTCACCTTCTTTGTGTCTCCCACCCATCTCCGGAGAAAGCTAGGACACAGAGCTGACAACAGGGTTCAGTAACAATTAAAGGAAGGAGGATTCATTAGGAAACGGTGCCACACCAACCCTGTCTCATAAAAATGACATTTATATACCACTAAATTGTTTGTTACATTCTAGTACAGCACACATGTCAGAGGCAGGTGGTTGAGTTAGATGGTGGTGGAATACAAAGTGGAGTAAACACTAGAGACTGAGGTTTGCTTCCAGCATGGGATTGGGTTCAGGCTACTAAATCAGTTTGGTAAGGGTTAGGAACAGACAGTGGTTTTGATAAAATATTGAAAAAGTAAACACTTGCTTTCTCGTCCTTCAGTCAGCAGTGACTTTTTTTTATCTATTTCGAACTTTTTCTGTAGTTATATATTTAAGACCGAGGTCGTTCCCTGACCATGACCAAGCGCTTTGCCTGAACATAAGCTTAAAAATGTAACCATGCTTTGGACGTCAAGAACGGATATTGTCGGGAAAGCAATAAATAATAAAAACTAAATACACTTTCAGTCATTGTCACGTTCTGCATTAACAAGACCAAGAGTCTACAGCCATACTAGCAGCTCGGTGAGGCTGTACATTTAGCAAAATGCTAACATCAACATGCTAACATACTCGCAATGACAATGCTGACATGAAAATGTTTAGCAGATATAATGTTTACCATGTTCCTCATTGTAGTTTATCGTGCTAATCTGCTAATTAGCACTAAATGCAAACTAAATCTGATGGGAATGTCTTACTTTTGCAGCTATTTCTGGGCATAAACCAAAGTATTGGACAAATTACAATTTTGACCTGATGGTTGAGGGAAAGTCAGGGGATCAAAAAAGTTTTTACAATTCATCCTGAGGGGTACATGAATGTCTGTACCAAATTTCATGTCAATATGTCTACCAGTTTTTGAGATATTTGACTTAAAACAACAAATGTCAACCTCATGGTGGCACTAGATGAAAGGTCAGCAGGATTCATCCTCTGGGGACCATGAAGGTCTGTAAAAATGTCATGGCAGTCCGTCTGATATTTCCTGAGATATTTCAGTGTGTACCGAAGTGGTGGACCGACTGACCAACACTACCATCCCTAACATAACGGTAGTGGGACTAAAACTGTTTCGTTATTGTGTTGATATAAAAAAAAGAAACTGGAAGGCATTTGTATTATTTTATTCAGTTTGTTTTAAGTTTGCATTCTCTACTCAATGTAAATAAAGAGTTAAAGAAACAAACCCTGTATTCACTGAACTGCGTGAAGTGCAAATTCATTTAAACTTCTTCCACTTGGATGTTTTTACTCCCCCGGAGGTCAGAAGTATCTAAAATAATTCGCTGTACATTAACCGGTTATTTACAATTGACTGCTGAAACAAAACATTAAAAAGACGTTGCTGATGTGATATGAGAAGAAGGCTGAAGGGAAAGCACGACTTCGCCCACTCTCGTGCCTATGACACAGCAGAGCGTGGAATCATGGTAAATTTCCCACGAGTGGGTGCACCTATCCATTAACACCAGTTAAGCTACTGTACAAACTGTTGTCACAAAGTTTCAGTCAGAATCTGATGGAGTACTTTAACAGAGAATATATTTTCTCCCACAGATTTAGATTTTAAAACTGTGTTCAAACTTTTCACTTGCTAACAGACAGACAGATCTCTCTGAGGTTAGAGAGAAAAGAAAAAGACGGTTCAGTCTTCTGAGAACAGAGGGCTTTATACTGTGATTGATTTTAAAGTAGGTAGAAGGTTATTGGATCCTGTGCTTCTGAAAAGTCCCCGCTGGTATCATGAATCTGTAGCTGCATCCGTTATATTTATACTTCGGATGTGAATATCTTCTAATGCTTGGCTGGAAAAGCTTAATTTTCTTAAAGTATTAGTTGTCAAAGACCATTTGATAACACAAACAAACTTGGATATTTCTCATAAAGGATGCAGTGCTTGAATTCAAGTAGTAATGAAGAATTTCACTGCTATGTTGAGCATTTTTGCAGCTACCAAATTTCACTATATACTGCCACAACCTAATTTAGGATTCAGTAAAGCGTTTCATTGTAAACATGACCCAAACCACATCTGATAATAAAACAAACTCCATCATCATCACATTAAGATGCTTTTCAGGTAAACCCTGTGTTGATACAGTGGCCTTGTACAAATACTACTGTAATCCTGCCTGCCAAAACCAATTTGCATACCTCATTACACTGTGCCTGTGAAAATGTGTTTGCAAACATCTTAAGACAATAACCTGGAATGATTTATGAGGCTAAAACAATGAGAATTAATCCATTGTTTACTATTGTTTGAAGTTAATGTATCGGAGAAAAGAGCTAAAAAAAAGACATGAATAATGAGCAAAGGGAGAGCTAAACTGTAACGTTACTACAACAGGTCAACATGCAGATTCATTCATTGTGTTGAAAAAGGAAAAAAAAGAACAAAAAGAAATTAAATGTATCACTGAAATTTCATCCTATGATTTCTGTCCTGACATATTTTTGGTTTCCAGCTGTTTTAATTACTTTTATTAGTACAAAAGCTGATTATTAGATAGAAACCTGAAGGTGTGAAGATACGTAAATTACAAATGAAGGCAGTCAAATCCAGCATCAGCACTATCTGCCCCTCAGCAGGTACCTATGTCCCCCATTAGGATACATTATATAACAAACACTAAGTCAACTCTCAGCAGAGCGTTCCTCTCCTGCTTCCTCTCAGTCAGTCTCAGACAGGGTCAGAAGACTTAAGCAGCCTGAACTGAACCACATCATCAGCCACAGAGCGAAAACTAAAAACACACACAGCAGCGGGTAAAGGTGCACTCAACCACCTCTGAAGTCACTTCCCACATGCGAGGTAACTTATATTTGCTCAGTGGGGAGAGAATTGTTTATGAGAAATGTGGGAGTGTGTGATGCACGATTGACTGTGGTTTGAGCAGACACACTCGTCTCAGTAAGCATTTCCCCTCTGCTTGCATCTGCCTCGCTGATGACGGATTAAAGCTCAGGCACATTGATTATGGTGAATGCTGTCATCTTGTTTTAGAAAGTACTGTGTAATAGTACTTTTTTGTACTTTTTTTTGACAGAGTGCTACTTTTATAAAAGCAACTATATGGATGCAGCAGGCCTGAGGGGAAGACAAAACAGCCATTTTTACAGTGATTTTCTCTAATGGGACTATTCTACAAAGATATTTAAATCCAGGAGCAGATCAAACTAAATATCACGGTTAATAAAATATCACGGTCTCACTCTTGCTTGGGTGTCTTATTTCTTATTCTGAAATGATTTTAATTATATTTGTCAGTAGCAAAATGCACTTTTTCCATGTTTTTGATCTCATATGGAAACAAGACTTAAGAGCCTACAGCTCAAAGCACTGCTGTACTAAGGCACAGCAGTGCTTTGAGCTAAATGCTAATGTCAACATGCTAACATGCTGATGTTTGGCAGGTAGAATGTTTACCGTGTTAGTTTAGTGTATCAGCATGCTAACATTTGCTACTTAGCACTAAACACGAAGTACAGCTGAGGCTGTTGGGGATGTCATTAGTTTTGCAGGTATTTGGTCATCAACCAAAGTGTTGGACAACTTGAAACTTTGACCTGATGATGGCGTTAGATAACACCCTGAGAGATACTGTACGTCCTGAGGACAGGTACCACTTGGCAGTGTAGTCGCCGGCGTTTTGAAGAAATGGGGTTTGTGGGTTTGGGGGAAGACGGAATACTTGATGGGAAGTAAGTGGGAAGGTGGAAGCGTAGACTCATCTGTTCACATCTTTCCTCATCACCTATTGAAAGACAATGAATAGAGAAAAGGGGAAAGTGAAAGAGATAGAGAGATAGAAGGGGCAAATTAAATATTAAAGAAAAAAGGAGGTCTATTTTTAGAAGCAAGTGGTGGGGTGGGGTGAGGGACACTTCAGCTGTATTATTGATGTTGCTGTGCAAGTGGGGGCTCTCTGGTTCTCGCCTGAGAGAAGCCTGGCAGAGGTGGGTGTGTGCAGTGATAGCGGTTTTCTGTGGGGAGTGGTCATTGCATTAACAAGACAAAATGGAGCAATATACGAGAATGAGACGGTTCTTAGAAGGAACATAGTACGATATCACATTTAAATCTGGGCAGCGAGGTCACAAAACAGTGCAAGCATGAGGGAGAGAGGTTGAGAGGAAGAAAAAAAAAAGATTGCTGCAGTTGTCTGAGCTCCGTTCCCCACAGAGAGCGCCGGTGTACAGAAATATTTGCCTGCACTTTTTGACACAATTTTATTATTCCACACAGATGAAAGGCTGGCTCTTCTCTGGCAGAGGCTCGGGTAAGGGAGCCTTCATGTGGAGGCACTGATCCTGCTCTTTTTTTCAACGCACACACACACACACACACACACACACACACACACACACACACACACACACACACACACACACACACACACACACACACACACACACACACACACACAGGGTTCACAGAGCAAAGATGTGGGAGAGGCTGTGAAGCACTGATTTATGCATCATCCTGAGACTTTTTAAACAAGTTGGCATCATCTTCAAGCATTAAGGCATGATTCATTTAATTTCTGACCTTTAAAGGATTCAAAGTTTACCTCAACAACTTTGTTTTCTTGCCACCCTTAATTTATACAGGGACAGCATTGGGCCTGTCTCCTTACTTTCTCAAGAAGAAAGTACAGTATGTGTCTCACTGCGACTGCACCGAGTATGAGAAGTACGAGTGCGACTATAATTTTTTGTTGCGATATCTTCAGCGGAGCTTTTCCAGAGTCAACAAAGAGCCTTCGTCTCTAGTGTATGTACTGTACCCTATCTTCCCAGACTCCTTCTACACATCTGCATCAGTCCCCCTCCCTCCACACACACACACACACACACACACACACACACACACACACACGCAGAAAGAGGTAAACAAATGGAAAGAGGAAGTGACCTTTATGTACTGAAAGATCAATACATCTTTACTTCTGTGGCTTCAGATTATCCTCTCCCAAATTACATCACAGTAATATCCCTCTGCTTATTCTGTAATTCAGTTCAAGGCCAGACATGGCGTGCCTGCTGGACATCACACACAGCTGGAAGCCTTTAATGCTCACAATACTCATGATATGATAAGGATTGGTGAGGAGTAATTAGCCGCGTGTCTGCTGAATGTGACCGACTCTGACCTGAGCAAGGACATAAAGAGGAACTGATGGTTTTAGATAAACTGCATCTTTTAAGCATACTATCTACATACAGTTCCATTAGGTCATCTTATCTTAGACAGCAACATTTTCTAACTTTTGGTTGAAAAATGTTGAGCTGCATCTTTGGTAACAGCTGGTATATTACTAATTCAGGAGTGATCCAGTCAAAATGTCAAAAATAGAGGTTTTTACAGTACGTGACTGCGTGCATGTGGCTGTTGCTTCATAGCGTGCAGGCTTCTTGCAGACAGCCTTTTTCCACCCCACTGAAACATATGTGGGCTATTTTTGTACCGACTCAACCTGTTACCCATAGCTAACATATGGAAGTTTCTGCATGAAAGACAGACTTCCTTCAGACAACGCCCTTTTCGCTATATCTGGTATTTAAAAAGGTGTCCTGTGGAGTTTTCGTGTAAAAAAAAAAGAAAGTTATGTTTACATTCAGTCTTTCTCACCAAAATCATTGTCTCTATCCTTTAGAAACATGTTGAATGTCTTGGCATATTGCTACATTTCTTGGCTCGTTATCGCCACCAACTGTCAAGCAGAGGAATAGCCTGAAACGTGGCATCTGCGTGCTTGTGAACAAACAAAGCGCGGACCCACTCGTAAAAACATTGCTCCATTGTGCCACTAGTGGTCAAAAACTCCACAGGGTACTTTTAATTAAGACCGTTCATGATAGGTTAGATATTGTGCCAAATCTTTTCCACATATAACTGCAAAAGGACTAAAAAAAAGTACTTGAAACAACACTGAATCTTTAAGTTTTATAATCGCTGTTGAAAAGTACAACAGGCAGGAATCTTCCCTTTACTACTGGGTGGGTTTGAATCTTAATAAGTTAGTAAGGCATAACTTTTTCTTCAGCAACCTTTCTTTTTTTTCTCTCTTACTAGGCATGATCCAACAAGATGTCTTCAGTCTCCCCTGCAGAGAGAAGGTGCCAGACAGAGGCCTTGAGCAAGTCAGTCACTTTTCTTTTGTGTTACTAAGCAAGAGTACATCCCTTCATTAGACTGCATCTCTTGACAGACACTTCATGCTTCCACAGCTTCTTTGACAGCTGAGTGGTGCACAACCATAAGGCTCCCACCTACACACTGCTCATGCCTGGCTAGCTGCTCAGTGCCATGGACACATGCAACAAACATATAGAATAAACATGTACTGTGGTAACACATAAGGCTGGTAAATAATGCTAAATTTCCATGATATTTTATTACATTTACATACAATTTGTATATTATGCTGGACATTATCTGCCACTTTATATGCAAAACAGAAAACCAATTGTGGATTATCAGGATCTAAAGGAAAAATCTAATCATGCATGCAGTATGGTGGTTTTGAAAAGCCGCGTTCGCTTGGATTTAGGGTGTGTTTAATAATAATTCACGGTTATGGTTTAGCAGGCCTTATTTGTCAAATTGCTGTAAGAATCATCACACAACCTGTTACTGGAAGCATGTTTTCCTGTAGGAGCAGGCAAGCAATAAATGCGAGCAACACAGTGTTTGTAGAATCTGCAGCCAGCCTTCAACAGTGCTGAAGGAATCTGAGCTGAGATTGAAATCAAATCCACAAGGCTGTTTGTGATGTGATACTGAGAATGTCTGATGCCTATTTCATAATGTAACATCCCTTCAGGTACTGAAAGACTGCTGTGCCGCTAGCATTCATCCCAAACAGTAAAATACAATAGCAATGACAATGAGAAGACAAAGAGAAATCAATGTGCTGTAGAAACAAAGTTCTCCTAGTTACTGATGGATACCTGATTACTGATAATCTGTACCTCTATTTCCTACTATTTCCTATGGGCTTATAGTGAAGTAGACATCTATAGTGGGTAGTCAAAACAATGAAAATGTCCTGGAAAAGGATTGAAGTAATCTCATAATAATTACAAATGGAGTGACAAAATGTGGGTGACATTAGGTTGAAAGCCAACTAGCATCACTGGTCAGCTTTGAATGAGGTCTGACAATCAAAGCAACATGAGACGACTAACAGAGGCCAAATCCTCTGCACCGAAACTCTAAACACTTCGGTCACAAATGTTACAAAAATGATCCAATGATCAATTATACCAAAAGTGGTGCAGCAGTGCCAAGTAGAGGCTGTCCAACTGGGATATTACAAACATGTACAGTAAAGGCATTTAACCAGACTCATCAGTGTAGCATTGTTCACAAAGTGCCTATTAAGTGTTCATGTGCAAGGGGTAATATTTCACTTAAGTTGGGGGAACTGGGAGAGACAGATTGAAAAAAACAAACGGACAAAATCGAAGCAGCAGACATCGAGATATCCTGACTTTTAGTTCCTAGTATGGGCTAAGCCTCAAAAACACTGGATCCTACATTTCCCATAATGAAACTCACCAGTGTCTTTTCATTAGACCCTCCCTGCCTGATAAAACGCCCACATCTTTGGATCCCTCAACCCCTCGGTTAACGCAGGCTTTCTGTCATAAACTTGAAGTCTCTGAGCCCAAGCTGAGATAACCCAGATGACATCACTATGACGTCATCAGGGTTATTGTTTCAGACTCGACAATGCGCCCCTAGAGCCACAGAAGACATTATGCAGCTGTTTTCACAGGCTAAGTAGCCCTCCCCATGATGTTGAATGTGTGTAATTGGAGGAGTGCCCCTTTAATTTAATTCAGTGATAATGTTATTTTGTCCATCCCCCGTATTTCCCTACCTTCTATGAGGTTAAAAGAAATAAATAATGGCCAATAAGAAAGATAATTCAAAAATTCCCGCAAGTGAGCAACTATGGCAGCAAAGTAAAAACCACTGAGGGAAAGTAAACACATGGCCAGCGTGAACAGAGAAAGAAAAGTATTAAAGTCATCAAAACTGATCATCTATAAAATCCAAAACATGCTCAAGAGAGCAAAGGCAATCAGTGATGGTATGAGTGCAAGAAGCCAGTTTGCTTATTTACCCACAGACAGTAGATCATAAAGCTTTCCATGAATACAGTATGTGAGTACTCCGAATGCATCTGACAACAGATTAGATCAGGAAAATTAAATAATGAATGAGTGAGGGGTAAAAGAATCCCACTGCCCATGCACAACAGTAAATTTAGGGTTTCTGTTTAGGGAATTGTCACATACTCTGGGCAATGGGATTTAAAAAAAGACTTCAATGTGCACAGTGTTATATATTTCCTCGTCATCTTCAGCAGAAGCACATAAAATGATCCCAATGTCAGATGATGCATTGTATCAATTTCAGGCGGGCGCTCAGCTCATGCAGAAGGAAAAATAATTTAATCACAACCTTTAATAAAACATAAGGATAGCAATCACACAGTATGAAAAACTCCATCTGCAGACCATGAAGAAAATAACAAAAAGTGATGGGAAGTTATGAGTAACAATTCTTTGTCTTAATTAGCCTCTCTGAGCTATTTCTTCTACACTTTGCTGGCAAGTGCATGACATTTTCCTCACGCTAACTTGCCACTGCATAAGTTCCAGTGACCACAAAATGGCAGCGATTTCCCTCCTCTGGTATGGCGAGGACACACAGAGAGGCAGCTTAATTAGGCTTTTGTTCATAGATGAAATACCTTCTATCAGAGACCGTTCCACAAAGCGGTTTACACTGATGGAAAACATCAGTCGTAGGTGACCTTTAGCTTCCTCAGGCATACTGTAAATATCTTTACATTGTAGGTGTGCAGCTAATTCTCTAATTACACCAAAGTGACAACAAACTGTAATTTTTTAGTTATTCTGTCACACCATACATACAACTATCCTGCTATTTGGTTTTTTAACTTGAACATACAGTATATACCTTGCTTTTCCACTGTATCTATGTTCAGTTATTTGAATAAACTGATGGAGGCAACATGTGAAATCGATCTGAAAAACAGAAAGTATACTGGGATTGTCTAAGAGAGAGGAAGTCAAACAGAGCCTCTGTTATAAAGACCTCTGAACGTTGAGATTAGGTCAATAGCTGTTTTGCCAGATTCCCTAAAATGATACAATAAGTTTTATTTATTTTTACCATATTGGTTTTCTTGATAAAAATGTCAACGTTAACTGGGGCTGGGTATTGTTTGAAAATGTCCACCCCGGGGTCAAAACCATACCTGAATTTCGGAACTGATACCACAATGATACTTTTCTCAATACCTCACATTGAGGAGTATTAAAATGTTTGGGGGTTTAAAGGGGTTTTTTTCTACAAAACCCCTTTAATATTTAACAATTTGTCAAATGCATCCGTGTTTAAGTTTGTCTTGACACGCAGCATCCATACAACAACTGCGCCTGAACAAAATACAGTCTAAAATTTAAAAAAAATTATAATTTAAATCAGAAAATATCAAATAATTTAACAAGAATAAGGCTGTATCTGAAGTAATGTTTACTATATGGTGCACTATATTTACTGTCTGCCATTTTATGTCCATAAAATACACACTACTGTCTGCCAACAATCCCACAATGCGACGTGTTACATTTCATGGATACAAAATAACAGTGATTTGTACAGTCAGTGTCTGAAATCTCAATTTACTGCTCAATACAGTGGAAACTAGTCAGTGTTTTTTTGGACACAGACAGACTTTTAGTATTAAGTGCTGTGGACACATGTCGGTCATTACCCAAATACCCTACCATAACAAGCGCTAATGTCAAAAGAAAAATATCCAAAACACTCTTTCGTGTTGAAAATGTAAAATTATTTCAAACTAAAAAGCACTGGATGTTTTCCCCCCCTAATGGCCTGAACCACACTACACTAGCAGAAGGTGAAAGAAGTCAGGAAGAAAAAGCAAGCCAAGGCAGGATGCCAACATGTGAAATTACAACTATTGATCTCTAGCGCTGGAGAATGCATTTCCACTGTGTTTGAATGCATTATTAAGGAGATAGCGTTTGCCACAACAGGTGGACAGCGGCCCGGCAGCACAGCTCTGACAGAACCGAGGCAGTATAGTGTGTCGGTGTGTCGGATTGGGATAAGAGCTACTGGCAGCTGTTTGTGTGAGATTAGTATCTCCAGTGTCACAGATTGTTGTGCTGTCATGTCTAGCGCAATGACTTCAACAACAAATAATCATTTCACCCAAACCCTATTATTATTTCATGCACACCACAGCTAACAACATTATTCAACAGCTGGTACAGTGTTTTTTTCTTTTTCCTTTTTTAAATCACAGCATAACTCAATATGCTTACAGGGTCAACTTGTGGCATCCAGAGGAAAACGTTGATTTTTTTTAACAGTTTGCTCTAAGGGGCTACTTAAGCAGGGTTGTGTATGCCTGTAGGAGGAGAGGAGAGGAAGAGGAGGAATGCAGGGAGTAGTAGAGGTGATGGGAAGAAGTACAGTATGTTTCCGAGGAGCGCAGAGCAGTGAAGGTTTTTCTTCTTTAAGCATATGGCTCTGAGACTTGTTTGTGTGGGAAGCACTGAATAATGAATTCATAATGAGAGCTAGACTTTGGACATTTTGCAATGCTACTTTGATCCCTGGGTAGAAGATGTCTAGTCTTTTCTGCCTGATTATCATACTGTATACATACAGTGGGGCAAACGCGATCCAAACAAAAATGGAAAATGTTGAAACTACTTTTCAGTTGTTTGTCTATCCTGCTCATTAATAATTACAACATTTGAGCAACTGTTACAATTTTGGCAAATTTTGGAGGGTTATATGTATATAATGAATGTCCTTTGCAAAGAAATGAAAAGCACTGAGGCCTATTATGTTATATAACTAGCACACATTTACCAGATGGTTGATATGGTGGAGAGAAGAACTTGTTTACTCATATTTCTTGCTCTGCAAGTTAGGGTGCTCTAACAGGGCCAGGGGTGCATGGCTCCATGTTGCATAACATCTAATAAAGTTTCAGCTTTTTTTGTCTGTTTATATTTTACCCAAAGGCAAAGCAGCTAAAAGCATTACTCTGAATCTGTGCTGGTGTTACTGCTTTCAGTGTTTGGTTTTCTGTGAATGATTCTATTGAATTTCCACCAAAAAGGTTTGGTCGGTTCAGCTTGGACTTGGCTTCTTGGTGTTGACCTTTGACCTGTATTTTACTGTATTACTTCATCCCTGAAAACCTCAAGAGCAGCCCTCAAGTAGCAACTGTTACACAACTCCCGGACAGTTACATCACCTTAAATCCAAGTTTTCTATTTATTTCACGGCACACTAAAAGGCTCAGAAGAAATTACTTTCTCTCACACCTGTAAGCTTCACTTTGGGTTTTTCATAATATCAAAAACAGTCCATCAACTCTGGATTATGGACAGAGAGTAAAGTCACTAAACCTCTCTCCCTTTTCATTCCTCTTAGATGTTGTTGCATCATTAAAATGTACCATAATCCACAGGAGGCGTTCAAGAGACAACAAATAAATGCTGATAAAACTAGTTATGTCACACACCTTAAGATGAATGATGTCATGAAAATCTGTAACAGGAAATGTTGGAGAGCATGTTTTAGTTCAAATGTCTCAAATGCACCATTTAGTTGCTTAATCATTCCCTCCCACTGATAAAGCTGGTACAGTAATACAGTATATTGCACCAGCTCTTATTATGCTCTTGGTAGGTTGTGCAGCGTTGAAATAAAGTCCTCCTGACAACAATTTAATGGGCCATTCAGTGTTAATATCTAGCCTGTAAAAAGGCACCTGCAGCTATGAACCACTTAGCTTTAGAGACCTGGTATAGATGATATAATTATGCAATGACCTATCTAACCTCCTCAATCTAATATCCTTTTGTCTCATGCAGACCTTCGTCTCTCATGCTGTGTACTTCTTGCTGTGTTCATCTTTCAAAAGGAATCAATTTTAATCTGAGAGCCGATACGTTTTCATTACTAATTCAAAGTGTTTTCATTTTATTTTCAACATTGACTCGACAAATAAGAGCCGAGTGGGCAACGAAAAATAATAAAATTGTCCTTCCTGAATAATAGATAGGGTAAATTGCTTGGGGACAGATTATCATTTTAGAAACTGAATTATTGAGACGATTGTAGCAGTGATGTGGAGAGCAGATCGCCACTGCAAAGAGAGGGTCTTTGGGAATAAAGTGTGTGTGTGTTTGACCTGAAATATAATCTATGCCTTTTCAAATAGAATTTACAGTTCTTGATTAAATAAACATGTCTGATCTTAAAAACTGAGGAAGCAGAGAGAAATAAAGACTGAAAGAAAAACGTGAAGTGCAGTCTTCATGCTCAAACAAAGTGAACAGTAGTCGCAGTTGAGCTGAACAGAGAAAAAAAAGGCACCAACAGTTGAAAACTAAGCAGCATCTACAGACGCTCCTCGCCGTGATAATGTGATGTGGTTGGAGCTGTCCCTGGTGCTGAATCTGCGGGGATTCTTCCGACCACTTCTGATCTGCATCCACCTAGTGTGTGTGTGTGTGTGTGTGTCTGTCTGTGTGTGTGGGAGAGAGTTTTCTGTGTGCGCAAAACCAAACAAACACAGCTGGCTCTCTTGGCACCCCGCCACGCGAGGCAAGCAACCCCTCTTTGCCGCCTACAAACGCGCGTTTTCCAGAAGAATAATACACAGCGAGAAATGACAAATAGTCGAAGTGATGAAAGATTTAACATGTGGGAGCCTGAGAGCAAAATGGGTTTCATCTCTTGAATGTGACGCTGCTTCTGGAGCCGATTAAACAGGGGCAGCGCGATTCCCTCCCCTCCGGTCGTGATGCAGTGAACCTGCTCTGCGCAGAACCAGGCTCCCTGTATAAAAACGGCTGCACTTCCACAGACGGATTACAACAACAGGGGGGACGCGAGCGCGAAGTCACTGCGGCTCATCACACCAAAACAAATCACAGCCCAGACGCCGACATGCAGGACACGAAGAACGGAATGTGTTGGAGACTTTTTCTATTTTCGTGCCTGTTTTTGGAAAGTTCGTCTCAAGACTTTGGCGGACAGACGCAGTTCATTTGCACGTCCGTACCCAAGGATATGGACATATGCGCAGCCACCTTGCAGAACAGCGTGCCGGGAGAGGACTTGAAGACCACTGTAATGCAGCTGCGGGAGACGGTTTTGCAGCAGAAAGAGACGATCATGAACCAGAAAGAGACCATCAGAGAACTGACCTCAAAGTTGGCTCGGTGTGAGAGCCAGAGCGGCGCCGAGCCCGGGGACGCGCGGCCCGGGGGCAGGAGGAAAGAAGCTGGGACCAAAAACACAATGGGGGATGTGTCGAGGGGCCCCGCTGACACTTTGACGCAACTATCACAGACTTTACAGTCGTTGAAGCAGAGATTAGAAAACCTGGAGGTAGGCTGCTGCTTCTGAGGACATTTTCAACACTTTTGGTGACCAAATTACAACCACTTTTGTTGACTAATATAATAACTATAATAATAATAATAATAATAATAATAATAATAATAATAATAATAATGTGTGATTCAGATCATTTATTGTCAATATTAAATTAAAATATGTGAGCACACAAGAGAAAAACAATCCTTGCCAGATATAAATTAAGTTGGTTGTCCAGCTTTACTGCAATAATCTGTTATTATCGCCACTCAAAATCATTCTTTACATTGAGCTAAATGCTTCTTTCCCCCCTAACAGCAATTCAGCAGAAGTAACAACTCGGTGCAGGCGAACAGCCTCAAAGACCTGCTCCAAAGTAAAATCGACGACTTGGAGAAGCAGGTGTTGTCCCGAGTGAACAGCATCGAGGAGGGGAAGCCCGGACTCCGGAACGAGACGGAGCAGCGTGGGAGAGTGGAGTCCACCCTCACATCTCTCCACCAGAGGATCACCGACCTGGAGAAAGGTAGCTGTGGGAAGGGCTTGCGCGTAAAAAGTAAACGAGATCGGGGAGGGTTTGGTGGGTGAGTAAGTGTAGGGAGGGATGGGTGGAAATGATCGAGGATCGAAGAACGATTACTATCAGCAATCAAGAGGAAATATGAGGCCGGAAAATGAAAACAAAAATCTCTTCTTTGCAGATCCAGAGAGCCGTTATAAGCTTTTATGACCTCAGAAGACGATTTAACGTTTTACTCATCTGCACAAAGCTGCAGCAGCCCGGCTGTATATTCGGCGGTTTCCTGCTCTAATTCATGCAGATTAAACCGTTTCAAAACACGCAGTGAACGAGCCACCCCTCCATTTGCTCTGTGAGCCATTTGAGAAGTTAAACCCCTGGTGCGCTGTTCGGTTTGGGACACCTCTGATACCATACAGCATAAAAACTTGCATGGCAGTGAAACAGAGAGGTGTGGTGGGAGAAGAAAACAAGAGATGAAGGTCAACATCGTCAGTACTCCTGTGATAGATTTATGATGCGAGATTTAAGCGAATCTGGAGCGTCACGATTGTGGATTTGTTGTGTAACGCATAATTCCTATGCAGCCTAAATCCCCAGTGTGTGTGTGTGTGTGTGTGTCGGGAAAGTTATATATGTTTAACGTAAATGTAAAATGAGAGAAACACACCGATGCTGCCTTTCTCCAAAGTGTCTGAAGCCAACTGATTTCCCATTTCTTCTACACAGGTCAAAGAGAAAACAGGCCTCTGGACAAATTCCAGCTCACGTTCCCGCTGAGAACCAACTACATGTACGCAAAAGTGAAGAAGAGTTTGCCAGAGATGTACGCCCTCACCGTGTGCATGTGGCTCAAATCCAACGCGTCCCCGGGAGTGGGCACACCTTTCTCCTACGCAGTCCCTGGTCAAGCCAACGAGCTGGTCCTCATAGAGTGGGGAAACAACCCAATGGAGATACTGATAAATGATAAGGTATGTCTAAAACACAGCAGAAATGTTGTCATGCATTACTTTTTTAGTTGTTTTTGGTTTACTGCAGCAAACATCCACGTCACATCTTCTATCTTCTTCTAGGTTGCAAAGCTGCCTTTCCTTATCAACGACGGGAAGTGGCATCATATCTGCGTAACCTGGACCACTCGGGATGGTGTTTGGGAAGCTTTCCAAGATGGTGTCAAGAGGGGGAGTGGAGAGAATCTGGCTCCATATCATCCCATCAAACCACAGGGCCTGCTGATCCTCGGTCAAGAGCAGGTAAACGCTACACACATCTGTTTCAAATGCTTCCCAGCTCCGTGAAGGCAGCACGTTCTGTTTCAAGCCACAAATAAAACTACACGTGGAGAGCATCCTCACTGTAGCAGGATGTTGGGGCAGGATATAATGCAGAGGGTTTATTATCAGATGACATATCATTTTGTTAAATACAATAGGTGTGCGTCATGACATGGAAAATTAGCTAACAAGGTGTAAAATTAATTTGTCCATTTCATTGTGACATAAAAAAACAACCAGTTCTCAATTTTCAAATTCATCCTCGATATAATTCACATAATAGGTTTAATAAGGTGATTAGATCTTTAACTGGAACTCATCGAGAATCCCAGTGGATTGAAAACGCAAGTCCCTCATTCAATTTAATCAGTCAAAAAAAAAAAAAATCCAGATAATCCATAGATGCAATTTTGTTCCATGAAGCAGCCTGAGGAGAAATATCACATCATCCTTGATTGAATCCATTTGTCTTTACCACAGGACACGCTCGGAGGAGGATTCGACGCCACACAAGCTTTTGTTGGAGACCTGGCAAATTTTCACATCTGGGATCGGAAACTATCTGTCGGAGAGATATACAATCTAGCCACCTGCAGCAGCAAAGCGCAAGTAGGCAACGTTTTCGCGTGGATGGAGACGAGCCTTGATATTTACGGAGGTGCCTCGAAGTGGACATTTGAAGCCTGTCGCCAGCTCAACTGAACTGCAGGGAAGAGAAGACCAGTGCATTCGTTAAAGCCACTCTGTTGTCACAGCATCGGTAAAATTAATTTGAAAGATCAGGAGGCGATTATTTCAGTGAATAGCATCTGGATTTGTTATAGATATTTGAAAACATCATTTGTGGACACTTGATAGATTTGTACCAGATTCTCATATGGGGGACAGGTCACTGGAAATGGACACCTTGGCATCCTGAAAGAAAAGCACATCAGGCCTGCTTGTGGTTTCATTTGAAAAAAAAAGCAGCTGAGGAGGCCCCAGAGAGCAGAGGATGCTCTCGGAGACCAAAAACGACAGGCCAGCACCAAAAGTACAGTAGGAGGTCATGTAGTTTTTAGCGAACAGATGTCACGCAATTCAACAAAATGACTGAGTCCTTCAAAACGTCTTTTCTGACTCGACTGCCAGGGATTTTCACTGTGAAAAAGGACCAGGTGGACTTCTTTAAAAGGAATGTGTTCTTCAAGGAGGTCATGAAATAGACGACATCGTTTCTCTCTCACTCTTCTTTCTCTACCACCACCTGCTTGACGTGATTTTGTGTAAAGAATGACGTATTTATTGCCAACATTGGAGCCTGAGTGCCTTGGGCTGTTGAAAAAAAAAAATCTCAGCACATTCATTATGATTTGCAGAGTGTTTGTGTTTATTTTCTTGTAAATTAATTTCCAAAAGAGGTGTTTTCTTGTAACACTCTGAATGAGGTCGGATCAGATTGTTTATTGTAAAATGCAATTCATTGATGATAATGACGCATTTTGCAGATGTTTGTACTTCAGTGGGAATGTTCTCTGTACAGTAACAGCATGTCTTAACTTCTGTAAATGCTGCGTCAGCATCTATGATCTTTGCTTTTACTATCCTACTTTTGGGTTGAGATTTTATACTGTATTGTTATATGCTTAAAGCATGGCAAAACCGACAGATGAAAAAAAAAGTTCTAGTTTTTGTAATAAATTGTGATACTTGAATCATATACAGGCGTAAACATATTTATTGAAGAAATCTGAAACACTGCACAGTCTTTATGACAAACAGATCTAATGAAATATGGTCTCAAATGGACACATGGTCCAAATTTAGGTCTAAATTTAACCTGTGTAAGAATCAACAACTCCTGAGTGTGCATGGTAAACTTGCCAATTGGACCATTACATTTGGGTGCTATAATCAATATTTTTACAGTAACAATGGATCACGTGACTACTTACATGTAAAACGGGTCACTTGTGATGACCCACAGAGACTCTCTGCATTTCCATTCAGGTCTGCAGAGTTTTAGCAATTTTTTAACTCATTGTTGTGGTTTTACAGCCCACAATGTCACTGTTTTGGTTCTCACCGCTCTCATCAACAGCTAGTTTCAGCAAAAAAAAAAAAAAAAACACTAAAACCCCACTGTATACTACCTGCTCAGCACCAAACAGCAGACAGACACACTTAGCGACGACATAGTGCAGCATTTAACAGCTAAAGAGCCAAATAGTTTTCTCAGGAGTTGGTGGAGACCAAAACCAGAGCTAAAACCACGACTTCAAATGACTGATAATGTTGCTCCATTTCTGCTGGATGTGTAAATAGGCAACTGTTTACTTAAATGCCTTTAAGCATTTTCATGCAATTGTCACAAAATGTATCTACAGGAAATTATTATAAATTCTAACATATTTCTCATCAAATTCAGAAATATGTTAAGTGGTTTATTCTCACAAGGTCCTCGCCATATATTTCTTACACAACAGGCTACATAATTATGGCGAAATCATACTTAGTCCCATTTTAATAATGGTAATTAATAAAATCCCATAGCATAGTGTAAGCCAGTGAATTTCTAATGGGATACTGCCATAACGCATTAAGCATCCATTACTCTTGAAAGCTCTCTAATGTTCATGAGTGAAAATACCCTGTGCAAAGTAATCGTAACAGAAACATATCTGCATGTGGGATTTGAACTTTTCATCCTGTATCCAGAGAGGATGAAGAAAAGAATAAATCTCAAGGCGGTGAAGTTCTAGGAGTACACTGTAGACACCAGCATCTTAACTAAACATAAATCACTTCTGCAAAGGAGTACAGAAACACCAATACATGTACACAGACTGTATGTACACACATTTTTACACACTATATTGTAAACACGTGGCTATTTCTGTCAACAAAAGGTTGTCGTTGAGGTCATACATCTCAGTCTATGCAGTTTCTCTGCAAATGAATCATAGCTGACACCGCTCGCATCAGAGGATGCAGGGTCTGAAGGCCCCCTCTTTATTGTTAGCGTGGGTCGTTTGGGCCCACCACAGTCGGGTCATGTGTCCCACAAATTGGTTTCCATTCTCTACCTCTGAGGTAGGGGGGGCATCTTTACATCAATAGGATTTTCCCCAGACACCAGACAAACTTCAGCTATACCTATCACACATCCATTACAGACAGCTAGTGTGAAACATCTGGGGTTGGATTTCAGTGCAAATTCCTTCTGTTGAGAACCACAGACACGTACAGACGGAGGCACACATACACAGTATGATCTCTTCCTGAGCGGCCACTAGAGGCCTAGGAAGAAATCGACATCCTCCGCATCCACCTGGCCTTGTTGACCTACAGAGCACATTTGTCGGAATCAGGCCTTTTTTCTCTTGACCTATATCTTGCTCCAGATCCTGTCAGGTATATTTTTAGCGCAGCCAGATAATAGCCAGCTTGTTGACCTCTCCCCAGCTTTCCTCGGCCCTAATTGGTTTGTGCCTGCATGCACTCCAGTTCAAATTAGCTTAGAGGAAAGGTCAGATATGAGGTGATTTTTGTCCACCACATCTGGCTCCTCTTATTTCACTTTTTGTCTGCATGCCACATGAGATAAATTCATCACAAGTTTTTCCATGGAGCATTGTCTACGTTACTGTCCTTGAAATGACATGGAGGCAAAGTGGACAGAACTGAGCTATTTTAATAAAGTGACAATGTGGATAACAAGCCTTTACCTCATTCAGGAGACCATATATTTGCTGCATGTCAAATAACCAGGCAGTACTAGCATCCCACTTCATGATTTGGAGCTGGATTCGCCAGTTCTGGGTAACTGCTGCTTAAAACACAAGCAAACATCCAACTTTTTTCATACATTTTGTTTCCACTCACACACATCAACAACCATTCCTGTTCACACTGAACAGAAAAATGAACTAACAAGCTCAGAATGAGATCCTCATCCTGTACAAAGTAACACAGACATATAAACCAAGACTAAGAGTATACAGTCATGCTAGCGGCTCTGTGAGGCTGTACAGCACAGCGGTGCTTTGAGCTAAATGCAGCATCCCCCAATATGCTCACAATGACAATGCTAACATACTGATGTTTAGCAGGTGTAATGTTTACCATGTTCACCATCTTAATGTAGCAGGTTGGTATGGTAACATTTCGTAATCAGCACTAAACACAGCTGAGGCTGATGGCAATGTCATTAGTTTTGCAGGAATTTCGTCATGAAGTATTTGTCCAAAGTATTGGACAAATTGAAAGTTTGACCTCATGACGATGCTAAATGTTTCTAGTAGTGATGGCGAGATAAAGCTTCTTGAAGCCCTGAAGCCTTTCAGCCAAATGGTTCACAAAAAGGTTCATTTCTCGAGGCTTCATGTGCACACAAACCCACCTGCTGGTCAAAGACTATTAAACAGCCAGATATATTATAGGTAATTTTATCAATTTGTAATACACTCAAGACTGCAACAGTGCAGCCATGGGAATGACTGCCAAGTAAATGAAATCAATTCATCTTAATAAATGCATTTCATGTATCGTTCATGTATTCATTCATATAAATAAAATTTCTATTTTTGTTTAGTGTATTATGGGTATGTAACATGAGAATATAATGGAATCTAATATTACTTGTCAAATGTTTATCAATAAATAATTTTGTCAACGTTTGAATAACGCATAATGACAGGGGAACAATTGTTTTCAAACTGTTGCAGTGTTTTAACAAGGTAAGGGGCAGTGAATATGCTTGTGAACATGAAGAGGGCAGTGAATTTGCTTGTGCAACTTAAGGACTTTATTCATTTTTATTCAGAAACAAAATATGTTCCACTGTGCTGGGGTTCAGACGATTCCTCCTTTTAGAAACAACTTCTCCTGCTTTGGAGAAAACTCTTTTGCAGGGTACAGATGAGGCAGGGGTGTACAAGAACTCCACAGCAAGTTTGTACAAGTTGGGATAAATGCTCTGTTGCCTCTCCCAGTACTGAAGGGGGTCCTCCATCCTGGGAATGTTCTGCCAAATATCTCTGGACTTCAACTGTGGCATCAGCAATCACATTGTGGTTTCTCTGGGTCTCCTTCACTGTGGTATCTAAATAACACCAAAGTTTGTTTCCTGAGAAGCATAAACAGATCGTGTAAGCGAGAGTCATAATTAATCCAGATTGACCTTAAACCAAAGCAAAAATAATTACCAGGTCTTTCAATTACGGCATCCTGTTGATGCTGATGCTGCAGCTGGAGATGACTGGGACCTTATAACGATGGTACATTCAGATGTTAGTGGTTTGACAGCGTCAGTGGCCTTTGTTGGGCTAAAGAAACCAATTTGTTTGAAGTGAGGATACTTTGCAGGTTTTGGAGCCTTTCCCTTAGGAGCCTGATGAGGTGCTCGCCCAGTTCCCTTGCCAGTGGGATTGTTGCATGTTTTGCCTCCTCCTGGGGCATTTGCTCTACCATTTTTAATAATGGTATCACTTTTGAGCCAGATACCCTTTTTTCCTCCGACAACTCCACAGTGGCTTCATTGAAGGGTGAGAGAATGGACAGGCACGCAGTAACATTATTATATTCATCAGATGTTAGCCCAGGGATGTCGGTTTGTAAACTTGCCAAAGCTGCCCCCACAGGCTCCCTGAGCTCCACCAGTCGCTGGAGCATGTGAAATGTGCTGTTCCACCTGGTTTCTACCTCCTGAAGCAGTTTTAGTTTGGGTCTCCCCATCTGCTCCTGATCAAGAGCAAGTTTCTCCTTTAAAGACAAAAAAGTAAATCATGTTATTGTGATATGCAGAAACAACAAATAAAACAAATAATACATTAACAAACGTGAAAATAACATCAGTGAACTAACTTTTGCAGTTGTGCTGCTTCGGAAATATCCCACCAGCTTTCCTGCCTTGGAACGAATTGAGGACAGGACTGGGGTCAGATCGAGAGCTTTTTTTACAGTGAGGTTTAGAATGTGGGCAATGCAGATGGCATGGCGGAGCCGCAGGTCCCTACCACAGGCAATCATATGGGGTGCACCATCAATTACTAGGCATGTTATTTTCGATGTTATTCCCCATTCCTCCATGAGGGATGTCATCACACAAGCTAAATTTTCTGCTGTGTGTGCCTGTGGGAATTTCACTGCACCCAGTAAAGCTGACTGGAGACAGGTGTTTCCATCTATATAATGGAAGTTCACAGCCAGGTAGGCATCCATGTTAATGGATGTCCACATATCTGCTGTTAAGCTGACTGCTGCTACATTCTGGACCGCAGCTTTGGCTTTCTCTTTCTCTCTCCGGTATTTTTCCTCAACCATTGCCTTTACAGCCTAAAGAAAAGGAAGAAAATAAAGGTTAAGAGAAGAAAAAATAATCAGTTTGTTAAATTTAGTAGTACTCTCATGCCTCATCCATGTCACCAAACACACCTTTCTTGTTGGGAGGACGTAGGTTGGATCCAGTTTTGCCACAAACTCCCTAAATCCTTAGTCCTCCACTATGCTGAACGGCTGGGTGTCTTTGACAATCACTGACACCAAGGCCTCATCCAGCTCCTTCTTTCTGGTCAATGGGAGAAAAAAGATTTTTAAATATAGTATTAAATATAGTATTAGTTCTGTCAATTTCATTATTACAGTTGATTAGGAAATATGTCAGGAATGGAAAAGTATGTTCCTACAGTGGATATTGTTGAATTACTCACTTGGGCTGGGTCCAGCCACATTCCCCTCATTATTTTCATGCAAAGCATGCAAAGCATGAAAATGCCTCAGCATGGATGAGGTGTTGTTGTTGTACCTCAATTCTTTAGCACACAACAAACACTTCACCTTGGATTAAAAGAAAAGACAGGGAAAAAATATAGTACATTGCATAACAAACATAAAACACATGTAATAATGTTACTGAAGGTGTACTTACCTTGTTGGGAGAGATCAGATCAAAATGTTCCCACACGGGGGAAAACTTTCTCTTTCTCACAGGCTCCATCAAAATAAGCAGCAGTATAACAAAATGCACCTTTATGTCACACACAAACCAACAAATCTCCAACACTAACCCACGAAGTGTGAGCGGATCCATTGCGGTATTTATATATGTTCATAAATCGCGGCAATACTTGAACCACTTCCTGAACCAGCGAGGCTTCGAACGTCATCAGTGACGTCACTCACCCTAAACGACACGTCAACACGCGCTTCACTAAACACTTCCGGGATTTCTCGACACACGCTCCGAAGCATCGGCACGGGACGACCCATCACTAGTTTCTAGCATGGCATCTTATGAAGAAAGTGTCTAGCGCCAATGACATCTGAACGTAATAAACTGCCTCAAATGATGTCACTTGAGTCAGTGTTGGTTGGGGCTGAAGACTACAAGCTTGAAAATCTTAGGCGTGTGACGTTAGTGGCTTACCAGATCTCAGCTCCTCAGCTGTGCTTGAGGCTAGCAGCTTGAGGCTACATTAGCTGCTACTAGCACAACACACCTGAATCTGTGACTGAACGGTCGGCGGCCAATTTGCATTGTGGGTAATGTAGGCACCAGGTTTTGACAAGGATGAAGACTGTCTGGAATTAAAAAAAAGATGATATCTGTTTCTGCTGCATCGATTTTGATCCTGTCCTTCGTGAGTCTGACAGTGTTATAGGAGTGCAATGCTAAATCGGTGGAGTGCTCTTTTAATGTGAAAAGTTTCTAGCAGTAAGTTTTGTCCAATTTATTTAAACTGCTCTGACTACTGACAGGCCGATTATGATAAAGCATGGGTAAACAGACCATAAGTTACTAAGAGACCCTGTCTCCTATATTCAAAGGCCAATGCAGGACAGTAGAAAATATCCACTACCCAAAGACTGCTTACTGTGCTTTATAAGGCAAGCACATGAAATATCTCATCAAGACGCTGATGAAAAATTCATGATGAGAGAATAGGAAAACAAACAAAAACTATGTGGGCATGAGAGAAATTTAACTGTCCCACTGATGCTGAATAAGAGCCGTTTTTGCTGAATAAATAGAATATTGGTGACACAGGCAATCTGTTGATAAATGTTCAGAGAAATGCATTTTAATGGAAAAGAGATTATCTGCACAAATAGGAAAACAGTGATATTCGAGAGTTTGATGGTATCGCAAACCATCAGTATCCTTTTATTAGATCATATGGTGCTCAGTGCAGATATGCTGAGACATGTTTTTATTTATCAGGATTTTTAGCATTTGATAGTTAAGAGTGGAGAGTGAGTGGAACGAGATTTATATAGTGCTGCCTTGGATTCAAACCAACATCGTATGTCTCTCACGAAACACCAGGACATCTTTTGTTTCACAGTTTTGCAGTGACACTGTGTCCTTTTCTACCCAATTCTGATCCAGTTCTCATCTCACAGGTGCTATAAATGAGATATATTTATGCTCCACCTAAATATCATTATACTAAAGCTTTGGCCTGCCGTACTACTGATGACCTCTTTTAATTCATTTGTTATTATTTAAACAATTGTAATTGGCATAATACAGCAGAGTAATTGTCTGTTTTCAATGTGCTTTAAATGCTGCCAATGCCAGTCACTGTTTGGCAGAAAGACAAAAGGAGTTTGGCTTGCGTGGTGAAACAGAATATACATGAGACACACATTTATCCATACTTGTCCTTAATCTCAGAGCTACTTCTGCAGCTGTCAGGGTGGTGCTCAACCCTCCATGCCACTGAATGAATAATTGATTTCCTCCTGGCATTGGAAATTCCCCTTCCAGCGTATCACCCAGCAAGCCTCAGTCCAAATATATGCAAAAAATGTCCTTCCTCAAGGGAAATGCAAACACAAAACCACACTACTCTACCTTTAATGCTTCCTTGAAGTGTTTGCCAGATGAATAGGTATCTAATTACTTCTCAGGGGGAGAGATTATTTTGGATTGTTTTTAAGTGTAAAAGCTATAGCCGTTCAATTTTGTTTGTACTTTGCACACATATTATGAACTCTAGAGTGTACACTGGGGTATATACTGAGCCACAATGGCAGTGTGACAGGCACTGTTTTGTCAGCTAGAGATTCAATATGACTATCAATTCCACATGTGCCAAGGTGCCAACACAACCACAAAGAAAGTACTTTTACATTTAGAGGGTTTAATGTTTACCAAAATATAATCAATCAAGAAACATACTGTAGTTGTTCATTATCCCGGCTAATTCAACACGCTCTTACGCTATAGTGCTGATGACGTAACATATTCTTCAACTGGATTTTGGGTCTTCCTATCAGCCATCTGACAACCTGTGTGAAAAAAATATTCTCAACTCAAGGTCCACTTACTACCTTTTTCATCACGCATACTGAACCCAAGGTGAAGACTGCACGTCAATGTTCAAACTCACAACCTCATGCAAACTCAAATGACACACTGAGCCTTAATTCATTTCAACAATCTCAGCATTGTTGAAATCATACTTAAGCCGATAGATATTACACACACATCACTGAGAGAACCACAACTTTCATGGACGCGTGCAAAGAAGAAAACTTGAGGGACCAGTCAAACCCAAGTTAATGTGGATGTCCCTTTTTGCCAATTTTCCTTTGTCTATAAAAGCAACATCCTGACAGTGCTGCTCAAACTGACAATGGTACACATACGACAGTATGAATTGCTAAGGCTGTTATCAATGTTCAATGAAGCCAACAGAACTACATCATCAGCAAAAAGAGAAATTCACACTCGACTTCACCAGAAATAAGTCTCCACCCCTCTGCTGAGCCTTGAAATACCACCAATTAAAATAACAAATACAATCAGTGGTAAGGTACTGCCTTGGTGACCAACACCCACTGCGAACATACATGCAGACACAGTTCTTGCTTGAGACACACGATATATGTATATACTGTACACAAGGACTGGATGGACTAACACGTAGAACGACATTGGTAAACTCTCCTGACCCGTTCGGTGTCTGCACAAATCAAGAGCTTGTCCACTGTTCTCCGACCAATATTGAATCAGCATCCAGCACCCTGGCACAAGCTTAACCACTGAGCATTGTGATACCATCATAATTAGAGCAAACCATCCGGTTCACTTTTTGAAAAAAAATAGAAAGACCACCTCTGTTGGTATGTCCACGACCTCCATTTACAACAAAAACCAAAACACCCCAACACTGCAACAGTCCGTTATTATTGTTCAAAAGTAAGACTCTGGGAGTCTAAACTTGTGTGGTCTGTACATCTCCTTGGACCACACTTTCTCTTGTTTAAGGGATGGCAGAGCAAATTAATGATGCATTCCTACACTTCCTGGCGGCCTTCCTTCCTTTGGCTCAGTGCCCCTCTCTGCAGCTCGTTACTTGTTTCCTCTGCACACTGAAGGGTAAAGTTTACATTTTTCCTCTTCAATGGTCAGATTGAAATTAAGACTATGGGTAGAAGAGATTATTCTTCAGTGTTTAAGGGCAGTGTTGACTTGCGGCATCTATTGTGGGCCCAGCACTGATTACAATACATAGAAATGGATTGATTTCAAAGTATTTTAGTCTTAGATTATATCCTATCTCAGATTCAGTTTGCTACTCCTAAAAGAACTAAACAGTACAATGACAGACACCTCAGTCATATTTAGATCTACAGGTGTGCATGATGCTACTTCTTCATCCAAAACCCCTCTGTCAATGATTCTTAACACCACAACATGTTTAATATTGTAAAACGCGAACACAAATAAATTAAAATCCATCACAAACAGAAGTACAACTGAGTGCACTTTGAAACTGCCACTCTTTCATAAATTACAGTAATTTGAATGGATTGTATTGGTGTGAAAAGTACTCAAATTATGGGTTTTTACCATCATAAATTGCAAGATTTGGTGAAATGTTTCCTTTGTTTGCCATCTTTGTTGGCTCACTTCCACAGTGTGAGATGCAAAGTGGGAAATATGAGAGCAGCTTAAAAACATCCCACATTCCCTGACTGTAATTACCACTAAGATGCTAACATCAATAATATTTACCATAAATCTGACATGACATGAATGCTGCATAATTCTATCTCCTCTTCATCATAAATATACCTCTCTTTCCTTCTTTAAAATGTCCCTCTCCCTTCCTCTGTCCCTCTCATACTCTCCGTCTTGGCAGCCTGCCATGGCTGGGCTTTATCCACAGGCGTCTTGGGACAGAAGCCGGCACAACAGGAATATTTTTCATGAAGATGCCACAATCCCTGCACCTTCTGGGAGCAATGCCAGGGGCTGTTTTCCATAATCAGGTCAATCACAAACAGCCACCACAGAGGCTCCATCCCTTACCTCCACCCGACACACACACACACACACACACTCACCAGGTAGAGCAGAGTGTGGCGGTCTGCTCTGTGTGTGTGAGTAATCACTAAGTGCGTGGCATCTGCGCTGATGCAAGCAGTGACGGAGGAAACACAGGTGTCCTCACCTAACCTGACAGAGCAGGTGCACCATGAGGCAGCAAATTCAAATTCTACTGTTTTAAAAAAGATGGAACTCAACCGTAACTTTGTGCATAGTACATGTGGATATTTCTCCACAGGAGCGCAACTTTAAATAAAGGCAAGTTGTGTTGGAGGATAGTTTTTTCTGAAGTACAATAAAAAGCAGTGAAGTTCAGTATGATGCGAGTGAAGGACGGCGCTCTTAAGCTTGTAATTGACTGAGCTGCTTAATGTAGGTGCAAACAAAATCGATGAAAAGGTGGCAGCACAAATGAACACATGGAATTTCTAAACTAAACTCTAAACTCTAGATTTAATAGCTTAAAAGAAATAAGACATCAGAGTCAGTTTATCCTGCAAAACAACTTAAGGCCATTTTTTGTTGGTATGTACAGTAAAAGCAAATGCATCCCTTTTGTGTTTATTTTATTTGATCTTTTATTAAAGCAGAATGGCAATGTTAATTTACAAAAGACTGATTCCAGAGAGAGGTTTAATATGTGACTCCAAACTCTTCATTGCAAAAAAAAAGTGTTTCAAAGGATTTTACGCTCAGCACAAAAAGGCAAGGACAAGTGAACACATAAAAAGGATCTATTTATTAGAGATTTAAAGTGTACAGTTTTAGGTGACTGTATTGCATTGGCCAAACTGCCGGCCCTATTATTTCAGACAGCTGTTTGGCCATTGTCCCTTACTGATACCCAGTATAGAATTCAACATACTGGCGATTGTGCTGTGGTCAGTGCTCAGTGTTGTAGTCGTTGGCAGTATTGTGAGGCACAATCACATTCTTGGACAAGAAAAATAAATTGGAAAACTTAAAGTTGAAGGTGACTAAAAGCAATTACAAATGGTACAAATAAAGCAGAGGTGCGGAAAATGAAATTCAACTGACAAGATAAAGTTTAAGAAATGACCAAAAGTATTATGAAGTCTGTGTCATAGCAGGATGTGTTAGTGGAAAATAGACGTGAAGACAAGGAAATATATAATTGAAATGATCATTTTATCCTTCAAGCACCCATGTTAGGGTGGGACTGACTTTTTAGCTAAACACTGCACATATTTGTGATTTCAGGTATGTGGAAGATTCCAATATAGTGATGCTGCCCAAACTACTACAGCTGTCCTGGACAACTGCCTCCCAGCTTATGTGCAAGAACTTAGAAGAACTCTTAATCCAGTGGGTTTACGCAAAACATTGGACAGAAACTTGTTCATGGCCAAACTAGAGGTTAACAGGCTGGAGACGGAAGAAGCAAACAAGTAATGCTATCAGAGCAACGTGAAAAAGAAGACAGAAAAGGAGATAAGAAAGACAGAAAAACAGGTATCGACCCTTCAAGACAGTCTGTACTCAGTAAAAAAATAAAACATGACCACATCAGGGTTGTCAGGAACGAAGCAAATGACAGGTTGAGACCTAAAAGAGGTCAGGCTGTGTGCCACCAACCTGAAGGAAGTAAAACATCAGCAGGGCCAACACAATGAGGGACACTTACACAAAAGGCACCTCTGCAGACCTCGGTCCTGCTCACTATAGAGGAGGACGAGCTGAAACCGACAGAAATCATTAAAATACCAAATGTGACGCTGTGGAGGAGAGCTTCTGTAAAGAAATAACTGTGAAGGAAAGCTGGAAGATTATAGTGCATAAAAACTGGAAGTGGATCAACCAACCAGTGGTTTAGGAATGAAGAGAGCGGCCCCCCTCAGATGTACTGCTAGTGCAGGCCTCCAATTCATCCTGCCACAATGTAAGACTGCACCGTCTCAAGGGTATTATAGTGGATGACATGACCAGGTTTTAAAGAACTGGGGCAAGATGCTGGAAGTCTGCAGGCAGGGCATCAACTAAAGCCGAGGCCAAAAGGCTATTGTCTGTTTTTCAGGACAGGAGGAAGCACTGAAAACACCTGACGGAGTCCATCAAGTCTCCTCTGACCTGGCAAAGAGGGGAATAATATTAAAGTTGACCTTGGCAGGCAGCTTTCAGTTTCCCAGAGGATCACCTTGACAAGTGAGTGCACACACATACAACTTCACGGACACTGGGAAATACCGATGTAGGGGGAGCGGTCACAGCAGAAAAAGGAAATAAACTTAAATTTCTTCTTGCGGGTAATGTAGACAAAATTTGAACACAACTCAAATCAAATGCAAGGCAGACAGATTTGATTTCTTAGCAACAATGCATTTTTCATTTCAGTTGGACTTTTGGAAACATTTTGATTTTAATTAAATACAGTCAAAGCATGAGACAGGATGCAAACCTCGGGTCTGTGGTGTCATGTCATGTACTTTGTACACCCACACTTCTAAAATAGTTTACAGAAAGGCGAGTAACTATAAGGACAGACAGAAAGTAGAGGAATCTCTATTTGAACTCCTCCTTGGATTGCCATCTAAGGTACTTCCTCTTTACTTCTTTATTCTTTACTTGAGTCAAATGTCCAGACAATTTTCAGCATGATAATTATCAAATGTTAAAAAGTGATTCACTTGGTGTAGCTAATTGAGGAGTCTCATTGGAATGTGGTTTTACTCTTGAACTGTTGATATTGATCGATCTAATGGATGCAGCTGTCCAACTGCTTTTAAGGGTAGAAACTATCTACCCTTAAAAGCAGCTGTTTTGAAAACAGCTTCATAATCAGGATGTAATACAGATGATAGAAAAGCCTGTTTTGCTAAAAAAAAAAAAAAAAAAAAAAAAAAAGAGGCTACTTTCAAGTAATATAATGTTTATAATTAATTTATAAGTCAAGATTCTAGGTTCAAAGTATTCGAAAATACACTGAATATTCCAGAAATGAAAGTATCTGCAGTAAAATACAACATTAAAAACGTTTTTTGGACATTTTACTCTAAAGATTAGAGTTAGATTAGAGTCCTCTCTGACCACGATGAAGACCAGCACTTGGTTAATATACAGTAGCAGTTTGCCGTTTTTGAGTTAGCCACTACAATAAAGGCTTTTAAATTTTAATACTGGCAGACAGATCTGAACTGTAAGTGTACTGAGTTATTTACTTCAAAAGGGGTACCTCAATTGATGTCTGTGTTTGTAATACTCGCCCACCAAAGGGCACCAGTTTCTCTGTCCATTTTTTGTACACTTCCAAGCAGCACTCCCACATATTTTTCTTTTTAAAAAACAACCAAAATCTATGAGCACACATAAAAGTAGCTAAGAAGATTCCTTTCTTATGTACCAAAATTTAATATCTTGCGCACGGAGATCCTTGTCACTGCGAACTCCCACTCTAGACCTAAAGAGGGTGCAGACAGCAACGAATCTCCAACACGTCACAAGCTACAACTGAGTGTTTCTGCCTGAAATCATGAGAATACTGTACATGCATGTTAATTAAGCATATCAGTACAGTATGTGTACGGCACTACTGTAGCTGTAATGTAGGAACTATACAAAACAAAACTCTGCTATTATGACTCTTTTTGTTATCAGTGGCTGTGTTTGTGGTAATTGTGGGATGATTCAAAACTGAACCAGCTCAATGCACCTTTTTCAGAAACTGCCAACAACCAGTACAGACATTACAGGATTATTTCATCACTTCAACCCATGGAAAAGCCACAACAAAATAAACCACCTTTTTATTTCTGCAATGCAACTCACAATTCCTGCTGCCATGACCAACTATAACTGTAAGATAGTGTCAAATAAGTTAAAGGACGAGTAGACAGGCTGTCAGGGGCAGAGCACAGAGGCAAAGATAGCTGGCTTATCACTGGGGGAAAAATAGAAAGACTAAGGTAAATTAAAACGCCTGTAAAGGACATGTGTTTTCTATGCAGCGAAAGTATGAACAAATAACAGCAACACAAGAGACTTGACATGGTATTATTAGTAGTCCATCAGCAGTGATCATTCACGATTATGAACTTTGGACGCTTGACAGCTTTTTCTGTTGACCTGATGCAGCCGGCCCTGTCACGCTTGCTGGGCTGTGAGCCACACAATGGGGCCGCGTCATCTGCCTCCATATCCCATGAATAATCCATGACCTCAGAGGCACCAGGAACAGCTCTGGGTACTCTGTGAGAAGCTTTCACTAAAACAAACTGTCAAAACAAGACACAAGTGTTTACATGCACTCGACAGCAGGTGGGAAAAGTTACACAACAGCAACACCCTTGGGTGTTTTACTCAACGTTTTTTTTTTAGTGAAGTTAAATTACATTTTTCCACTGTATTTGCCATCTTAACTTAGACAAATGAGAGTCAGTGTGTTGTTCAAGGACTTTCAAGGAAGGATGAACACATAAGGCGATGCAAATGTTTCATGCTTCATTTCATGGCACAAAATACACCTTAGGGTACATTCACATTGGGTCATATGAAATACATTCACTGCCATGAAATCAAGAAAATGGATTTGGAATAACACAATTACCACATTATTACCATACTGGCCACCTGTCTAAAAAAGATATTCAGTTTACTATCAATGGCAGAGAAAAGCAACAAATCCTCACATTTGAGAAGCTGGGACCAAGGAATGTTTGCCATTTTTGCTTGAAAAATGACTACAAGGACGATTGACTTTCTGTAGATCAACTAAACGATCAATTGTTGCAGCTCTACAGTGGACTTTGTGCAACGTCCTACGCAAATCTGTGACTTTCTAGCTATGAAACAGAGTCGGCAACCACCAAACCCTGACACCAAGCCTAAATCACAGAACAGACTACTTTGACAATTTAGTCTGTCGTGATTCTAATTCTAAAACTATAACGAGTGGATGAAGGCAGGAAAACACTCTTCACAAGTCCATTAGAGCGCAAACACAGGCAAGTTTTCTAAAATTCACCTGACATGCACTGAATGCGGGACAAATCCCGCAGAAACAAGAGAAGAGCATGCGAGGCGAACATGGACAGGTCCAGGACCAAGAATCAAACCCACTTTCTTGCTGTAAGTGATAACCACTGAGACACTGCGCCACCTACAGGTTACTAACTATGCAGTGGAGTAACTGCTTATACAATAGTTGCCACAGACTCTGGAGGAAAAAACTAAAAAGTTAAGTGCCTTCCCTAATATAGCCTTTTCTGACAGGGAGACTATAATAGCACAGTCACCTGCTTCACCTGGTGTAGAACATTCCTCTGGCAATGACTGTCCCATCTTTCCTCCACATTTTGCAGCACAGCACTGCAGTGCTAGGCAGGTTCACATACCAACTCCCTATAGCACACTTAATGAGCAACCTGCACAGTGTGTGTGTGTGTGTGTGTATCATAACTTCAACTTTTTACAACCCACCTCCTCCTCCAACCCTTCAGCATATTTCCTGGCTGCTTCTCCACACCCACATTGTCATCCCATGTGCTGTAACACTCATCATGTTTGGGTGTATCCATGACAGAAACAGGCTCATTTAGAATGAATGAATGTGTAGTGTAGTGTGTATATTGGTTAAAAAAATGTAGTCATCAAAAAATACTGTCACACTTGTTGGCTTGGACTTACACAGTGCGTACCTTAAGTGAAAGATTAAAATGCTGGTTTACCTAAGCCAACATCCTGCTAAACATATGGTAAAAAAGAAGAAGTTGGCCACTTTTGTTAGAGGAATATTTCAACATTTTAGAAAAAAAACGCTTATTTTCTTTCTTGCTGAGAGTTAGATGAGAATATTTTTACTAAAGTTGTTGTTATATATATTGTTCAGTAACCTTGTTTACATAAAGTGTGGTGTGGGTGGTGGTGGTGGTGTATCGTGTATCCGTCCCTGGTTCAAAAACTACAAGTCCCACATTCCACAAATTTTGTTACCTTTGGACAGAGCCAGGCTAGCTGGCTGTTTCCAGTCTTTATGCTAAGCTAAGCTAACAGGCTACTGGCTGTAGCTTCATATCTAGCCTACAGATATGAGAGTGCACATCAATCTTGTTATCTAACTCTCGGCAAGAAAGCAAATCAGCTAATTTTCCAAAATGTCAAACTATTCCTTTAATTAAAACATGAAGCAATCTACATAAATATATGAACAGAAAATTATTAGCTTAACAATGAGCTTAATGAGTTGCCTTCATGTACTGCTCTTCTGCTCTTGTACTTAAAAACAAACTGGAAAAGTAATACAAAGAAACATCTTACTCTTTTACTAGAATAAGGAATGAAAGAAAAAAACAGCTTTAAAACATCTGAAGCAGTATATTTTCAGTGACAATTACTCCACTAAATAATTAATTACCTTATCTTTACTCAAAGTGGACGTGGATTGTCTTTTCCTAATTTGTCTGAGGGTTTGAGCTGCGTTATGACTGACTGATCTTTTAAAAACACATAACTTCCTCTTAATTACTGCTGGGCGTTAAGATGAAAAGATCCATTTATGTGCAAATAGACCAAGTAGATTGTGTCAAGCTAATTGACACTGGAGACTACGTGAAGGATCATCATTACACTAATGGACAACAGCCGTTATAGTGGCGGTGATACAATCTGTCTTCAATTAATTGCCGTTTCCACGGAGGGCAGAAACATCTTAAGTGACCCTGTGTCAGCTCTCACTGTGAGCCTTGCTGTGCTAATGTATGAGATGTTTCTGTGACATAAAACTGGAGGTATTTTGCTTCTGAACCTATGTATGAAGACAGCATGAATAGAAAACAAATGCAACATAAATAGATCATTAACCGACTGCTACAGGACATCACATAATATGTTCAGTACAGCATAAAAGAAAGCCAATTGATTGTCTGGTTAGACAGTCTAGACTGTGTTGGAAATAGAGAATGAACAGCTATCTATGTATATGCCACCATAAGTTAGTCCTCAGGGACATGTGACAGGAGGAGAGGAGAGGTTACAAAAGCTCTCTGTAGAATAAAGGAGACTGGCATTAAATGGTGCTTTGGGACTGCAGGATAACAGCTGCTCACCACCATTTACTGTGTCTAACCTTTAAGCACATTAAAAATCTGAAGTATCCTTTAATAAAACTCACATACTCAGTTTTGCCCTTTCCTGCTGTAACCTCTGTCTGGGTCTTCCATTCAGGGCAAGTGGCTTTGCCAAGAAAATGTTAATAAAGTTGGGTTTCGTTAGAGTCTGCCCCTTTGGGTTCCCCTGTGTGTTCCCATGTTGTGCTGAATATAGGATTGGCTTTTGGACGGCACAGGTTTCAGCGCAATTAGTTTCCCTCTGTGACAGGAGCAGAGACGGGGACATACACACTAGACTAATGATCCAGAAAAAGGCCTTAAGTGAGGATGTACATGAGTGTGCATGTGTGTCCACATTTGGGCACATGTAGTAATGTTGTAGTATGTAGATCATGTATAACCACCCAGGTATATTTCATAGTGTAGGTTTAGTGTGCTATAGTCTCCCTCTGCACAAGGTTACTTCTCCAGCCAGCTAACTGCATCGACAGCAGCACCCTGCAAAGAGTCAAGCGTTATCAAATCTCTCAGGAGCCACAGCTCTTCAGGAGCCAACAATTACACGTCAGTCATCGGCAGCTACAGTCCAGTGATGGTCTAAATGCTCAAGTTGACCTGTTGCTCTCTGGCAAGCACCTATTCACTGGCAAGAGATAGAAGAGAAACAGCAGGTCACCTAACAAGCTCATAGTGCAGAGTGAAAAATCAAATAATCATAGACATTCTTGTTTGTAAAACTACACAAGTAGAGCTGATACTGTTAGTGGATTATTCAATTAGTTTCTCAACCAATAATTAACTACGCTGATAAATGATAAACCATTTAAGTCATTATTTAAGAAAAAATGGCATCTGCTCAAATGTGAATGCTTGCTGTTTTCTTTTTTAGTTTTCTATGATAGTAAACTGAATATATTTGGTTTGGACTGTTGGTTGGACAAAACAGGCAACTTGAAGATGCTTGTCATGCTTTGGGAACGTGTGATGGACATTTAATAGACAACAATCAATAAAGAAAATAAAGGGCAGATAAATCAATAATGAAAATAATTATTAATTGCAGCCCCTTACACAATTCATGTAAATTGTGCTTACTTACTGTGATGGTGTTGCCAACAGATGTATCATACATGCATTTAACTACATTAATTCAGCTTGCATCTTATAGTTTTTCAATTGCATTGGCACTGGTCTATCAGTCTTAAAGATGTCATAGATTTCAGCGATAATCTGTCTGTAATAGTTACTGTATGTGTTTATTTAATTTACAGATCATTTTTAATGTATGCCAGTTCTGACTAATGCCTTTTCTATCAGTCCCAACAGACTGTGTGTTTACTTCAACTGTGATGCAGTAGAGTCTGCAGGTGCTATGATAAAGTTTATTTAAAAATAACTGTACATCATGACACTGTGAGAAGCGTTCTGAGCTCAAATGCAAGAGACACCAACCTTTGCTTTAAAAAGTTGAAGAAACAGAAGAATGCAGCAGTTGAGCTAGATATTAGCCTTCTGCTTTTAGCTGTTGCACTCTGTGGTCCTCTGTGTAACCTTCAGCTTCACGTCAGAGTTCAGTGGGAGTCTTAACTGGAATTATCCAAACTCTCCTCTGGCACAAAGTTTAGGACTTCAGGACAACAGGTAGACTCCAACCAGTCACATCACAAAGCCAGCAGCTCTACTGTTTTGGCCCGTACTGCCTGCATTTAATCTGGCACACTGTGATAAAAACACAGTGGGTCAAAGAAGAAATTATGCTTAAGTGTAAATAACAGGTCACTGAGAACAATACTAGTTCCACACAATCAATCGCTCCTCTTACTCAAAACCTGGGCACCTTGTCTTCTTATGTCAAGCAACATGTAATGATTTTGATTTCAAAGTTGATTTCAAATTAATATTATGTCATAACTGTAAATTGAGCTTTAACCAGCTCAGAATCGTTTACAAATGCTCAACTATTCATTGTGGCTCTGACTTTATTACCACCTGCCTCACTGCAACACTGTATTTTGGTATCACTCAAGGCTCTCACTGCAGCAATATAACCTAATTTAGACTTGTGTCATTTGACTACAAAGTCTGGAGAAAGAGACATGAGAAGCTCTGACCAAAACCTCCTGTCTGTATCTATAAGTATTGGTTGTTTGCATTCACATTTTTTGCAGAAAGATTGATGTATCTCAATGAAACACAGTCCAGTTTTTCTAATAGAATGTGACGCATACGGATATCAAATACGTCATCTTCGTGAATGAGATTTCACTGTGACTCATGCACTCACACACAGATGTCAGTGTGGCTGATGGTGTGGCTGCTTCGTGGTAAGATGAGTCAGTGTTGGAAATGTACGTGTGTGTTTTGGAGCATCTGATATAACAGGTGCTGAGGATATTGGATGCATTAAATACTAAACAATAAGGTGCTTGGGGATGCTTGTAATGTTAATCTGATAAAAATGATGGAGTGAGTGACATATTGGTACTGAAAGCTTGCAGTAGTGGTATGTAAAGGTAAATTCCGACAAAGCCTGAGCGACTTTACTGAAAGACTGGTTGTGGAATTAAATGATCAGACACTGTACAGAGTGTTACTGCACAGTCCTTGACTCTGAATCCTAAATGTATTTGAACCCTGTAGTGGTTTGCCTGTCAGACCATAAAAATGTGGTAGCAAATAATCCTGTGTGTGATATTGGCAGAACAGTGGTTTACCATAATCCCTGGACATTGGCTCTACCCCCAGGCTGGTGTAGAGGGGCCAGGGTCTAATCCAAGGTCACTTTATCAACCATGTCCGTCCAAGCGCATCATTATGTTACATAATGTTCACTTAGTGATTAAAACCACTAGAACAGTGCTGTTAAGAGTCACGTTTCGTTGGTTACTTGGTTTGGAAGTGTTCTTAACAAATCGTGTGCAGGGAAGCTAAATCCATCTATTGCAAAGCTGATGAATAAAAAATAGAAACAGATGTTCCTAGAGATTTTCTGTCTGAGTCAAACCACAAAGGGGAGCCTCAACAAAGATCAAAAGACTGCGTTGCAAAGAGTAGACAAAGGAAACAGGCAATACAAACATAAAAAGATTGTTATAGCATATTGGATGTGGATACAAATGCAGTACTTGTAGAAAAATAAAATCCAACACCATAATTTATTCCTATAGGAAGTACATTGAGGGAAGGCTATACAGAGGATTATTTTGTACATGATAGTCAATGACAAAATAATCCTTTCCTATATTAAATACTTCAAAATAACCGTGTTTTGCCGTTAGGTCCAACTTACACACCAAATGTACATCCAGCCATTACAACCTACATTATGATACTCTGCAACCTGCTCATAAAGTATACCTAAAGATAATTTCTATTCTACCCCTAGGGGTAAGAGTGTGTGTGTGCATACGTATGTGTGTGTCACTGTGTTCATGTGTGCAATGTGGTGTGCATTTGTCTTAGGTTTGTGTACATTTTACAGCATATGCCTGCTTGTGTTTTGGCCCTACAGTGCATCTGTGTGGTTCAGCTCTGCTGTGACTACACACCAGTGAAACTGCAGTAGAAGACATTTAAAAAAGTCCTGGAAAATGAAAAAGCAGAACAAATGAACTCCCCTTGGCTTGTTTTAATAACGTGCATCACTTTTAACCGGCCACTATACCTCAGCTATTAGTGTTTTGTACTGTATGTTGCCTTTTTCAAGTAACAAATAACAATAACAACAGTATTCTAAAATTAGTTTTGTCTATGAATAATTATTTCCCACAGTGTCTGTTCAATTAGAAAGTGATCCAAAGGAGGCATGACGTGGAAACCTTCTTTTTCTTCATCATCCTTTCTTTCCCCAAATAGCAACACATTTCAACCAACAGGCTGCTGTTAATGAGAATATGCAATTGCTTTTAGCTCAGCTTTGATGTGTATAATACAAAATGCTAACAAGATTGTACCCTGCTAACCCCTGCTTCCTCTCAGCTTATTCAATACTAAATTGCTTTGGGGCTGATTAAATTTTTCACCAAAGTTTCACCAATCACATATTTATGAACAAACATGTCAGCTAAGGCCATATGATGTAAATGGACAGCGCCGAGCAGTGTGATTAGCATTTACTAAAACAAGAGGCAAAGCAGCACGACACATATTAGATTTTTCCTGCATACATTATGGGATGCAAATTAGTTTTCCTTCAAACCAGCTGCTAGTATACAGTTGCTAATGTAAATGTGCCCTCAATAGTCACATTTGTATGTACAGAGAAGTTTAGAGTTGTGTAGCTGCTGAGCTTGTGCCACAAACCCTAAAGCTCCTTAACCTACATGATTGGCTCATACTATACGTGCATAAAACGTGAACAAATATGTGAAGATTTACTTTGAAAGCGTCATAGATAAATTAATTTGCACAAATATTAAAATAATCTAGTCATAATCTAATCCTTAGGCTTCTCTTACAGTGAATGGATATATATATTTCAGCTCATATAATTTAACTTTTACAAGACTCTTGAAAAATCAGGAACAGTGTGTGCAAACTACGGTAAGCAGACCATATGGGCAAGGTTGACTGTACTGTCTACAGTAATCTCTGCTGCTATGACTCACTAAACTTTCCTTTATTTATGCCTATTATGTGCCCCTCTCAGTACTTTATCTCCTGTTATTATAGCTCTGACATCCAGTCATAAAGGACAGCTCATAATAGAAATAGTTCGTATGATAATAAGTAAAGTACATAAAGAAAAAAATGATTTTATATCACAAAAAATGCAATGATTTCTTCACAAAATGGTTTCAGCACGTCTGACTCCCAAACCAAAACCACATAATAGGCCTTTACAAGTGTGCACTGTATGGACAAAGTGCTCAGGATCCCATCTCCCAAAAAACCCTCAGAAATAATAGAAACCCTCTTATGTAATGTGAGCCTCACAATTCTATAAAACACTTCACATTTAGATGAATGGTGGCCCAGTTCTGGGGAGCACACATACTAAACAACTGTGTTAATAAACACTTCATCAGTTCAGACCATCTAAAGTTTTGTTACTTTACGCTGCACTCTCTCTCCAAATAACAAATGGGCGCTGAGCTTTAACAAATTAATCTAGTCTGCAGATGAGAGGGAGTTGGTAACATAATGAATCACACTCCCACCCACAAAGCAGACTCATACAAACACACACAGACACAGAGGATTTTAGAAAACACACACACATAAAAAGAGCAATGGGGTGTCCTTGGGGAGAGGGCCAACATGGCTGGTGTGGCTCTCATTCAATAGATGACTCAGTCCTCATGAAAAAAAATGGGCACAACAACTAAATTGATTGTGTTATTTTACCTTTGAATAACAGGTTCATCACTGTTGTACGCATGTCTCGAGTTTTGTTGAGGATATGCGGATAAAGAGTTCAGTCTATCCTGAGAATAATTAAGTTGTGTATGTGTGTGTGTGAGTGAGGGTTTATTGATATTGGTGACAATCAATATTCCTGATTCCTTTTTTCTGAGTCCTCTACGATGCGCTCAAACATGGTCTTTCAGCCTTTTGAGTGACAGACAAAAGCTATCAGGCTTAAACTTGTCAAGAGTGCGTCACTGACTAGAAGAGTGAGGTGGCGATTCATCCAAACGATGTGGATATTTAAAGCCACGGCTTGCTAGGTAAGTGAGTAAGTCAGTGAGTGCGTGTACACACGTGTGTCAGCAGCAGCATTCTGATCTTATTATGCTGAACTGAAGAAATCAATCTGCATATCATCCACCATAAAGCTTCCAGAGAAGCAATTTGCTTAAATTAGTGGGCACTTACAAATGTAAGAGGTAAACTGGTCTCTCATTACAAGATCCTTTCTGTATAACAAGCTCTGCAATGTGAAGTTAAAGGTAAATCTTGCATGTTGATCCAAGCCCATATTGTATCGAGGATACTCAAAACGTGCGTCTGTATTTGCACTGCAACTGTCTAAACACTTGTTTTCTTAACGCCACAGTATTATCTGTGCTCTATAATAGGGCGGACATGAAAAGATAAACACCAACATTATGTTTCCAATGTGAATGTAATTCTTGTTCAGAGATGATTCCAATAATGTATTTATATTTGGCTACATACCTACAATCTGTTTGAAGAGGTCTGACAGAGCTGAGCAACATTGAATTTTCACCAGTTCTCCTGTAAAGAAAGTTGGACAGACAGCCTTATATACAATAAACACATGCCAACAAGCACACAGACACAATGACACTGTCGATGCAGCTAAGAATATCTTCCCAGAGGCCAACATAACACATTGAAGTTGCCTTTTTATTTTGTATCTAAAATCCCAAGCATATTCAGTTTGACCAAGAAAAGCATCCAATTAATTTTTTGGCCTTTTTGTGTGAAAAATCAATTATCGTTTGAACTCTAAATGACACAAACACCCTATAAAAATGTATACATCTTAGTGCCTCTATGACATTCAAGCCTCTAATCGCTACAGCAAAGTTAACATGATAGATGCGTGGTTCAAAGTCATCACTTGAATGTATACGCTTCACCTACACACCTACGCTGATCATCCACTATTATGGTAAATGAAAACTAAGATGAGACATTATCTTACATAAACCTACATTGATTGTTGTCGAGGTAGAGCTGAAATTCACCTCCTTTCCTTGTTTCCAGTTGTCACTTCATCTGAGGTCTATTCAGACTCAGAACCATTGTACTTTTGTCACAAAAGGCTCTGATGCAATATTATTCTCAAGGCTCCCTGAATGGAGAGGGTGGCGCTGACAGCTTTCATCTGTAAATCACAGGAGGCTCAGTTCTTCTTACGTACGTAAGAGCTGAACACATCAGTGCTTCACTCTCTGGTTTGTGGTTGGAAACATCAAATATGCACAAATGGGAAAAAGAAATAAAAAAACATTACTGACAACACCCCCGTCTCATTTACGCTTTGATCAGGAACAAACAGCGGCTTCGCTTCAGTCTCTCAGACACTATAGCACAATATGTGGAAAATCACACACAGAGGCACAAACACGTACAACTAATCAGGAAATTAAGTATGCACAGGATAAATCCACCACTGCTACCAATGTAGAGTATTCACCATTTCAAATTATGAACATAATGATTTTCCTCCACTGGAGAATGTGTCAAATGTATGAAAAGATGTCCTTATTTCCCTCTGGTACACTGGATGTTTAATTATTAGTCCTGTCACAGAAAATTGGAGACAATTTATGAGCCACTTTGGTATCCAAAAACCTGAATGTTAAAACACATCACATATGGGACTAGATATCAGCTTAAAAAAAAGTGCTTTTTGTCATTTTGTGATATAGCTCAACTTTTACTGGTCTTTTATCTTCTCAGCCTGTCCTTAAAAGCATAATTACTGTACAGGCAGCATGCATACACAAACTATTCTGACAAGTAAGTTAAATAAATAATGAATCCCAATGCCTGTGTGGTAATCATATCCACATAACTAACCATATGTTTGTCAGAATGTGTAGGTGCCCCAACCAAACAGCAGGAAATGCTACTGCAGGCACATGATTGCTCCAAGTGTTACGAACTACGACACAAGAAGGTGGACTCAAATGCACAACTCTACACCAGACGTCTTGGATACAAAAATACTTTACTGAAGAACAAAGTACAAACAAAAGACACTCTTAAAGAGGATAATCAAAACAGTAACTCAAATCACTCTCGAGGAGGATACTACAAAAAATTCAACAAAAAACGCTTGCAGAAGGATTAATCACAAAGTACAACAGAAAATGCTAACAAAGTAATAGAAGAACCTGAATTGTTAGATCGCATGAGTCGACGTGACATGTGCACAGGACAAGACGAACTGGCACAGGACAAAGGGAAACAAGGACTATATATACACAGGAGGGAAGGGAACACAGGTGAATCCAATCAGGGGCGGGGCCGACAATCACAAATGGCGGGAAAACACACAAAGGGAGAAAGTACGATCTGAAACAAAAGGAGAGGTGACCACACAATAAAACAGGAAGTGCAGAACGAGACTAAACGTGAGTGAACTTGACATGAAACTAACATAACACTAAACATGACATATTAACAGATTTGTCGAGATACCACACCAAGGAGACATGGTTAGGCTACCAGGAATCAAACTTCAAGTCTGTGGAGGCGGTCAAGACTTTTGGCTTTTTAGCTATTAAATTGGCATTGAACAATAACAAAAATTATCCTGTCTAATCACTTGTGCTCAGTTTATTACAAGGCATCTCAGTCAATGGGCCTTGATTGAGAAAACTTAAAACAGGATTAGAAGAATATGTTCAAGAAATGAGACACTTTTTTTCTTACTTTACTACTAAGTCACCATCTGTCCTTGTTGTTCATCCATCTACGCAAAAAACAAAATGACATTGGCAATCAGAGCCTCCAGCCTTAATGTCATTAGCGCATCTGAGATCAAGCAGACAAAGCAGATGCCACAGGAGAGCAGGATCAGTGGCTCAGTCAGAATCTGGGATTCAACAGAAACTCTCCCCCGCTTCGCTCGGCTTTAAATCTTTATCCATTCCTCAAAACCTGTCATCCTCTAGTGCATTCCTGCACCGGAGCTTCTTTTAATAACCATCCTCTTTATCTCTGTCTCATGTTTCTCCCTACTGCCTCCATGCTGCACACGTGCCTCGCCTCTAATGATAACTGCATTGTATAGAAATATACCAGCATATTGTACCTGGACCAATTATCTGAGCTGATACGTGGATAAGAATAGGTTTTTCAAGTAAGAGTCTTGCTTGAGCCCATTTTCCCTGTATAGTTAGCGATGCTATCGATTAGTGGAATAGCATACTGGTAGAGAGGCACAGCACAGTGGGGGAGAAAACATGAGAGGGCCAGCAAGTCAATAAAATCACATCAGGTTTACACTCAATGTTTACTGCACAACGGTATTGAAATGACTTTGGGATGGGGTCGCTGGTGGACTATTGACGTTAATTGAGGTAATAACGGCTCACATTGTGATTAACAAGCTTATAGGAAATTGGTAAAGTAATGAAAATGGGGGGCTAAAACTGGGTTGAGCAATTAACTAACCAAACAAATAATAACCCAAACCAGGCAGAGCTTAGACACACGGGAACCAGATAATGACATGGTGGAAATGAAAATCAACATCAAGAAGAAGTATATGCGGCAGGTCTGACTGACAGTTGTATTGTGGCAAATCCAATTCACAGTGCACTTAACAGGTGAGGGTTGAAGTCTGGATGATCAATCATTGTTACACCAACTGCGTCAACCGTTTTTTCCCCCCCTGTATGGCACCTCTCATGTTCAGCCACACTGCAGTGCCAGCGATTCCTGTCCCAGCCTTGCCCTACTGACCCTCATTATAACAGTGCCCACGATCACCACTGTGCGTAATTGAACCCCGGTCCTGCTAATTTGTGCCGCAGGAGTGAAAAGCCATAAATCACCTTTGCTCTGCTCTTTATCTCTCAAAGTTCAACCCACTGGCTCAGAGGTACAACTCAGTCTTCGGACCGCAGAGGAAGTTTGAGGATAACACATTCGAATTTACAGTCTAACTTTGTTGCATGAATCAGTACCAATAAAATATTACCAGTTCATACTGGTACTTAAATGAAAACAAGACTATGGGGAACAACAGAGAACCAAGTGGGCATTTTAGTGTAAAATATCTTTGTTAATACTGGGTAACTACAGGGTACAGTACTGGGGAACGAAACTAAGGGTGATTTTCTGAGGAACCTATAAGGTTTATGGTGTGATTTATGTATTTCAGTTATATACAGCAAGGTAACAAAAAGAGCTTTGAGAAAATCTCTCTAAACTCCTCATTTTGGCAACATAACACAAATATTTTATGTGTTCTTCAATACATGTTGAAGTTAACAGAGTTTTGAGAGATTTTTTCAAAGCTCCTTTCGTTGCCTTCCTACCCCCACAGTTTTGGTAGCATATCAAATCTGTAAAATATGTTAATATGTACCATAATTACTTTATAGGTTCTGCAGAATATCAGTGTTGTTATCACCATTTCTCCCAAACTTCAGTTTTGTTTCCCAGTACTGTACCCAGTACCAGAGTATAATTTATTTCTCCCTTGTCACCCATAGTCTTGTTTTATTCATATAACGTTAAGTGTTGCCAAAAAGAGCAGTGGATGTTGTGAAAACATCCAAAAAAACCTTGTTGAAAAGCTTAATATGTTAAGGTTAGTTTTAAATGGTCTGCGTGTTGCCAGTCTTCACAGCTTAGAGCAACAGACTGGCAAAAACAGACTGTTTCATTAACATTAAGTCATCACAGTACACCTACACAGGCAATCACACACGTATAATTTTCCTTACTCACTGTTTTATGAGATACTTGGGATGAGGAAAACCAAAGCAGAGATAAATAGTCTTTGGACAAGTAATTTACATTGCAGAACACAAAATTAGCTTTCAGTTTGAATTAGAAATGGGCAACGCTGGAGGCCAAATTACAGATGAAAGTCAAATCAAAAGCAACATTTTGTCGACTTTGTTGCAGCAAATGGCAATCTGCTGGTGTAAACGCTGGAAGAAGCAATGTCTTAGATAAGACATGCTTGCATTGCTGTTTTCCTGCAATGTGCCCAAGATGTGTTTGAATCATAAGGCCTGAGAATCTCTTGCTGATGTCTTCTTCACAACAAAACATGACAGTGGCAGCATGTATGCTGTAACTGATTAAGTAAGGAGTAGACACGTGTACTGCAGAAATCCTCTGTTCCAGTTAACAACAAACAACAGTTATGAAAGTGATATTTTTATATCCGACTGCAGCGATCTCAACAGGTTCAGTGTCACAGCAATATGTGGCTCCTGGTTATCAAACATGGCAGGTAAACAAAGCGCTGCATTACGACACAACACAACCAAGAGATAATTGAGAAACACCGCCTGACTCACATGTTACGGTAGAGTCGTATCTTTCAGCATAGGCAGGACCTCACAGGCCTCTGGAAAACTATTCAAACTGAAATTACATTTTAGTGGTGCAGCCCCCAGGAGTGTGAGAATGAAATTCTGCACATAGCCAGCACTCACCTAAGGGGAAAGACTGTAATGATTTTTTATTGCTGCACAGGCAATGAGTACTGAATTGAGAGAAGATACGAGCAGTTAAAAACCTAATGGATAATGTCTAAATGTGTCATAGAAGTGGGAAAGATGAAGGGGGGGGGGGGGGTCTGGCTTAAATTATCACAGCATGGAAGGATCATGAAAGGATCACAGCCGTCAAATCACAGGTGCATTTGGGCTGCCCCGTCAGGTGATGTAACTTTGCAAACAACTCAGTGATAAGTAGACGTCTAGTATATGGCATGGCAGATAATCACCTAACGAGAAATTGCACTTTAACACTATGAAGTCTTCCTCTGAGACTCTAATCAGTCTGAGATAGAAAATCTCCTTCTTGGCTAAGGTTCAAGGCCTCAGATTCTTTAGTTGCACCTTTCCCTGCTGAATAATCCCGTCTCAGCCTGGAACCTTTGATCCACAGGCAGAAAGAAAACCTAAATTCAGATGTAAGAAAGTGTTTGATCCGGACGTGGTGGCTTCTTGATTGCAGCTGACACAACGATCTATCCGATCACATAGGAGCAAGGGGTGGAACAAAGGACTATCAACTTATGACACTGTATGATAACAGTCACTTTACAAGACGCCGTACAAGTTGTGTGCTACCCAGGAGTGTTACAGAGACCTAAGTGTTTGATCTAAAATACAGTTAACATTTTAATGGTGTGTCGTGAGAGTTTACAGGGGCTGTGATGTGAACTACTTCATCAGCTCTACAAAGTGAACAGACAGGCTTAAGGTCATCCTCTCATCATGCTCTCAACCTTTCTCTCTCTTGCATGTACTTTAAATAATACAGCACAGCATCATTTATAAATTCAAATTAAGGTTATCCACTTACGCTACTCTGAATCACAGAAATGCTTTAAGCATGCAAAATATTTTCTGGCCTGTTAAATAACTAAAACATTTCCTATGTAAGAGACACTACCGGTTTAAATTACTTTTAAAAGGTTTAATCTGTATTGTTTTCCTGTCCAATGTGTATGGTGTCATGTGGTATATTTTAAAACTGGCACAGCTGCATGGTACTAAATGTTCTCTACACACTGCCATTAAGATATGCTGATGAGGTTGTCAGATTGCACCTGTCTTGGTTGACAGTGCCAGTCAGGTAAATAATATATTTGCATTTAAGTGTCTATCTGTACTGTATCTGGATACCAACAACAACAAAGTGAGACACCTAACAAGAACATCTCCATCATTTTAGTAATTCAAGGGTGGCAACATATGGAAAGTTATAATCCAGATTTACAGCACATTAAGAAGTGTAGATTAATAAAGAAATCCATTAGTTTTCCTAATGGAAAAAATGGCAAGGAAAATAGATTGTAGCCTACCATATTTAAATGCACTTTTCAAATGGTGCTTGTACAGGAATAAAAAATGTGGGGAATTTAAAATCTTAAGAGGCAAAATTTACAGCACCTGGCCTCTCCTCACAGCCTTCTGTAATATTTACAACATTAAAACATTAGCAAAACCAAAAGTCATAAAACACTTCTTGTCGGTATACATAATAAATGAGATGCATCCAAAGAATTTTGCCAGAAGCCATTCCCACTTCTAACATAATACTTTTACTGTTCAGACGGCACATATAAATAACAACAGATGCAAAACTCTGCAGGATTCCTTGTTTAATCATATGACATGGGTCCAACTACACAAACAAAAGTGCCGCCTCCACATATGGTGACGGCCACATACACCCACACACACATACCAGTGTCTGATAGGAGTTAGGAGTGGAGTCATACACATTGCGAGCAAGTAAACATTTACTGCCCATTCCTTACACTCTCCAGCAGGTTGTATTTACTGTAGTGCCTAAACAATACTCAGTATGTATTCACCCTTCTTTAATAATCTGCCCATTCATTTTCTTACTGCTTGTTCATGTATGTGTTGTTGTGGCAACAGCTCAAGGAGCAGCCTAATAATGCTTTTCAATAAGAACTTCCAAGCATCCAAAGTGGATATGGCCATGAGGTATCCTTGCTAAATCTCTGAACTACCTCAACTGGTTGTAAAATGCAGCTTACAGATACAAACTTCAATGAACAAGTTTGCAAAACTACGGTTACAGATACAAACCCTGTTTTCAAGTACACCTTTTTGAATAATATAATATTCCATAATGGTCTGCCAGTGTATCACTATGTTGGAACCTTACTTACTTGTATTTAATTTACAAGGTCACCCCTCAGCTCTTTGAAGCATAGGATCTTTACAAGACAGTTCACTAGGTTTAATACAGTTTAATGCTCTTGTAACCCCACTACCTCTCCCTAACATTACTTTATTGGGAAAAGAAGTTAAATTGACATACCCACAGCTTCTTTACCAGGCTCTGGATGTGGCCTGCACATTTAACTGCGAATTGCCTTACGTGAAGAGGCCATAAATCTTGTGGGTGTAGGTGATAAGGTGATAACAAGTTCCTAATGAACATCACATTTTTCAGTATTTTTAATAACAGGTAGTTAAGAATATTTTTAATAGTGAAAGACATTGTTCAGTCACTGAACATCATCTAAGCCCACAAGCATGTCAGTCATCAGAGAAGCTGTCTATGGTGGGATTTCTGCCAGCAGGCTACTGTTTGAAACTGTCCAAACATATCTATCACCAGATTTTATCACAATGGATCAGTCATCAGGCCTGTGCTTTCTGTTTCCTACAAGATCTGCTCCCTGAATTATATGATCTACTTCTGTTGCTATCTGAGAGTTGATGCTGAAAATACATTTTAAAAACACATTTAATACAACAGTCACATCAACAAGTCCACAGTTTCATCTTTCATGTGAAGAGTGTTATGCACATATGAGGTCAAACTGAATGCTGCAATAAAAGTCAAGATGCATGCTCTGACACAGCCGTATTTCCATCCCACTGGTTTTAGTTGTTTGCCATATCCTGCTCAGTTAAGACCATTGCCACAACCAGCTGATTTTGACAATCAAAGACCTCTGAATCAGTTCTGAGTTGCATTGTCTACTCTGTATTGAAGTGCTAATGATCCACAGAACAAAAGACTTACACTATATTTCAGCACAGACGGGATGTTGTGGTGCCAAAGCAAGTGGCACAAATTGGCTCTCACACTCCAGCTTTCATCCACGTAGGATTGTGTCTTCACGCAACAAGTATGTAATAGGCTTAACAGATCACAGCTGAAAGATCCTTGGTCCTGAGCCTAAGCCAGTCTTGAAGGCAATTATAACCACAATGCCTTCACACCACATGGCAGGAGCACGGACAGAGAGAAGATGAGCTGGGGGGGGGGAGTGATGGTAAAAGTCTTCATCGCTGTCACACCTCCCCTGTGACTCTCTTCGACTGTCAGCCTCAAGTGGCTGCGGTGAGGGGAGATTGTTCATTTCAATATCCAAACAAGGAATTGAAAAGCAACAAACACAGCTAACACACCAGCCTATAATCATTTTGGGCCTGACAGGTGATGACTTTCCCTTAGGCACATACAATAGGCAAAAATGTCAAGGTCCATATCTCATCTCTGCCGCCTGTCAAAGCCATTTTCCCCAACTGCCCGGCAGGACAGTCAAAAACATTTTCTACAGCACAAACCTGTCCCTACAGTTTATAAATGTAAAACTGACATACTTAAACATGCAGCAGCACAGTACTGTACACTGTGAGACTGCAAGTGAAAGTACATTAAGGGTTTGATATGATAAAAGAATAGTTTGACATTTCGGGCAATACGCTTCTTTGTTTTACTGCAGAGAGTTAGAGGAGAAGATCGATACCACTCTCATGTCTGTATGGTAAATATGCAGGAGCCAGCAGTCGTTTAGCTTAGCTTAGCTTAGCAGGCAACCAGCAAAAAGTCCGGGAAGTTACTGCTCCTGGCAAAGAAATAGTCCACCACATAACCCCCAAGCCCCCAGGAAGTGCACCAGGCTTTGAAGCCAATTTGACATAGTGGCCAAACCGTGTAATTACAACTTCTGGGTCCGTCACGTGATGCACACTGGCCCCAAGAGACTTTTCCCCATAGACTTACATTGTGAAAGAGACGTCTGTAAATAAGCATATAATTTTTTTTTTTTAGGTACAACAACTAGCCAGCACAAACACTTAAATAGCCCTTATTTAAATCATGATGTCCTAAAAGTTGTAAAATTCACGGGAGGCGGGGCTAAAGGAAGTGCTCTATGGGCCGCACAACACGGAAGCTATGTGGAAGATCCGGGTAATTTTCTACCCGAGAAGTCGAACTTTTTTGGCTTCATGCGCCACTGAGCAGCTTTCATAGGAATGAACGGGGCCCCACCTCCGACGCTGTATCCCGTTCTCTTTATACATCCATGATAACCCCCCACTAAAATGGCGAATATCGTTTTTACACTTTGGTTTTTGTACAGATTAAACAAACAAGCTATAACATTTTAAGTAGTGATCTTTAAAAAGGTGCTAGTAGGTGGCATTTGTCACCTTTGGGCAGAGCCAGGTTAGCAGATTCCTCCTGCTTCCAGTCTTGAACTGGCTGATGGCTGCAACATTAAACAGACTTTATCTAGCTCTCGACAAGAAAACGAACCGGCGTTTTCCTCAAAATGTCCAACTTCTGCTTTAACTCATGGTTTAAATTTTAATAACGTGGGCCACACCTTAATCAGCACTTAGCTTAATCAGGTGTGAAAATAGCACACTTTGAGCCATTACTGTATGGTGTTTCTCTACTTCATCAGCCACACAGCATCCTTGCTAAAGAAGCTTTCCAATTTCTTGTGAAAACTTAAGCCAGACGGAGTTACAGCCACAGTGTGCGCCAGTTTGGACCAATCAGCCGTTCTGTCTCCTCCACCTGCTTTAACGTTGTGCAATCAGACTCAAAATGATAATGAACTTACTGTCACCAGGGAATAGAGGTGTCCCTTTACGGTGAGAATAGTTTATTTTAATTTACACAGTGCAATGAAGCAGGTAGTTCAAACAAGGCAGGAAGACTCAGAGGCTACAAACAGAGTGAGTGGTGTAGTGCCAGCATGCATCTAGGGATCGCTTACAGGCCCGGCTTACAGTAACTACCTCATTATGTTAGAGAGAGACAGAAAGAGAGAGCAGCGGATACCGGTGCCAGAAAACATTTTCCACACACAACAGTTTGGCTGTGTTTCATCTGCTCTTGCTCTCTGCTTCACTGCATCTGTAAAGGGCCGTCTAAAACAACAAGAGGCACAGAGCAGACTTGTTCTGGGTAGTATGAATTGTCATTTTTAAAGGCAGGATATTCCTAAATCTTTTATCACTCAAATGCAATATAACTTTGCAAATGTATGAGTCAATTTGATGCCCTTTCCTAAAAATATAGTTTGGTCTAGAAAATGTCAGAAAGTTGACAAACAGTCCAAAACTTAAAGATTATTGAATTTAGTATTTAATAAGTCAAAGAAAAGCAGCATGTCTTCACATTTGAGAAAGTGGAACTTAGAAGAAAAACTATTTTACTTGATTTTCTGTTAATTGACTAGGCCCAACTGATTAATGGACAAATTGTTTCAGCTCTAATAAGCCGACAAAAACACTGCGCACTGATCAATAAAAGATGATATGATGTTAATAATGGTAACAAAATATTTCAGCCTGTCATGAGATGTTAAAAAAAGGTGTTACAGATTTGCCTTATTCATGATTATTAATTCATTTGCCTAATTCATGAACAGAACAAACATAAAAGCTGAGGAACAGACAAATTAGCACAACAATCGGTGAAAGAAAGAAAAGTTCAGTGTAGGGCAACAACTAATGATTATTTTCATTATTGATTAATTAATGGAGACACGTACTTACACGCAGATACCACTGCAAGTCATGCTCCAACCAAACAGCCCCTTCACACTTATATATACTCATTCCTCTACAGAGTTTGAATGGATGAAAAGGGACTATACGGCAAGATGGCTGCCAGTCCCATGAGAAGCCCAGGTGCTCTCCAAAATCTACATTTTCCTTGATCGTCCTGCTCCCCTTGTCCCTAATCCTACCTTCACGCCTTTATCTCACTCTCTCCATCTGTCTAGCTCTGTCTTTGCTCTCTCACGCTCCCTCTATTCTTTATTCAGACACCCACATCATTCAAGTGTATAGGGGATTCCTGCCAGCCCCTCTGCCTGCCAATATGGCAAACCTGTGTTCGTTGAGGGGTGGTGAGGCGTGGCAGGTAAGCGAAGATGGATGCCTTAAATGCCGCACTTTCCTTTCTGCTGGCAGAAACAGTCGTCCAGGTAATCACTACTGACTTCCTACTATGTACTGCCCATGATTACACATCTAACCTGAACTAATACTGAGGGGAATGGACCAACCGTCAGGAGGAAGGTGTTACCTGTCTTGGGTAATATACATGGCAACGCCCAGGACGTCCGTCTTTTTGTGACACTGTCAGTAGTTTCAGCTCTTTATACAGACGTTTAAAAATACAGCAATGGGCCTTTTTCACAGCAGACATTTAGTCATCATAGCAGGAAATGCACAGGTGTAATTAATACCATTTACGGGGGCTGTCTTCCATTAATCAGTCAGTCATTGACCCAACGAGCACAATGGCAAGGCCCTGAAACTGGTAAAGCTAAACGGAGTGCAGCCCTCATTAATGTTTTTAATTACGCCTGTGGTTTTCCTACAATGACACGTCAAATTTGCCCGCCATGAAGAATTTGAGTAAGATTGGAATAAAATGGAAAACTAACAGTTATCAAGTTCAATAGAAACCACAAATGTCATTACAGAAATACAATTATTACTATTAATGTAGGCTGCTTAGTTATATTCTTAAACTTGCATTTAGCTAGTTGTATTTGTTTAATGGTTACAGTGAAAATAACATTTAATTTAGCCATTATACTGTGGCTAGTCTCGCTAAAAAATAATCTAGTCTAGTCTAGCTGTGGAAGCCTTGCCTCCTTAATACAACTGTTAAAGTGGTCAGTAGCTTTGCACATTAAACCCTTGCATTAGCTGACCAGTTTGTGCCTGTAAAGGAGCCTAAACACCGTTTTTAAACTTGCGAGTTTTGATCATTTCATTTGAGTTAACGTCTGTTTTACACAAAGATAATCCCCCGCTGGTCTGTGGGCAACACTTACCACTGTTTTGAAGATTTTTCCAGATTCCTCAGACTTCTATCCAACTGAAACATAAAAATATTCAGTTTCCTTCCTCTTCTTCGATTTTATGGCGGTTGGCAATTAACCCGTTACCTAGGAAACATGTATATTAACTTTTTCAGCCACTTGAACAACATAATGAAAACCAGAAGTGACATGTCTTCTTACTCATACTACACATCAACAAAACGTATTAGCAAGTAATTTATCTTTATTAATATTATCCGTTAATTTAACTGTCATTTTTGACTGGTTAGCTCCATTTCCTGACTGTCATCATCAGGTGAACACTGAACACCCAAGATCAATTGTGTTTTTGGCAGGCCTAGGCTATGCATAAATTATCAAATATATTTTTATTTTTTGTGTCAGCCCTGTGATTGACTGGCGACCAGTCCTGGGTGTACCCCGCCTCTCGCCCAATGGCAGCTGGGATTGGCTCCAGCCCCCCGCGACCCTCTTAGAGGATAAGTGGTATAGACAATGCATGGATGGATGGATTTTTAAAATGTTGTCCCCTGGCCGTGACGTGTTACTTTTTGTGTCTGCTTGCTTTCATAAATAACTGAATTGACTTACACGCTGAAGATATTTTAGATTAATTGGTTAAACCTCTCTTCAAGTAATTGATCTTGTGAGTTTACCGCAGATACACTTTCTGTCCAAATAAGCCGTGGATAAATGTGTGTTCCCACTGTAACATTTAAGGAGGGCAGGCCCATACTGACCTGCACAGTTCAGTGCCCATTTAGAGTGTGAGGAATGGAAATGTCAACTGTAGAAGTCAGTGAGCCAAGAAAACACCAGAGAAATAAAACCAGGTCTGATGTTCAGAAACCGATGAAAACAACACATGACTTAAGCAGAGCCTTGACAGTTCTTTGCAAATGGGGGCAATGCTCAGAAATTGGCCTAAATTGAAGCTAGATTGATGGTCTCTCTTGTTGCAGAGAAAATCAATGGTAGAAGATATGAGAGCTAGTGCGAAGGATCAGAGATAAATAGATGTGACTATCTATTTGTTTGTGGACATATTAATCAGGCCTAGTAGTACATCAAGTCAGAAAATGAATTTCAACCCAGCCGATATGAGATTAGTTAAATAGACAGGTCCACAACTCAGATGGAGGAGGCATTAAACATTTACTGTTTTTCAGGTTGCACACATCACGGTGAAACAAGGCCTCGATTCAAGCTGCACACTCGTCCCAACAATCCCGGACAAAGTTTCTCTTACAGCGTGTCAAGCCTCCTAAAAATAATTTAGTGCACACTAATCCAGAGCTCTCCTTTTCAATTAGTGGGAAGGTCAGGATTGTCAGAAGGAAGCAAATGAAACACAAGCTTAGGTTTTAATGAGGATCTCTACTACGGTGAGACTCTGCATCCTTATGTCTGATAAGATTTTCTTACTGTGATCAAATCAAGTTAGGAAAAAGCCATTTACATGCAGGATTTGATAGGTTGAGTGAATAGATGGGAAGAAATAGCTTGGTTCTGACCCTTTGTATTTTAGGTGCTATTATAATTCAACCTTGGCATCTGAGAGAGGCTCTCCCCTGGCAGCGCTTTCAAGTTGATTCAAAGGAGTATGTTGACACAGTGAAGTGATGCACAAATCATTATTTTTGAAAAGTACAACCTCTCTACCTTTTGCCATTTATGAGATGTAAATACAAAAAAGAAACACCACCAAAAAATCTGCCCCTTGTCCTCATTCCTGCCTCTGGTATTTCTGAGAGATGATTTATTATCATGTACATATTCCCAGTGAAGGCTGGGATGTTTATATCTGTAACAAGAAGTCTGAGACTAATTCAGCAGCATATTATCTATGCAGTCCTCCTCCTTTGCCTCTTTGCTGTTCTCACCAAAGAATTAGGAGATTTAGAGCTCCTGGTTGCAGTTTTATTCAAAATGGGATTTTAATTTATCTGCTTCTCCAGACTCGCACATCACCGGTCAGCCAGCAGCTTATGAAAAGAGAGCCGTTTCTTACAGGGATATAGCTGGGATTGAATCTTCAGGCCTGTTTCTTACAGAGACAAATTCCAGATAATATTGTTGTTATAATATCTGTGACTCTCAGTGCAACCAAAGAATAACAGTGTGATGAGATGTCAAAATGTTGCAAATGCAGGAGCAGAAAATGAAATCTCTCCTCCTGAGAGATTTCTTCATGAATTACTGTGCTAGACAGCAAAGTTGAGACTAGAAAGAAAATAATTTCTCTCTTATTATGAGTAGCTGATAACAAAAGTTTTACCTTTTAGATAGAAATATTATCCACATGATTAACAACATTATGGAATCCTGAAATGCAAGCTACATAACTCTTATTAAACTGATGGACAATGAGTTGTGCACCATATCCCAGGTATAAAGAACCAGATTTCTATTTTATTTGTCAAAGAAACATGAGACAAAACGCATCCCATAAATAGTGATTCCAGTGTCTCAACATCATATGCATTTGTCACAAAAACTACAAAGATGACCTCCCATTCTACGATTGATGCACAGCCCCTGTAAAGTTATTGGTAACTACGACTCTCACTAGTTGGTTAATTATACCAGTACATATGTATCCACTGTGGAGGGAAACAAACATTTATCATCTGGTTTGAGGAAAAAGATAATTCATGATCCTAAGAGGATGTATCCTCTGACTTTTTCTCCAGCCACCACGAGGTTCCCATTTGTGGTTTTGGGTGAAATGTCTCGACAACCATTGGATGGATTGCCATAAAATTTGGTTCACACATTTCATGCTCTCCTCAGGATGGATCAGAATCGTAATAACTTTGGTGATCCCTCCACTTCTTCACTTCAATTTCAAAAAAGTTCTTGCACATGTGTCAAATACTCTGGTTTATGACTAAATACCTGCAAAACAAACCCCATCATCCTCATGTATACTTTATGTTTGGTGCTAATTAGCAAATGTTGGCATGTTAACAAACTAAACTTAGATGGTGACCATGACAAACATTATACCTGCTAAACATCAGCATGTCAGCATTGTCACTGGGAGCCCCTTTTGCCGATGTTAGCATTTGGCTTAAAGCCCTGCTTTGCCTCATGGTAGAGACGGGGGCGATTTCCATGTTAAGGACTGCAATCGTTCAGGTCATCTGACAACTCAAGACTGTTGTGTGATTCCAGAAGTGGTCATGTGAGAGTTAAATAATACTGTGAATTGAAAATATAACAGCATATCCAAACAAAGACAAGTTTTGTGGAAATCAACAGTTTTTGTTGAGACTCTTGTGTTTTCAAAACCAATTCTCTCAATTTTGAGCCTTGGCAATAACCATACCTATTGCAGTTATTGAACTGTACGTTTGGTGTTATTCATATAAAGCACCCTCCATAATATAATATAACCATAAATCATCTCAATGCTCGGTGGCTGTAGGTCAGCTACCATCAGTGCTTCACAAGGTTGTGTCAGGTCAACCAAACATTACAATGTGATACATTATCTAGGAGTAATCAATTTACTTACCAATCTTTGTTGATACCTGTATAGTAGACCTTGTTTTTCCAAGCCTGTGAATGCCAGTAAAATGATTCAGCCTTAAATTACATAACTGCTCGAAAAGGAAGAGGTTTTACTAGCAAATTAGGTGTATCAGGAGAAAGAGGTGCTGCTATTTATGTGGACAATGTGTGTCTTGGGAGGTCATTAGAGCAAGCGGAGTAATTCAGTAAATAAGCTTCTGGCAAAGTCAGTACACTTCCTCTTTCTAACAACCCTGACATGCCAGCAGGAAGTCAGGCTCCCGTTCAATCAACCCCTCAGAAAACTCAATCCACCTGACTCTGAACTGTCTTGGGATAAGCAGCAACATGACACAAGTTTGCAAACCAAGAAAAAACAAACAAAAAAAGAACACAGGGAAATTCAATTAAGCTTTAGCTGGAAGCATCTGATAAGTTTATGGAAATTAAAGTTTTATGTAAATCAGTAGTCTGCCTGGCCCTGTGCCAGATCACAAGGGGCTGCACTATATTGCATTCAAATTAGCTGCCTCGGAAAACTCAGCAGCTATGCCTAACAAGCCCAAAAACAACATTACGTGAAATCTACAGAGTGCACTGCATATTTTAGAAGATATTTCATATCATCTGCTCACTCTTAACATCTCACCTATTGCTGTAAAAATGATTAACAACCCATCTCTGCAATTATTCAAAATTACTGCCCCACTGCAGCTCTGCTACTGCAGTCATTGTTTTCTCTAAATTCAGTATAAAGACACACTGGAGGTTACATCAATATTAATTCTTTATTTAAACAATCTTCCTTTCGATTTCTTAGAAGACCAGATAAAGTGTGCGAGTGAAACCGTATGTGCTAAGTACACTGCAGATCTGACAGCAGTTCCAGTCAAAGAGTACACTGACATCTTGTGGACACTGCAAACTGTACAGATACTTTTATACTTTCAGTCTCTCCATCTCATTTAATCGTATGTAAAAACTGCTGTTTACGAGGCATCTCCTTTTGGATTTATTTATCCAGCAGATGCACAGAAGATGCTCCTCTGTAATGGCACTTGTGGACACACATCCACTGTAACTACAAATGAGGTATTCAACATTTGTAATGTGTGTTGCATTTGTTTTACTGTACAAAACTATTATTCAAACAAAACAAAAATAACAAGTTAGTCATCATATACACAGGAAACTGATACTTTAAGTACATAAGTCCCTACAAACTGAGTTAATGAATCAATGAATAATCAATGAAATTGTACTGATCCACTAAAATAATAATACTAATGATATAAAAACATTTCTATAACACTCTCCTCACCTTTAATTGTCAGATCAAATTCTAATTTAGGTGTGTGAGTGAAAACACCTTTTTGGAGGCTTAAGGCACAGCCGGAGTAAGATGTCAGTAGGTTTTAGGTCACTGCTGCCTTTGACACCTGCTGGGCAGACGCTACCTTGAGATGTTGGAGCTGGCATGCGATTGGCTAGAGGAAGTAGTGGCAGCACTGAGCTGAGAGAAACCACTATGACTAGACTCCAGACTGGTCATGGATCCCCTAGAAATAACAGAAAAAGACAGAAAACAAATGTTAATTCTCAGACATGATTCTACCCAATCAGCTACTGTAAAAGCCAACAGGTCACATATGTAGAGTATAACAGCTATACAAAGTACATATCTGACAAACATAAAGGAATCATCATTTCCAGAAATATCAGTACATTGATTTTTATAAACCCACACAAGAGCGGTGCAGCCTGTGTGAAAGACAGCTTCAGACCAGAGAAAACAAGAAGCAGTGGAATAAATAAACTCACCTGAAGTCATGGGAGGCCAGAACCTCGGTGTAGTACATGATCTTACACTTGTGGGAGGAGACCTGCAGTGAGGCCAGCACATCATCCACACGAGGCAGGCTGGAGGCGGAGCAGGCTGGGGAGCTGTGGAAGCGCCACTGGAGGATGTAGAAGCCGGGCCAGCGCGTTACGTGGGAGCCCTGTTTGAACAGAGGAAAGCTGCAGGATCAATTTCAAACTGAGGCGATGGAGAACTTAACTGCTTTGACAAAACAGACAGCAAACAGGGACAAACAAAGTTCAGTTGAAACTGCTAAAAAAAAAAAAAAAGACAAGAGTGCAGACAGATCGAGAATAATCTCCACCATCTTCTCTCTGACCTGTACACTCTCTCCCTCCCTGCAGGTGAGGGCTTTCTCCACCATGCTGTAGTCCTGGCCCAGCACCCAGCTCCTGTCTATCAGCTGGGCGTTAACGGCCCCTAGGGATGTGATGCTATGGGCTCCGAGAGTGTCTTTCTTAGGAGGCTGTGGGGCCCTCTTGGAATGGTAGATGTTGAAAATCACATCTCCTTTAGACACGTCAAAGTCCCAGGTGATGACGCAGGAGGCCTCAGTGATCTCGATCAGCATCTGCAGGAGGGTGTAAGGAGATTGGAAACACAGAACAGCAGACAGCAGGCCATTAATCACGTTTCTCTTTTGCTGCAAGACTGCAATGTAGATTTCTTCCAGCTGGTGGCACCCTAATCCACAGTATAAATACAGCATACATATACAGTAAATGGGAAATGTACAGAAATGCCCCCTTGCTCTCACCTTTATGTATTATTAGCACAGTTAAGGTAGCCTCACTCTTTGATAGCTGTGGATTTACAAGCTGAGACTGTACCTCATATGGGGCTCCCTTGAAAATACTGGCGCTCTTATAGATGGAGTCAGTCAACAGGCGGTTTTCCTCACTCTCCAGCTGCTCTGCCGTCCTGTACAGAGATTTGGGGACCATACCTCCCTCAGGGATGTCACACTGGAGGGGGCAGAACAAAAAAAAAAAAAAGCATCAAGCTCAACCCTCAACAACAAGAGACAACTCACATTAATAATATATGTTTTTATGTGTAAATGTCTCTGCTTGTTTGTAAATAAGATTTGTATGGGAACATGAGGTTACATATGTACCAGGGTTTGTGTTGTGTCTGATTTCACCTTATTTCATTCTGTAGTGTACATTTAGTGGCTAATGGACAGGCGCCCTTCTCAATGGGTAAATGCCACTTGTAGCTGTGTTAATTTGCCAGTTCATTACAGAGATAAGCCAATGGTAGATTGTTGAGCACGGGGCTCAAGACAAATGTAGCGAATTCATATCAGTATGAACATGTCAGTGTTGTGACTTAGCACTTAGCACTAGGCAAACTAGCTGGATAGCCGTGGTGCTAAAATAACCTGTTGAACTTAGTGTGTGCTGAGCCAACTGTATGACTGACTGGTACAGTACATATATTCTGTTCCTTTCCAGACAATAAACGGCAGCACAAAAATGTCTGTATATAGTTCTGTGAATGTGTGTGTACTCTTAATATTTAATATTAGGAAGTGACCCTAAGAGATTTTCAATAAGACTTGATACACATGCCGGTGACGGACTAAAACCACTTAAATCTGACGCTAAATGACTATTGAACACAGAGGGCAGAGCTGAAATGTCAAATCAGGAGACAAAGGTGTGGTGTGGCGTGATTTCAGTACGCTGAGGACTAAACCTCACCATGCAGTCCCCTCCCAAGAAGTCAGGGATGATTTCTTTGTGAATGTAGTCCACCAATCCTCCTGGACCCTGGTAGTCGTTTCCAGCATAAACAAGGAACTTCTTTCGGGTGTTCTCATCAATCAGGGGGCTGATCTGGAAACAGGACACCAAGAGTCATCAGAGAACATGAAAGCAGGTTCTTGTGTTATGAAGTCAAGCCATGAATATTTGAATTATTTAGAAATAAACAGGTTGGCTGGTTGGCGGTGTTACTGCATCTGTATTTGTACTTTATATTGATTTCATCATCATAAAAGCTCATACTGTATAACTATTTAGATAAATAGTTATATCTTTCACATCTCATGGTAGAAACTGTTACAGCCCATACTTAAAATCCCTTTATGTAAGCTGTCGCTGCTTTTATTACTTTTCTTATTGTTTTGATTTATTTTCATATGTTGCTGTACTTGTACTACTACTTAGCTGTACTTCTTTGCTGAATGCTATTACTCTCCTACAAACTATACCATTGAATGTTGCTGTAGCAATGATTACATTTCCCCCATGAGGATTTGCATATTGCATGGTTATAATTAACTTCCTCTGCATTTCTTCTTTGTTTTTCATTTGCTCATTTGCTATTCACAACGTTGCACCCAGCTATTAAGAATACCTATCAGTGGGAATATCCGCAAGATGCAATCTCTGCGTCTGTGCTGTACAACTTCATCCATTCTTCCACAATAAGAGGATTCATTAAAACCACATTAACAGCTGCACATCACATGTAAGTGCAGACATTTATTCTCACCAGGGTCCAGAGCACTGGAAAAACTCTGGGCGCCCTCAGTATGAGCAGGCGACCCAGAGTCTCGGGGTAGTTGGCCTCCACCACCTCAATGATCCTCAGCAGAGCCTTAACACCTGGTCTCCACAGGTGACGCATGTTAAGACCCTCCAGATCCACCAGGCAAGTCCAGCAGCTGACCGACACATTAACACACACATTACAGGCCTACATATGCAAGCACGTGTATACCTGGTTAGCTGTCAACCAACGAGACACTGAGAGAAGATAGATGAATTAATATCTAGGCACCTAATGGGTCGACCGAAGACTCTGGTGTTTTCCTCACAACGCCTCAGTCCCTCCTCGTTGATGGACAGGACCTGGGTCACATTCATCAAGTTGTAGCATTAATGGAACTGAAGACATTTTAAATGGAAATTACTATGTGTATGTGTATGTTAAGGCATTAATCTTGTGAATATATAATTCATGGAACCTGTCTCAGTAGCACCTCCTCTCCCAAGGCTCGTACCAAGCCCTTAGTGTCCATTTGCCCCAGGCGCAAGACATACAGAGGACGGCCGTCTAAACCACGTCTCACACACACACACACACACACACACACACACACACACACACACACACACACACACACACACACACACACAGAAATTCACAAATAATACTACACAGTAAAATCAATAGGCAGAATGAGTCAGATCCTTTTGTACCCCCCACCGTCATCTATGTAAAGCTGGTATTTGCTGCCCTAACAGGTATTAATTTAGCATGTGAACATTCAAAGGGCACTTCCTGTGTTCAAGTCCTAACTCTAACCTGGCGGATCAGCTGAGCTGTTAAAAGCAATGACTCATTTTCAAACATGGGAGCTGCGACAGATGGTGCTCAGATTTTACAGTCAATAATTAACAGGCCGTGTCAACCCATGTGGACTTTATAAATACAGAAGACTAAATCCCTCTGCGTCTTCATCTTCACATTCGCTGTTAAGTGTTCACTTTCACCGCAGCGTAGACCAACCACAGCACAATAACAGAAAGCAGTGACATGAAGTGAAAATGAGAAAACTTCAGATAAAATAGGCAGGCAGCCAGGTATTATTCACACAGTACCTTTGTCGTGGTGGTGCCAGCCTCCAGTGTAATAGTCCTGAAGCAGTTGTGGGCGCTCCCATGTGTCTAACAGAAAATCCACCTGGTGTTGCTTCCTCCAGGTAAGCGACTGGTACAAGAGCTCCCGGGCCTTGTCCAGGTTGAAATCTCTGGCCCTCAGGAAGCGCAGCACATGCTGATCCTTTGGAATCTGCACAACAACAAGCAGGGGTCAAACGTCCAATGCGTAGCTCTGAGTTAAAAGTTACTGATAAATGCAAAGACATTTCTTAACCTTTTACACAATGGATGCTTGTTATTTTCTATCTGTAATTTACAGTAGATGTGAGCGGCAAAACTGACCTTAAGTGTGGAAGCAAGAGCTGAGTCTAGATTGTGTGTGTGTCCAGAAATAAATGTGTATTTTACATACATTTCTGCCTCTGGAACTGTAGAGTCTGGGTCTGTGGTTGCTGCCGCCTGCTGCCCCCGTGCTCCTGCTCTGCTCCCGCTGCTGCTATTGCTGTTGTTGCTCTTGTTGTTAGTATTGTTATTATAATGTTGCTCTTAGTGTTGTTTCTGTTGGTGTTAACATCAATGCCATTACCATATCTATTGCCTTACATCCCTATGTGGAACTGTATTGTGCTGCTGTATGTTCTCTTTCCTCCTGCTCTCTCTCTCCCGCTCCCCCCCTCCCCCTTCAACCCAACCGGTCGAGGCAGATGACCGCCCACCTTGAGCCTGGTTCTGCTCGAGGTTTCTACCTGTTAAAAGGGAGTTTTTCCTTGCCACTGTCGCATAGTGCTTGCTCATGGTGGGAACTGTTGGGTCTCTGTAAATATAAAGAGTCGGTCTAGACCTGCTCTATTCGAAAAAGTTCCCTGAGATAACTTTGTTATGATATGGCGCTATATAAATAAAACTGAACTGAATTGAATAAGTGCACAGACTACCACAAAACTGTGTTTGTGTATGTTACTGTATATGTGACCTTGCTCTTGTGGTTTTCTTGGAGCCACTGGCGCAGTCGAATAAGACAGCTCTCCTGCAGAGGCGTTAAATCACCTAGGTAACGTCTGATGTAGTCAGCATCCAACTTGTCTACAGGCAAAAACACATGTACAGTAAAGTTAAGTAAAGTAAAGTTAGCACATATTGCATGCATACAGTGGAGACATCAGGAGCTGTGCACTACAGTGTAGTTTCAACATGAGCTGTTTTTAAGTTGTTTTTTTGTTTCAACATTTGGCACTATTGTTAAAAAGAGTGCCCAAGAGTTAGGTCTCTTTCAACACGCTTGGTGTGTATAGTGGTGTGAGATTAAAATCCCGGCCATAGTCTTTTCAATTCACAGGGACAATAACATATTCAGCTTTTAAAATACTTCATATAGTACGATTAAATCATCAGTTTTTTTACTGTTATTATTTACAGACTTAAATTCCCTGATTAACTGTTACATAACTAGAAAAGCTGTAGCTACTGTAGTTATTTCACCCTCTGTAAATATCTCAGTCCTTTCAGTGAATGTATTGTGAACCAGTCAGTATAAAGGAACAATATGAATGGCACACATTTTTTAACTTTATCACTGCACTTATGTTGTGTTTCGGCTGCTATTCCACATTTAATTGCGACTAGTGAGTAATCATTGACCGTCAGGAGAGCCAGCCACCAGCTCTGCGGGACAGGCCGGGTCTTTACTGTCCAGCCCATTCTTAGCACCGTTCCCTGGGATGGCTCTGGCAGAGGAGGGGGGAAGGAACTGGAGCCTGGCAGCGGCAGCGCCAGAGACGACGGGGGGGGTCCAACGAGGTATGTAAGTTACTCCTTCTTCCTCCAGCTCTCTGAGGTAGTACTCAATAATTTCTTTACCCTACAACACAGGAAGGAGACAAGACTTCTTGTTAATGTGACTGTCCAGGTGACACTGTGGTAAACACATGTAAAGCAGGAACAGACCTAAACAATAGATCACAGATCACAATTTCTGTAGCCAAATGCAATTTTAGGTAGATTCCTACAAGTGTATACGTAAAAGTCAATTCAAAGATGCAAACCTTCTTAATGCTGCTAGCGTACTGCTTCATGGCTATCTTCTCTGCCATGCTCTCAAAGCCAAAAAAGGACTTAATATCAAGACTGGCTGTCTGTTCGAAGCACGTCCAGTCCTCATTCTCTGGATGAACCTATGGAAGAGGATGATGAATCGAAAAACATATATTGCTAAGTATTACATTATTACACACAATTCACACATTTCATCAAAGTCCTAATCAGATGTTCAGAGGGCATCGCACAGATCACATGATGTATTGTAAGTGACTCTACATACTGAGGTACATTTTAAAGTGAGTTGTGCATTATGTACAGCAGAAATCATATTGCTGGTTGGGGTTATGTTGTGGAAAGTCAGGAAATGTTTTAGTAGGGTAGGTATTATTGGTGTAAGCACATATCTATATTTGCTAAATGTTTATGTTGTTATCACATGTTATATAAGTTCTGCTAAGTGGCTTAGGAACTTGGAGCATGGTAAAACGGCCACTGAGTCAAAGTACAGTGACCTGTTGACACAAGGGTTTAGTGCATTTGGCACACTAGAAGAGGATCACTTAGAATTAATAATTCATGCACTGAATAGAAAAGCAAGAGTTTTACTGGTGTGCGCATGCAGCACTGGGGATCTTTTCTATGACTGTGACTGCTTTTTGGCACTAGGCATTGTTAAAGTGTTATACAGAATCAATAAAAGAGGTACAACAACAAAGAAATAAAACTCTCAGAGGCTCTCGTGTTTGCTCTCTCTCTCGTTTGCCTGTGAGGCTCACCGTGTAGTTGCAGCACTCACGGACAATGACTCTGCTGGAAAAGGTCTCGTTGTGGACCTCAATGTGGAGCATCCTGTCTCTGCGATTCAGAGTGTTCTTTTGGATAAAGTACAGGTAGTCGACGCCAGCAATCTACATGCAGAAAAAGAAATATATATATATATATATGATGGTTTACATAAAAATATTTCCACGAGTCGATCAAAGAAATCTTGCAACATCGCCACAAAATACCACCTTTAAAGTTGCCACTCTCTGACACAATCTTGAGAATCACTCATATTTTTGTTCTTCAAAACAAATAATCTGATTATAGCAACTGTTTCATGGCCTTTGCTCAGTGGAAGCTCAGGGGAGAGGTACCCGTTTAAGGAGCCGCGGGGCATCAATGTCGATCACACAGCGCCTCTCAGTTACCAGCGTGGATCCATCCTTGCTTTGGCTCTCACTGATGATCTCACTGTCCACAAACACTGGGATCAGGTGGCACTTTGGGAACCTCCTCGAATAGGCCTGAGAGGAGGAAATAAATCCCATGTGAAAGACACTTAGAAGAAGAAAATTAGTAAAAGAAATGTATAGATTCTCTGGTGTTGATGTTGTATTGTTTTTGTCCTATTATGAATATTTATTTTGGTATGCCTGGCTCCGTTCATTTTGTTCCCACTGGACATTTTTTTTGCTTTTGCCCTGCCCACTATGAGGTAGCTCTCTGATTGGGCAGGAGAGCTGCTTTGAATGGACCCATTACAACAAGGTCACTTGTATTTTCCATAAGAGTAAACTGTGCTGTAATGATAATGCTGCTGACTAAATAGTACAGCATGTGATTTACAGCGCCTGATTTCTGTGTCAGGTTAGGACGCATTTAATGGTTAGTGGCTCTAACAGTTTAGATAAGTACATATTAGAATTTGATGCTTTTTGTACAGCAGCAGCAGCAGCAGCTTTTACAAGCAGGGATTGCATTATGTTTTACTGCCCACGGCACACTGTATGACCATCTGTCCGAGCGAATTTCACCAGGGCTCACCTGTTAATATTGATTTGACAGGTGAGCCCTGTTAAATCAATATTGACAGGATATGCAAAAATAGCCCTCAGTTTATGTAACTAGTAGCAGTGCAGTTTGTGCAGATAAACTATTGACAAGTAACCAAGAAGGAACTAGACTATCACGGTATAGACAGCTGCCTGTTTAATGTTTTAGAGTAACAATAAATGAGTTCACCACGGGGTAGATGACTATTGCAAATACTCTTGAGGAACTCTGAGCCCTAGATGTGGCAATATAATATGCAATAATTCAGCCCAGATGCCTGGGATTTTAAAAGCTTAACTGACTATACTAGTTGACTACTTGACAACAAATAAAAGAAAACAGACTTTAAGAGTGTTTTTTCTCTATCCAAATTCACACTTAAGCCCTAGTCTTTCAGCAACACACACACACACACACACACACACCACACACTGCTTGTACTGACACAGCACAACATATGAGCAATCTAATCAATAAGATGACATTATTCACTAAGCAAATCAATGGGAAAGGTTTCCTTGGTAAATAAGCAGCGTTGACTGGCGTTGTGTAACAGACACCACTGTGCAACAAAAACAATATGTTTCACTGATTGCAGACAAATTGAAATCTTTGTCCTGCCTATTCCCCTCTGAGCTATAAGCATAAAGGCATAATGGGAGCACAAAAGATAAAAGATGAGCAGAACGTGTTAGCAGAACTGTCAATGGCCCCAGAAGACTAATGCAACTTCAGAAAACAACATTTCCCACCATCTTATTTCACATTAGCAGGCCAATAACAGTCTGATGACTGTGGCTGTGGAGCAAAAAACTGCTTTATTTGCTTGGGCTATATTGATTAAATGCATTTGTACGGGTGTCAAGCATGTACAGGTAGCTCAGAGTATCTACATCTAAACAAATCTAGTGCTTATCTATCACATAACGACCCAGGAAAGTCATAAAGACGTGTCATGAAAGGGACAACAATGATGTCTCTGGTTAAACATTCAGTAATATCCAGGACAGTGATGAGGACGGTTAGCTGGAGTAATAACCTCGAGTTAGCCAGTGGGTCTAATGAGAAGGCCCAGAGATAAATGGGAGTGGAGGAAGTGATTGACTATTCACTGGGTTCTCTCCTTTATGCTGTCGAGGCCTGGATCTTTTCATAGGGGGTGTCATTTACTTTTCACAAAAGGCCTATTTTTGAGATCCTTTTCAATAACGTGCAGTGATGCAAGAGGGATTTTAGAGAGAGATGTTTCATGGGAAATTAAGCCTGTGTAGGTGTTGACTTGGGACTGTTGGGTGAGCGAATTACAGTCTGCAGAGCAAAGTGTCACTGCAGCATCCCGGTCTTTACCCCACTCTGAGGATATTGCACAAGTCTTTGGCTTAATGTATAACTGCAGAGAACAAGACACAGACGGTAAAAGTGGGTGAAAACAGACTGCTTCTCATGGAAATGCACACTTATTTGACCTTTGTCCTACTTTTGCTTCACACTGAGTGCCTGTTCTTACATGAATTTAAAGCATTGAGCTGTAGGTTGTAGTGAAGAGAGCAAATATATCAGTATCATAAGGACAAATCTTCCACTCAAGGTGAAAGCAAGTTAATCATACGGTTAATAAATGTTTGGAAATTGGGATCTCTTAATATTTCAGTGGATTTCTCTGGTATAACTGTTGAATACTGCTGCACTATCAAATCAAAATCTCAAATAAAATATAGCTAGACACATTTCTGCTGACTAAGAAAAAATGAAAAAAACAACAACAAATAATTACAACAATAACAATACACAAGATGAGTTAGTGCTACAGAAGCTTCAATAATATGTGCATCTTTACCAATATTTTCAGCATACATATCCAACATCTAGGCCAGTTAAAGAGGCAAAACATATAAAAATGGCCTGGCATTGAATAAAGTGGAAAGAAACTTTGGTCTGCCAGGCGCTTAAGAAATGCAAAGCTTAATGTGCAGCTTTCTCACAGTAAGTACCCAGTAGATTACTGTATTTATCACAGCCTCAGGAGAGAAGAGGGTATACCGTATATTTTGTCCAGTCACACAGCATTTATTGCAGGTAAGTGCATATCAAGAGTGAGACAGATGACCCTGAGAGGCAGACAAGGCTACAGACGTTTTGTAGGTTTCTCAAAGCGTCTGGTCTCCTGTAAATTGCCACAACTGAGACCTGGAATATTATTATTACTTGATATTTTTATGTTTAATATAATTTTTTTTTTTCTCCAATTTAAAAGTAGACTATGTTTGAAAGAGTGCAAGAGTCAAAGCCACAGTCACCGGTTTAGTTATGCAAGATCTTGCAAATCAGTGCAGCTCATATCCACTGCTGTCTTCTGCCTTACATGAGTTAAGAGGTGACAGACACTTGTCTTTATAATGGAACTGGATGTACACACACTAGGCCTACTCACCACCATTATTAACTCAAATGGATGCTTGTAGACCCGAACAGGGGACTGGTATTCCTGCACCATGGTTGAAGCTCGTTCACAGGCAACCTCTGTTGGATAGCCACAAAGACCCTGACACACATGACACAGCAATATAAACATTAACACAGCATGACAGCAATTCACACGAGTTATTGTACTGTGTGCCTGTTATAAAAAAAAAGTGCGTATCAGCTGAGTAAAGGGTCAATGCAAGGACAAAAGTTTTTTTGGAGCCACCAGAGTTGGCATCCTTACATAACATCAGGTATTGAGAGGGATAAAGTCAGTTTGTTACAGTGTAAAAAAATATACGCGCACATATACTGTCGTATTTTAAACGACCTGAACAGCGAACACAAAAGACGAACTTGACTTACAGCACTCTTGAATCCTTTCCGGTAAACTTATGAGGCGTCACTGTAGCTGTCAAACTATCTGTGTATTATCCATATTGTCAGCTGAGTGGGGAAAGCGTAGTTTCCTGCATTGTAAACTGCTAAATGTAAACTACAGAGTCCTGCCCGTCCATCAGTCTGGAGGACAGACTGCTAACTCCGCCTGTTTCTGACAGACCGGAAGTCGCTGTAACGCTTGTTTGGTATCAGACGTTTTATTGTGAAAGGCCCACACGCTGCTTTAAATTTCTAACTAACAATGCATCCGCCAAAATTAATGAACAAAAGCCTTTTGACTGATAGTTTGAGGTCATACAGTAAAGAAAATTAGGAAGATTTTAATATGATCATAATTATTTTAATTACATACGATTACACGTGTTTTAATGTAGACACTGATACAGCAGGGCAGTTATGTTATTGGCTACTGTGCGTTTAAATTTGACATATTAACTGTTATGCAATTTGTAACATTTGTTTTGAAAAGTGCTGTATAAATAAATGTATTATTATTATTATTATTATACCTACCTTAAAATTAGTAAAGTCATTTAAAATACGTTTGACAGCAGAATAACTCTGCTAACCTGCATCAAAAGTTTCCTTATAATATTTTATATAATAATATTGTATAATATCCCATATTAGCCTATTGGTTATTATATGTGGAAAAGGTTAAGGTACCCTCTCTTCATTTCCAGCATTACTGCAGTTTAAATGTATTTTTTTTAACCAACAGCAGCACTTTAGAGTTATGGTTAACCAGCAAAATGTTGCTGAAAAAGACACAAAATAACAATGAGGTGAGTAATGCGGTCTTCCGGCTATGTAGAACGGAGGGCCTTTTACATGTCTGTGCCCAGAGGCCTGTTGACTCATCATCCGTCCATGGTGTCAAGGTCTTCCGAAGACGGAAATTAAGATTTGAATTGATAATGACATTGGTGACTGACTTCAGAATCAAGGAATCTATGTTTGACTTATTAAAGCCAAATTAAAGCTTTAACCCAGCTGCTTGCACCTGCCATCTGTTCTTCACCTTGCAGGTGTTAGGGCTGCAATCGAATGGCTTGCTTTTTGCTGTTTATTTTTCGCAAAATACACTTTTTTTTTCATTCACTTGCCTTGTTATGCCTTCCTGATTCTCTGTCATACAAACGTGTGGTTAGTCACTGTTTTTTATGGATACATCCTGCAAATGTACTGTATCACAATGATTTTGCAGTTCTGTCCTTTACACAGTTATTGTGAATACTATAACAGCAGCACTGCAATAATAGCTTTTTTCCTGGAACATTATTTTGTAGCGGTATTCGCTGTCTCTTTACTGCCTCGAATTAGCTGTTCCAGGGAGATACAGCTGGTCCCCACATAGAGACTCCTGAAGTAGCATCTGGGGGGTGGGGGGTGGGGGGTGGAGGGTGGGGGTGGGGATTCAAAGCTTCTGGATCCGGCAGCCTACAAAAGGTACTGGAGTCCAGCAGGGGACATCCTGAGAGGGGAAAGTGGAGTTCAGATAAGCTCTTTTTCCTAATCAGCCTCAGACACAAAGAATAATGTTGCCATGAAACAAGCTGCTCTCAGCGACTGTCTGCACACATTTTTTGGATAAAGAATTGTGCCACCTTTGTGCAACTGCACAGTCATTCTGGTTATTTCTCTGATTATACTACAAAAGATGTGAGATTTGGGTTCATTTCTCAGTCAGGCTTTGTTTTTGTCAGCTGTGGCAACAAACCACATGGCTGTTGTTCTGGCTATTTTACCTTTAAGATTTGGTTTTCACAAGAGAGCCGTAATTTTAATGGCGATGGTCAAACAAAATCAAATCACCTTACAAGAAAGGCTTACTGACCAGAAAATGACGGTATAAAATAAAGCCATGGATAGACTGAACGTCAAGACAGATCCTTTCCTGCAGGCCTTTCTCAAAATGCCTTCCTCTTTTCCTGAGTGGGTGATTTTGATATAAAAGTTGGGGTGTCATTTCCATTTGATACACAAAGTATGATCAAGGGCCATAAAAAGCATCCTTGACTCTATTATGACAAAAGTGATTACTTTGAAATTCATATCCTGCCATATCCCACCGCCTAGTCGAAGTATATTGCAAACACAGTGACTCATCTACTCCTTCTGATTAAAATAATCACCTACGTTCTCAGTTGTTTGTGATAATTGTAGTCTGGCAAAGGAAAATGTGAACACTGAAGTTTGCAGGTCCTCTCCTCTCAGCTTGGCTCACCTCCTCTCTGAGCTCATCATCCTGTTTAGAATCCTCTTAGCTCTCCTGTCTAATTAACTCTAATAATGACTAAAGCATATTGGGTGTATTTCTCTCCTGAACACTGCCCAGACTTCACAATGACTCCACACACCTCAAGCACTGTTGAGCTAAAACCTCTGGCAAGTAAAGCTCATGGAGATTATGCAGCCATACAGCTTTTTATTCATGCATTGGTAATCCAGAGCATAAATAAACCTCTTTTCATCAGCTGTTCAGCCACAGTAATAAGAGAATAATGTGCACACAAAGTAGGATCTGTTAAATAAAATTGTACATTATTTGTACAAGCAATGACTCATAAATAAAATCACAATATGACCTCCAGTTAGTGATATCTTTGAATGTAACTTAAACTCTGCTGATGTTAATGAGTAAAGTGTGAGGTAGTAATACAGATGAGGTTGCTTGTGGCAGTTCAGCTAGAGTGATTACAGTTTAATTTGGCTCCTGAAATTTTGCTGGTTTCTTCGTCTGTTTCTTCAGGGAATGCACCTCAGGGAAGAAGTCAGTTTGAATTAAAATGGAGGCCATCACAGAAAAAAGAAAAAATGAAAAATAGACCAAGCTTTGAGGATTTTGAAATGATTTTCAGATGAACTCAGAGCCACAGAGTTTAGCACTGTGAATTAAATCATTTCAAATTCAATTCCAGTACCCTCTTGCCCAGACCTACCCAACACCATCCCCAATGAAGTGTGTGTGTGCGTGTGTGTGTGTGAAGAATACTGAAGGTATTCTAGGACAGATCACAACCAGGGGAACTTGTACTCCTGCAGTTGCCGGGTGGTAGCCTACATGGAAAGCTCAATTAATTAAACTCAACTAACACAACTATAAAATAGAAATTGTGATTTGATTAAAATCCACATATTGGTGTTAAAGAGGAGAATAAACAGCTAAATAGGATTACAAATTGTTGTGATGCTGATCTTTACAAAATGTACAATAACCAGTAAGCTGCCCATCAACCTGAGTCAGTTTTCACCCTCGGTTGCAATTGACAATGCAAACTAGCAAGCGAGCACAGAAGTTCAATAGTTCGCTAAAAGTAGGCCTGGTTGAAACGTCCAGCTTCTGCTACTTCAAGTGATGTGTGGTATGAATGCAAACTTTACCAAAGCAACCTAAACATTGTCAATTTAAGTGTATGAAAAATATATTGTAACAATATCTATTTTCACAAAAAAGTTGGGAACCACTGTAGCCTACTATTAGAAAATAAGCTAATGAATATGGCTAATAATATGGCTAATTTGGCTGGTGTGATGCTTATTCTTCTTCTTCTTCTTCTTCTTATTATTATTATTATTATAGCAAAGTTTACAAGGGAGAGAGAGACAGAAAGATCTTTCTTAAAATCAAATTCAGCAGCATCACATCTTTTATTGTCGACATTGCATGAATAATCACACAAATTCTGTTTGTCATGATGAGAAGGTATTTGAACTAGAAAGTGTCAACCAGTTGCAAAAGGTAAAGGTCTGTGATGTCTGAGACTGAATGTGCTGAATGACAAGTAAAAGCGGAAGACACATTTCAACTCAATTTCAGTGAGCTGACTCTGAGACTTCAGCCCTGATTGCTTGATTAGCTTTCATTGAAGTTTAATGGGTGCAACAGTCTATTAGAATACTTTTCTTTCTTTGTTTTCTAGTTTCATTGGATTATTTATTGTGATATTATTAGATCGTAATATTTATTCATAAAAATAGATGAACAAAATAGTCATTAATCCTCCATGCAAATATCTACAAAGAGAGGGACATATTTCCCCATTGAAAACTCTCTGTAACGAACAGTTGATCTGAAGATTTGCCAGCTGGTCAGATGAGACACCAACACTATTAGTGCGGCAGTGTAAAGGTCAAACTACAAGGAGCGAACGTGGGAAGCTTATTAGTGATTCAAGCCCTGACAGCTCCTGAGAAGGATTATTTGTTATGTGAGTGGGACAGTTGTGGGTTAGATAGGATGACAGAGGCAGTAATGTCAGTCTAGGTAAACACCATTAACATGGTACGTAATGACTGATCTGTCAGATTTACTGCTTAATTTATTCTTTCACACTGTTCTCACAAAGGTGGTTGTTGTTCATTAACTGTCCACTTGAGGTCCTCAGTCCATTACCAATTCTATTATTTCTTTTATTCTTTATTTGGATCCCCATTAGCTTCCACAAAGTGGTCGATAGTATATAGATACTTAATAGTATATAGATACTTAATAGATAGATACTTAATACTTAACTCCAAGTCCAATAACTGGAAAATGAAAAAAAAGAAAATCAACAGGACATTGAATGTAGTGTGTTATATGTAAAAATAACTTCAAAATAATGGGAGTTGAAGTAGGTAAGTGAGAGGTGATTTCACATAATAAAATGACTTTTGGTAAAAACACATGAACATCATATCAGGATACTCTTTATACCTCATGTCTTTCAGTGCCAGTGCCTCCCTACAGGTGGGAATCAGCGCTGTAGGACTGGGATCAAGCTGACACACCAGACTAAAACATCAACTCCTGGGCTTCCTTCGTGAGCACAGCCTGCAGCTCCACCTCACTGTCCAATGTCACATTAACATTAAAATTCAGAGCACCTGCAGAACGTCTCTAAAGTGCTGTCTAGTGTAAGATACTGTGTTTTTAATACCAAAGGTTTTATTATTATTCAGGATCCCAGCTGGTGCAAAGGCCTGTCATAGACTGAAGGTCAAAACAAACCACTTAAATTAAATAATAAGTGTGTGTTTGCATGTCCTGGTTGACAGAATTTTAATTGTAGAGTTAAGAAAGCAGATCCTGCTCTTTTCATATGCATTCTGTATGAGCTGTCTGGGGATTTCATAGTATTGGGTATGTCATTGAAATCATGTAACTATTTAATTGAACTGGTGCAATATAAATGCAATGGCTGAGATATTTTACTTGTGTTTTTTTTAACAGCGGAATGATTTCCTCCCCTGGTCTCCGCCACCCACACACACTAACCCTGTGTGTATAAGCACCATGCTTTTTGCTCAGTACACTCATGAATCTAATCTTAAAGCACGCTGGCGAGGAAAACAAAGCAAGGTAGGAAAAACAAACGAACACGTGGAGAATTTTTGGGCTTGGCTGAGAAAAATAGATTATTGTTTTGTCCTAACTAAGACTGGGCTTGCTGTATATTTGTGTCAGGCCTAGATAAATGTTCTGATATTTTGGTCATGAAGAAGTAGCCTACTATTCTTTTACACAAGACGCCCAGGAGGAACAGCAGAAAGAAATTCATGTAGTCTTATTAATGTGTACAAAGCAGGGGTTATTTTTTACCTTGACATTCTTCAGGAATCAAAGGATATTTTGATGATGTCTTCTGTCAGGGGTTGTATCCCCCTCTTACAGAAAGTGGCATGACTGCCACCTCTTGTTGTCACCTTGAAGCTTATTTCAGCACAGTGTCAGACGTCCAGCCCTCCAAACATCAGCATGGTCACGCTCCAATAACCATTACAGCTCACATGCAAAGGGTAATGAAATACATCCCATCCATCCAAAAAAAAAAAGAAAACCCACATCAAACCGTGCCAGCTTCTATTACACCCCTAAGGATCAACTTTGAAACAGAGAAGAGAAATGAGGTGTGATTTATGAAATCGGATGCATCTCATCTAAGAAGAAAAAGAGATTCTTGAAGTGCATGCTCGTCCAAAGAAACATCAAGCAGAGCAGCAAAGCTTAAAATTAGCCACAGAAAATCACTGTAAGACAGAAAATCACGTTATTGCCTGGGATCTGCGCTGAAATAATTACATCTGAGAGCAATACATTTCAACATTGGATTAAAGAGGATGTGGAAAACAGGAAACAGACCCAGCAGACAGTGAAACAAGATGAGGGAGGCAACCAGCTATCCCACACATGCAACACTGTCCTCAAAAAAACTACAACAGATGCCATATTCATGCTTTTTCCAGCTAAACAGGCATATTACACACTTCACCACAACACCTGTGACATTTTTTGCTGGCTGCAGACTTCGGAGCATGCCAAAACTGTCAAGGTTAAAAAATACTCCCCAGTTTGTGCGTATGCTACAATAGGCACATGGCTAGTAGAGCAATGCTAATAGGTGGGGTGCAGGTGTTGGCTTCAGTCATAGAGGTGGTGTGCAGACAGTTATGATTGCCAAAAAACACACAGCTGGCAGCTGCAGCCGGTTCTTCTTCAGGTGAACTGATGAGCTCAGAATTGCTAATTAGTAAATCTATAACGTGTTGGTCTTCTGATATCAAGACGGATTGCAATGCTTTGGACTCGCAGGCAGAACATGACAAATGACTCTTCCCTCAATTCTGCTCAGAATCAATCATCATGATGTATGCTTCCGGTGCCCTTTCATATTCAAATGAGGAAGACATTGGAGCGTGCAGAGTCCGGGCAGCTGTGGAAATAAGAAGCCATTCAGGAGATTTAAAGAAGGGATCATAATCTCATATCAGTCATCTTGTCTTGGCTCTGTTGCTACATCCCAATGTCCATCAGCTCGTTTAATGGAGATTTTCATCTCGTTAAATCGGGAAATACCATGTTAACATCATGAATTTACCAGGTGGTCATGTTCAGGTGGTCATCAGTTACTGGGAAGTATCACAGGAACTAGACTATTGCAAGGTATAAATAATTAAAGCCAGGCAGAAATTCTTCTTAACTGCCTGGATGTTTTATTAATCACATGATATTACATATAAGTTTACCATTAACCTGGAACAATGTTAAAGGAATAGTTCGACTTTTTGGGAAACATGCTTAATCTCTATCTTGCAGAGAGTTAGATGAGAAAATCAACACCACCCTCAAGCCGTGTTGTTGTCCTGACTTTGAGGTTACCAGGCAACCAGCAGAGACTCCAGAAAGTCACAGCACCCGGTCAAGAAATAGTCCACCACATAATCCTGTAAAATCCTGTAAAACCTCAAGATGTCGTTTTAACCCTTTTGTCGTATTTTTGCTGGCTGCAGCTTCATATCTGGTGTACAGAGGTGAGAGTGGTATAGATCGTCTCATCTGACTCTCTGCAAGAAAGCAAATAAGCAAATATCCCAAATGTCAAACTATCCCTTGATGACTAAATGACTCAGAGTTAATCTACAGAGGGAAAGAGTTTAGTGACTGCATTATGATGGCTTCATATTAAACTGACTGATGTTGAATTGATTTAAATTAACTTGAAGCTATAATTTAAAATATGTGTCTGTTTTAATTGATACTTATTCAGCCTCCCACACACACCTTTGGGTAGAAGTGTGTTTTATTCACTGTGTGGCAGCTGGAAGGCATTGCTTCCCCCACGGCTGCCACTAGCTGATTAACAACCTCATTCTCTTTTTATACTCTTGCATTTTCAGTAAAGATATCCCCATGCAGTATATTGCATAAGACATCCACATATATACTGTATCAACATTTATTCTTCTGTATCAACAGACAGCAGAGTGTGTGGGAGAAGACTTGATGCGGTGTTCTGCTTTCAGCTGCTGACTGCCTCAGCATATATCAAGCTTCACAGGTGATACTAGAGAGAGAAAACAAATAAATCCTCAGGTGTGACGAAATCCAGAGGTTTTTTGTTTTGCTCTGAGGCCGCGCTGCGTTGCCAGAGGTAACTTGGTGTCACATGATAGTGGCTGACATGTAATTAGTGAGCTCTGACAAGCCAGGCAACAGCTGTGTCCGTCAGTGCAGGAGGGAGCCTTAACCAGCTCAAATGAGATTAATTAGGGCCGATCAAAGTGGGAGATTATAGCAGGGAGACGTGACAGTAACATGCCACTCTGATTTATTTGTTCACCCTGATGCCGTTCAAGCACCAGGCTCTGGTAGCACTGCCTGTTCTCACACACACACACACACACACACACACTTATACACGCACCCCTGCTTCATTTTAGTGACACTCTGTGTTGCATGAAGAATAATTATCATGCCATTACGAAGATCTAGAAGCTCAGGAAACAATTCTCTGTAATTACATTGTCAACCTATGAAATTATTTGCTTGTACATGTGGCTTAAGTGATTGGAGTAACTCCTGCAGCTTCTTTTATTAGATTTCTCAAAATAGCTGATATACCATGCAGATCATTTCAGCAACTCTGCAAAAAAAAACTGGGAAGACAATTATGTTATAATGACATAATTGGTACTGACAGAAAATAAAGTAACTGCCTGGAGAAACTATGAGGAAGAGCCAAAGTTTCCTGCGAGCTTTCTCTATTCCTACTGTCGTCTCATTTAAGGACACAAACACAACTCTTTCCATACAACCCTTAACTGAGTCATGGATTAATCCACAGCAACAAACAGGAAGTCAGGGGAATTGATTAGCCAAGCGATGAATAATTTATCAACCATCGTCTTTTGCCTGCTAACAGCGAGCCGAGGTACTCATCTGAAGCGTTTCAGGGTGAAAGAACATCTTTAATCATGGGTAAACATCTTAATGATTTACCACACAGGATGTGCGTTTTGGCACAAGGCCATCTGCTGCTTGAGGGACATCATCTTTGGCAGGGCCTGCACAAAAGAAGCCGGGCAAAGCTGACAGAGAAACGGCATTCACAAATGCTACAGATGAACGTAGAGATATGCAGGACTATGCAGGAAAAGCCTGGGGTAGAAATCGTGCTCATAGTACAGATTTACATTCATTATTATTACTGAATGAGAGCTAAAACATTTCACTGTAACAAGGACACATGTACTTTATTAGTGAGTTTAAATGTTTCTCATGAGCTGCATCAATCTGCAAATGGAAATAAGTGACTTTGAATTTCACAACAGGTGTCGTGAAACAGGTGTCGGTTTGTTAACTTGGCCTCCATCCTGGGATAAAATGAGGACTCAGGCAACTAACTTAGTTGCTGTTGCTACGCCTGTCAAGCTTTCTGTTTTACCACTGCACAAGTGGTAGTCCTAAACAGGTACTTCTTTGTAATGTGACCTGTGACCCCCACACAATAATAGAGTTAGCTAGTGGCATGCCCTATACTACTGAATTTAGTAAACTTGTTAGCTGGGCATGCTAACATTTGCAGCTTACTTTAGAGGGGATAAATACATGGTTTAATTAATTCCTTACACTTTTACTCTTTAGTTTTTGATTTTGTAAAAGCTAAAGGAAAAAGACACGACCCTCCAAACTCTTCAGATGCAGGGTGTTGCTGTTATTAGAACCAATGCACACCGCTTCGACATATGGAGGAATGCAAAGCTTGACAGGCCTGCTGCGGCTAGTTGCGGTTGCAAAGCTATGATTGGACAATCTGTGTTTGTGGCAGGGGTCGGGCGGTTTAGAGGGCCAGGGTATAAAGCAACTATAGAAGGTGGATTATGGAGCAATCCAATTTCCTCTACTAATTTAGGTACGTAATGAAACTGTCTGATGTGTTGCTCCAGCTGATATTTTAAGATCATTAACCGTCTCACTGCCTCGTATTGTACTATACATCAAAACACGCCACACTCGTCTGTCTTAGCAGATTTTTTTTGTTTGTTTTTTTGGTTGCATTTGGGGATTTTCTATGTATTCTGCACATTTTTGACCACTGTGACCCTTTAAGTACAAGCATTCATAGACAATTCCTTCACTTTTCCAGCTTCAGGGATAAACTACAACTATGAATGCTGGTACAGCAGTTTCTTAACTGTATCTCTCTCTGCAGCTGATCGCTAAGAACATACTGTACAGAACGTACACGCCCACATTCAGTCTCTATCTTCCTCCCCTCTGCAACCCTCTCACCTCCTGCATCAATCCATACTTCACTAAATAACTCATAAGAACATGCAGCACACTGGCTGTGAAACTGCATGATACTTTTGATCTTTTCAAAACCTCTTACATCAAGGTCCTTACAACACTGATCCAAGAAAACATGTTTTTCTACGATTCCCGTTTGAGATCTCTGGCCTTTTACTGTATATCCTTGGTATGGCGTTTGTAGAAGATCACTTTGAAGTTGCCCAGAGAAGCCCTAATAAATACTGTTACAGACACATGCTGGTTTTTCCTTTTCTGTCACCTCTCTCCCACTTCACTCTTTCCAGACTCTTCTAAAAACCAGCCCCCAGCCTCTAACCCATCTGCCACGATGCTTTTCCCTACATCATTTGTTTTCTAATCTCTGTCTTTTTTCCCTTTGATTCATTTTCTCTGCAGGATGGTCAGTCTTTTTCCACTTCTCTCCCACATTTCCCAATTCCTCCCACACCTTCTCAATCACTTCTATTATAGCTTGACAGTCCACTCAGGCAACAGGGTCACCGGGGCGGATGGACTGTCTATAAGGGATGAGGATCTCTCTCTCTCTCTCTCTCTCTCTCTCTCTCTCATCCCCCTCCCTTCACTCTCTCAGCACACCTTTGTGCCTTGTCAGGAATGAAGGTATGCAGTCACCAAGCCTCTCACATCTACCTAAAAGCTGTGCCACAGACAGCCAGCCCCTCTCTTTAGCCAGAACCTGCCACTTCTTTTCCACACAAGACTGTGGAGGATTGGTTCCTGTATGTCTAGTGTGCTACTCACTCAGCTCTATAGACTTAGCAATGGAGTGGCCTTTGCAATTGTACAGAGGCTGACAGTGAGACAGCTGTGACAGATGCAGTCTGGGTGTCTACTGCTGGAGCTCGCAGTGGCACTGGCAGCAATGGACGAGGATGACTCAGTAAGTGAGAATGACTGCGGAGTGGCCTCTTGATTTCTCATTGTGCTCTACACTGCCACTCAGGACATGCATTACTGGGGAAATACATACAGATAGGTCTAATGTGAAATGTGTCCATTTACTGTAAGAGGGTGGAATATCCAGCAGAATGAGGCGCTGCCTGGAGGCCATAACTCTGTCAGAAGGAGCCTGGAAGTGCAGCAAATATGAACCTGAACGTATATGAAAAAAAAAGGATTTCACAGGACTCATAACTTTGACTCTCTTCTAACTTGAGTTCACTTAAGTGGAGCCATCATAGAATATGTTCGCACAAAAAGGCACCCTTGCCTGCTATTCAGCCAAACTTTGGAAATAGGAAATATGATTATTCACTGTCTTGCCAAGAGTTGGATGAGAAGATAAGAAGCTATCCTGGCTCTGGATGAAGGTAACAGAATCGGCCTAACAACACCTCTAAAGCTCACTAATTAACATGTCATATCTTGTTTAATTAATCTGAACAAAAACCAAAGTCACTGCACCCAGCCAAAAAATATCCCTGTACATAACCAACCAACTGGCTGCTGGCTGTAGCCTTATATTCAACAAATAGATAAAGAGATCTCATCTAATTCTCTGAAAGAAAGCTGACAAGCATGTTTCACAAAATGTCAAACTATTCCATTATTTTGGCCACTTGGGGGCAGCGGACACAAGTTGTGAACACGATATTTACACATCATGACCTCTTAAGTTCCTCATTGAAATTTTTCTTTTTCATCAGTTACAGTGCAGCATAGTGATTCATTTGGAGTCATGTTTCTGACCACCTGGCGATTGTAAATTCACTCTGTTTTAGTTCTGTTTTTGGTCTCTACCAACTTCTGAGGGAAATATCTGGCTCTTTTGCTGCTAAATGCTCCACAATGTTCACCAGCTAGTTACTAACTGCGTCTGTCTGCTGTTTGATGCTGGGCAGGTAGTTTACAATTGGTTTTTTAGAGCTTTTTCACTGAAAACAGCTGCCTGCAGCGGTCGAAATTGGCTCTTTGAGAGCGGTGAGAGTGAACCAAAACAGTACAGTTGCGGGCCGGGCAGCTGAACAATGAGTGACCCCTTTCACGTTGTCACATTGTTTTCACATTGTCGTCATTTAATACATTTCCATTATAAAAATACAGATTTTAGCTTCAGTTTGAGTCAAACAGGTGGATAAAACCTCCATAGTGTTTAAATAATTACAGCAGTTTGCATTAATGATGTGATTTTTAGTTAAATTTACCATGAAACAGCTTTTAAGAGCATTTAGGGGAGTTTGTGCAGATCAAATTCTAATGAGAGTATAGTGGATATAGTGTGTGTGTGTGTGTGTGTGTGTGTGTGTGTGTGTGTGTGTGTGTGTATGTGCTGGTTCTTCTCTGAGGGTGTGAAGCTGAAAACCTTTGTGATTCGATATTTGCTCTGTTTGCTCTGCCCCCTCACACCTACCTGTGGTGCCCCTGGTTCAGTTGAAATGAAGCTGACTTCACTGTGGTAGACAGAGGAGCCTTATCATACAGCAGCAGAGCTCTCTGTAAGTGGTGAGCGATCTGTTACCTCAGGTGTTACATACACATCCAATCCTGCAACAACAGGTGCACAGACCTCGAGCAAGTTTCCATTGCACTTATTCCCTTTGTTAAGAGCAAACAGAAATATTAGCAGCGGTGATTGCTGTAGGTGAAGTGGGTCTCTGCGCTCGCCTCAAGTGGGTTTTAATTGACGCGAGGAATGCAAAAAGCACAAAAAGTGAAGTGAGTGAAACAAGCTAATATTTTCAAACCAGCCGATTAATTCGCATAGTGAGCACGAATGCAATTACAAGAAAGTGTTTTCACAGAATAAAGTGATATGAAAACAAGAGTAATCAGCAATCAGCTTTAACAGCTGTTGAACTCCTGTTTTTATTCAAATGTGATAATGAAGCTGAAAACAGAGGCAGAGATGGAGGAGTGAAAAAAAGACAAACTATGTGGCAGACAGAGACAGATGACCATTTTCATCCCAATGTAGTTTTTGCGCGATCAAAGATTTGTATATGATTGTATAACTTTACTGATAAACTGCAATAACTCTATCATTATAACTAATAAAACTACAGCATATGTTTGTAAAATCTATCCTGGATACACATCACTAACCTGGTGCACCACAGTTTATACTCGAATTGACTTATATTTATTCCACTCTCACGCAGTTCTTTAGTCATAACAGGCACACTCCATTATGTAAAGTCTATGAGAGCGTCAGTTTTTCAGACACCTATTATTATGGAGAAAGGTATCTGCATACAGTATGCACACACACACACACACACAAAGAGCGGGGCACAGAGTCATTATGCGTGATGCATTTATCTTTGTGGGAGGCAGCAGTGGGGCCGCTAGTCTCCACTCTGTCATCCAGACCAAAGAGCTTAAGAGACACGAGTGAGCAAAAGAGAGAATTGATTAGAAAGGAGTATCACATATATACAGCATTAATGTAAAGGGTGGGTAATTGGTCATGGAGAAGTTTACAGTGTTTAAAAAAAAGAAAGAAATCATTTTCATCTTGAGGCGAGGAGGTGAGGATTGAGATTTATAAAGATAGAGAGAGGAGAAAGAAGAACCCGGATAAATTGAGAAACACTAAGGAGCAAAGGAGCGGAGAGGGTGAGGAGGTGAGTGTGAGGCAGGAGGAATGAAGATGTCTGCTGTGTGTGGAGAAAAGTGATTAATCCTAGACTAGTCTGCATTACATCTCTCTTTAGAAAAGGTGGCCTGCCATGCCATGAAGCACAGTGTCATGGCCAATGTCTAATTCACTCGTGAAGAACACTTTCACAGTGCCGTGGGACTTGTTCTGTTGCAGCACTTCTTGCTGAAACAACCATCACATGCATGCATACATACTGAGATTTCTCCAATACATGGTCAAAACATTATATGTATGTATACAATGCAATCCATTCATTTGTGTAAGGCCCATGCTGTGCGAACACTTGAACAGCATGTTAATAGCAGATTGTTAAAAGCAGATTAAGGATCATTCTTCTCTCTCTTTTTGTTTTTGGCCATCATTTCTATCAGTAATGATAACATTGTGCTTACAAAAGTAATTGCTGAGATCTGGGAACTTGGGAGAAATCTAATTTAACCAATAATAAACAAATACAAAAACCGAAAGTGAGCGCATGCGAAATGTTGCATGTTGCTGTGTTTGCACACAACTCCTGTAAGTACTGTGGGTCATAGTTGAACCAGAAAGTTGGTCTGTAATCTGTGATGATGTTGGAGTAATACATTTACCGATTGCTTTCATTTTCTCCTCCAAATACTTAAAGTTTGGTTAATCACTGCATTTTTTTTTTTTTTTTGCCTTGTCAGCCTTCTTTTTATATTCCAGCATTAAGAAGGATCCTTTAAGATGTAACACAAAGATCCTCTGCCACAAAGAACAAATGGCTCTTGGCACTGCAAACTTAGTTTTCAGTTTTGAAACTTACTTCCTTTCTTTACACTTAGGTGTAAAGGTTAGGTTAGGTTATGGTGGGTGGTATAGTATAGAAGGTATTAAGGCTACAAAGCGGTGCTACTTCATAGGCCCCCACTGACCTTGACAGTTAGTACGAGGGTTCAGCTAAAGCTTTTCCTCATCCTCATCTTTTCATCATTGTGTGCTGTACAGAGTGTATAGCTCCTTGAGGCAAATTTGTGATAATGGGTTATATAAATAAAATTAACTCGTTCTTCTTCTTGTGACTCTTTTATTTGCGTGTCACATAACAAGACTACAGCCATGCTAGCAGCTCTGTGAGGCGCATCTTAGTTTAGCGTGTTTGCATTTGTTAATTAGTACTGAACACAAAGAACAATGTGGCTAAAAGGAATGTCATCAATTGGCAAAGTATGTTTGCATAAACCAAAGTATTGGACAAATAGAAATTGTGACCAGATGGTGGAGCTACATGAGAAGTCAGCTTGAGTTATTTTAATCTGGACCAAAGTGGTGGACCCACCAACAGACCATCCCTAGAGCCATGCTGCCAGTGTGGCTAAAACACATCCTACTCAAACAGCAGAAGGCATTTTAGATATTTAAGAGATGAAACAAGTATAGCAGCAGTAGCCCAAAAGTATAATTACAGAACCAGCAGGAATAAACCGGCCATAAGTATCCAATTAAATCTGGTTACTACCCCGATTTGCACATTGTAAAACAAAGGACTTTCATAAGCTGTACACTTCTGGGCTGAGTTTTGTCCAGCACACGTCCCAATAAACCAATAGGATCACTCTTTTAAGGCGAGCATGTGTGATGCGTGTGCACACAGCCTGTTCTGTGAACCTTTATTTGTGTAATACTGTTATCTTTTGGCCAGAAAAGATTTTCCACGGCTAGTGAGATAAAATGGTTCCATAATAAACTTCTCTTCCACTTGAGTTCACTGTGTTACCTGAAATAGTCACCGCCGAGCTTCCCGAGCTTGCAGGCAGTCTCTCTCGCACACAGAGTCCCAGACTGATCCACAGCAGGGTGTGGAGTATCTGTCTGAGGATAAAGTTAACAGATTGCCAGGACAAAACACAGGCCAAAGGAGCACATTTTATCTGCCAGATGTAAAACCATCATTGGGTGGTTTCTGCAGTTTCTATTGGTTTCTTACTGTGGCAGTTCTTTCTTGCCAGGAAATTAATGAAACTTTCTAAGTGATGAAAAGCAGAAATAGAGGTGAGCTTTTTTTTCCCTCTGTGTAGCTGAATAGAAAAATACTTAACTGTGGGTGCAGCACTGTAGATTTAATTTAGAAAAAAAATACCATTGCAGAACACTCTGAAGGGGCATATCGATATTCTTTTTTTCTTTAAGTCCCAGAGGTTTTTGTTCAACACCTGCTTTCTTTCCATAAAAGCCCTAAAAGATTCAAAGCCTTCCTGACTACTGCTACCACACACACACATATTCTTTTTTCTTTGGTTTCTGAGGATCAAGAGAAAGTTCAATATTAGTTCAGAGATTATACATTGGAAAGGAGAAATGGGCATATTGTGAAATGGTCCTTACTATCAGTCACAGAGGCACCAGCACCATCATTAAATGAAAACTGGCAAATTCTGAACTCTGTCTTTTGAGGATGTCTCATTAAAATCCTCTTATCTTAGTGGAGGGGTTTCGGCTTCAGTGGAGCAGCAGCGCATAAGATAATGACTTCAGTGACATTGCAGCATTTCTGTGCATATTATGTCCATCTGTAAAAGTGATTTAAAACAGCTCTGAATGTTCAGCTTCACTTAATAGTTTCATTCATGGAGCCCACACAAACATTATTTCTAGAAACAAAACAAAGCAAAGTGGGGGGTGGGGGGTTTGTAAAGAGCCCAGCACATGTGATGGCACACAAAACATACAGTTTATATACATACATGTGTGTGAAAGTACAGTGCTTTCTGTTGGAGAATCTTAGTATTTCAAGTTGAGACTGAGACCAGTTCATAGCCAAGATACTCAGGAAAGACAGCATGTCTTGATCGGGTATCTGAATATAAAATAACATGATTGTTGTGACCAAATTGTGGGATACATTGGCAACATTTCATACTGTGTGAAGAAACAGAAATACATGTGACTGGGCAATTGGAGCAACATTAAACTTCACCTGCTTGGGGGGGGCAACATTATAAATTTGGTGGAAAGTTTTAATCACATTTGCCTTTTTCAACGTGACACATGATAACTGGTGGACACCCTGCTGTGAGGTTTGGAATGAGTCCCATTGTACTCTGGTATTAAATCTATAGGACTAAATCCAACAGTCTTCAGTCATTAAACTGCTGCAGATTCCTGTAGGCCTTGGGTGATATTCATTTTTATTCACTTTTAACCATCACCAGCCTAGTCCTTAAAGGATAGGCTCACATTTTTTCATATCTATCTTTATACAATACTCACATCCCTGTTTGACACAGTTTTTGGTCTGTCTTTTTGGTCTGTGACATGGCACAAAATCCACAGAAGAAATGCAGAAAAGCATCCTAAAGGTCAGCTAAGGCTAATGTGAGGCTTCAGCAGTCTGAGTTAGACTAATCAAGTAGGTATCTGGCAAAGGTGCAGTCTTTGTAGTACAAAATGACCTCTTTGTGTTATTGTCCCACTGCAGCAGCTCAGCTAGAAAACAGTCTGGGGAAACACTGAAACATTTAGGAGGGAATTTTGAACTGAAAAGCTCAAGTTTAAAAGAGGACTGTGGATTCTGTTCCCCATCACTTACAGTGGAAGTGCGTTACAGCAGGAGGAACAATAACAGCAACCAAAAACATGTTTCAGCGTGGGCAGTGAGTATTGTTTGAAGACACTGAAAAAATGTGAACCTATACTTTAAACCCTGTGCCCCTATCTGCCTGCCAACAATATGGCAACTCATTCATGAGATATATACCAGAATAATGCTGAGATTTTGTCTGCTGCTGCCATACATCAATCACTGTACAGTAATGCTGCAGCTCATCTCTTTATACCGTAGAAGGTTAATTTCTGCCTCTGTAATTTTCACAAGAGGTTCTGCTATTACAGAAAGTATATCTTTATGTAGAAAAGACGACACAATATGCATTTCTGTAAGGGCTAGAGAAATATCTGCTTCAGTTAGAGCTAAGAAGGAGACAAAACACTGATACATACTTCTGGAAACACTATTGTCACCTTGTATCCAAGGACTACTTCATAAACTCATGAGTCTGAGGCAGCGCTGTTTGCATATAAATCACAGACTGAAAGAAGTAATTAGGATATTTCCCTGCACTTGGCTTTGTGAAATTGACCATGAAAGATTGATCATATCTCATAATTTAATTGAGTCCTACTTTTTCAAAAGAAAATGAATTATAATAATTTCCACTCGTGTCCTATTATAAATAATGGCAACATCTTTCCCCCCCCCTGTATTTTATTAAACAACACTTATGTACAAATATATTCATTACAGGACATGTAAAATAGTACATCTCAACATGGTGTAAATGGCTTTGGGTGCATCTAGTACAAATATCCAAACTCCACTATGGTACTGTAGGTATTCACACAACACTGAGTAAACACACTTGTGAAATTCAAGCATTTGCAACATTGTTTTTTTTTTTTAATCAAAGCTTTCCTTTTGATTGCTCGTGATTTCTTGACTAATCTAACTGATCCATCAAATGACACATTTCATCATGACTTTTGTAAAGACTGTGGTCCTAATGCAGCCATGTAAGCCTTCAAACTGAGGCCTCAAACCCGACAGATTCAAAGTACAATCATGCAGTTCCCTGAGAGGTAATACCATCGTACCTACTTTGGCAGCCAGTCCTTGGTCAGAGGTCACTGTTCATGTGTTACAGCATTTCACCGCAGACTCTCCTTTTCAAAGAGAGGCTCGTGGGACAGTCGGGATCTTGCCAAGTATCAGAAAAGAGTCCCCACCCACAGGTCCTCCTCTGGTCATAGGCAGTCTCTGCAAAGTGCCACCTGGCCGTTGCGATAGTCCCTGCAGGGGCAAAGGCGCTGGTATTTGGCGCTGGAGCTGGCACAGCTGAACAGCAGCGGATCCTGCTGCAGGCCACATTCAGCATGCTCTGCTGAGAAGGCGGGGAAGAGGTGGTTCACCTCGGACTCCACTCCCTCACACTGGAAGTCCAGCCTGGAAACAAAGACAGAGGAGGACACAGTTTGTCAGGATGAAGTTTCAGTGGTATTAATTATTATTCCACTAACACTACACACTAATGTTAGCAGGAGTGCCAGATGGTATCAATGATTATTCCACTAATATATTTCATATTAATGTTACAGTTCTGCCTCAAGGACCTCAAGGTATGAGGGGAACTATTACAGGGAAAGGGTGAGCTAGTGTCTTCTGCTGCACTTTGTGCTGCTGCATAATTTTGAAAGTAGAAGTGCAAATGAGGCATGAGACTGTGTGGAGGGAAAGTTAGTTAGTCAAATGTATTGCTGTTGCAGGACAAGCTCCTTGAGATGCATTGTTTCATTTGCAAGAAGGTCCTGACGAGGCGTTTCACAAAATAATCAATAGTGCGGCTGGTGCATTGGGCAAGGACACAGTTGTACAACGCCACTGTTCTGCACATCACAATCATGGGTATAAAGTTGATATTACAGAATGAATCTGCAGTACCTTCACATTCAAGCACAAAAGATGGTGCTTGGTAATGTAACAATAAACATGATAAACACATTTTTGGACACTGTTGTTATAATGCAGTGTTATCTTTCCACAGCCATGTGTCAATAGGAGCAAATGAAAAGATAAAAAAAAATGTTTTGGGCCAAATTGTGCATTGTCATTTAACAAATTATCCCAATGAAGAAACATCTTACGCGCTGAAGGCCTCCTTAATGTTGATGAAACGATACAAGGCAGGTTCGCAGATTAGTCCTGCACTCTGGCACGCCTCCACGCACGACTGGCCCTCCTCCGAAGCCAAAAGCCGCAGTGCACTGAGGGGTGGCCAGGATGTGTAGTAGCTGACGTTGGAGGCCCAGATTAGGATGCTGGAGTTGGGCAGGAGGACGAAAGGACTGGGAGGGCTGCCCGGCCAAGTCCCAGACGAGTTTACTGGAGGAAACGGAGCTTCAGGGGAACAAAAGTCCTGCAGGTGCAAAGATAAAATGAGCCAGATCAGTAATATTTTCAGTGTTATAATGGAAACACTTTGACCTGTCAGCCAAAATAAAGACTATACTCCACTACAGAGCAGAGACAAATTATACATTCAGCCCTGCAACACATGCAACTTCTGGACAACTAATACAGGAAATAATATTAGAACCGTTACAATACAAAAGGCGCTTATCAGAACTGACAAGTCCTCGTCAATCTTCCAGGAAAAGATATGAATGCAGTTATGCCACCCAATAACAAATGAGGTCTGGAGGCAGAATTAGGCTCTGGTGAGAGCCCTGATTAGATTCCCCCTCCAGCTGGCGCTATTCATAAGACCCAGGTAATAACATTTCTCTGACATGTCCCACTGGCCTCCAGACCTGTTTATTAAGCAGGCTCCCAGTGCCCGAAGGCAATAACTAGGCTTCCAGTCTTGCCACCTCTGCTGCACTCCCACTCCTACACACAGACAACATCTGTGACACACACACACACACACACACTCACACACTCAGCTCATCAAGAATAAGGAGGTATGGAAAGGGGCAAGGTCGCAGAGATGAATAGCAGAGGAGTGTGGAGATGCTACTATTTGTAATTATATTAAATTTGTATTCAACCAAACAGTTTATTTTTATGTGTGCATGTATTTGGTTTTGCATGTGGGGCTTGTGAGATAATAATGCATTTAATTTGACATTTTTCATTTATGTAAATTCTTGAGCACATATGGATATGAAAATAACTAGCTTTGTAAATTACCCCGGCCCACTGGTTGAGAATGGCTGATTTAGATCACCTGGTAAAATATACGTTCAAAATAGGTTTAAAATTGAATGTTTTTTCACTGACTATTTGTAGACGTTGATTAAACATTTACATTTAGACCATATTTCATTCGCTGAAACCCAGTGAAAATAACTAGCTTTGTAAATTACCAAAAAACAAAACAAAAAAAACAACCCAATTTTTTCAAGGCTCTGAGGCCCACCATTAGGCCCCAGCCCACTGGTTGAGAATGGCTGGTTTAGATGACTGTGTGTTTATTTACAACTTGTGTGATCGTGTGACTGGCCGTGTTGCCGCCCTACAGGACGGCAAAGCTGCTGCTTTCCCAGATCTCAACAACTAAAGTGGTGAGTCAAGTGTTGTGATAATGCAAAGAACTGATGGCCCAAACTACCCATTGTTTTAAAGATCTACAATTCTCCTTTAAGGTACACACATAACCCACTGGTTATTAGCATTTATCCTATTTCACTGGAGCCACCATTTATTGCTGATCTGTCATATACTGGGGAGTAGTAGGCTTCATGTCAGGTATCTCAGATTTATCTGGTCTAGTTGGATCCATCTTCTGCTGTGAGGGAAAGCTGGTCTAGTCTTCACTGATTTCCATGAATGAAAAATAGTTTTTCATTGTTTTTTAATAATAGAAACTGCACTGCTACGCATGGTTTGCAACCACAAAGTAAACAAACATCTCTGTTTCTTTTCTCTCTAAATTGTGTGTGTTTGAAAAGAACTATCAAACTCCGCCTGTTTATCTCCTGAGTTAAATGAGAAATGTCAGATAAGTTATTTTTCAATTGAATGCTTTCTCCACAATTATAGGGATACAAAGAAAAACCAAAACAAATAATAATAGGACAGGTAAAAGTGTGAAATGCATTATTTGTGCTTTTCTGTATGTGCCATCATACAATCAAACAGACAGTGTGTACAGGGGGAGAGACTGAGCTGCCATGACAGTGTATTGTATGAGGCTCACAGTGGGACTGGAGCTCTGCCAGTGGACGGAGGTGAGAGGAAGTTATTGCGGGAAATAACGAGGATGAGAGATTAAGTCAGAAAGTAGAAAAACGAGGGTAAGAGTGGTGAGTGACTTGAGAAGTTAGGAATGAAATTGGAAAAGTCTGAAACGGGGAAAGAGAAGGTTAAAAAAAAGTGGAAGAAAAGAAAGGGAAGGAAAGTCTGATTGGGAGTCTGACCTTGTACACGCCAGATGGGCAGTCACAGTCTCAGTCTCAGTCGGTCACGGCACGCTGAATGTGTGTGTGTGTGTGTGTGTGTGTGTTTCTGGCAGTAGGGGAAGAGATGGTGTCAGAGCAGAGCAGAGGCTAACACATTTCCTTAACCTGCCAGACACTATACCAACCATCACAACATGATAGATGTACGACAACGACAAGGTCTGTACATATACAGCATATAAATGTGTGCATGTGTGGGGGATTTTTTTTTGTTATCTTTGGATGTACTTCTGTATGAGTACTCACCCTGGATTACAGTAAAATGAACATCATATCGTGATTACTGATTAATTCTCACTTTGATGTGTTCTGGATGAGTCAATTCTTGTGAATGAGCATTATTTTTCTCTTTCATCACTGTCCTCGAGCACCATCATTGAGAAAAATTAGTCACCGTGCTAGTCTATTAAGCTTGCAGCTGGCGCCTGCAAAGAATTTAATAGCTGACCGAGGCTGTGTAGCCGTGGAATAAATATTGTGGCCAAGCAAGTGAGAAATCCCAGAAAGAGAACTTCTTAAATAGAGGTTCAGTATATTAGCTGAATTCACATCAACTCAATGGACAAGTGAATGCTTTAAGGAGGAGAGACCTTGTGTGGTTGTAAAAATAAGCTATTGTCAGTCATTTATCCATCTAACATTTCTTGGAACTTGTGAAGACCTATGTTTAAATTCCTCCAAACATAGGCTGAAGTGAATACAGCCATCACTGCACATTTGACCGAAAAAAATGCAACCGTCAAGGCAAGCAGGGAGACAAAAGATTTAGACAAATAACAGACTCGGAGCATGAAAAAATGAAAGGGCTGACTGTGTTGACTGATACAGTATGGTTTAGTAAGAGATGGACAAATGATAAACGACTAAAAATGTTTCAGAAACACTTGAGAAAATAAAATGGATTGGCTCAGGAACAAAGATCCAACATGCAACAGCAGGCTCCTGCAAATCGGTTCAGGCTTCAGAAAAGAGCCAATTAATTCCCCTCTCCTGTCAACAAAGAAGCTGAGACGCCTCACAATGAAGACGGACCTAATGAGCAGAGGTATACCTTTGTCTTCCACACTAGTGCTTAGATGTTAGGCTTCCTTCCCACATTCATATTCTGTCCAAGAATTGTATCACTACCATCAAGACACATTCTTGAAATGGGGAGATGGAAAAGCTGAAAAAAAGCTGTAAGACGGCCAAGAGTGACCCATGTGTCCAACCAATTGCACCTGAAGTGTCTGGTCCGCACTACAAAGAGTCCAAGGACGCACGCCAGTACACCTGGCCTTAGAAGCAAGTTAATCACTATTACAAACACTGCTACAAACTGTGGTCATTTTACTGCATATTGAATGCAAAGTATCTGCATTTATCAGCTGTTAAGGAGATGTGGCACTATATGTACCAGAGATTTGAGACAACTAACCGCTTTAAAAAGGTAAAATAATCTGTGCTGCTAAAACTGCAGATGTGTCAGTCACAAATCATTTAAATGAATACTCAAAGCAGAAGTTAAATGCTAAATACACAGCTTCCATTTGCTGCTAGTTTGGTCAGCTGTTTACATTTGTTGCATGCAAACAACAAATGCAAGGTATACCTTAAAAGTTCCCTGTGGAGTTTTTGACCTCTATTAAGGCCACAGTATGGAGCAATGTTTTTACTGTATGTGTGGGTGTCAAGAAACACACTTATGTGCCAACAAAGGCAGTGAAGAAGAAGACTTCTTGCTTGTAAACATGGATGTACACGATGCAGGTTTCAAACTTTTAAGAAAAATCAGCTTTGCAAATGTTTTATGAGGAAGAAAATGCATTCAACATGTTTGTTAGACCTGAAGGACACACCCAATGTGTCTTGTGTGTGTCAGTACACAGAAACTTTGTATGTTTACAGGAAAACTCCACAAGGTAGCTTTAAGGGGATTTAATATTGCACTTCCCTAAAGGAATCACAAGATTCATATTTTAAAAAGAATCGATTCTGCAGAGGCCGAGATGTCCTGACTTTTAGTCCAAATTATATGGGTCAACAACACAATAGCATCATTTTGTTAGAGCCTTTTGTTAGCCTGGTAAATGCCCACATCTTTCAATTTCCTCACCTCCAGTTTGTTATGCAAGCGTTCTGTTAAAAACTTGTCTCCAAGCCTAAACTGAAATAACCCTGACGACATCATCAGGGTTACTTTTTCAGACCTCAGAAAGCTCTTCCAGAGCCACAGAAGACTTTATGCTTGACTTTATGTTGTGTAAACTGCAGAGACAAAGATACACTGCATATAAAACACATATTGCACACAGTCAACTGGCATTTAACCTAAACTCTTTGCAGCAATCATTACAATGGTAATTTAGTGATATTATTTAATAACTATTATTATTTATAACTACGCTGTAAACGTTTCATTCACATATTACTGCACTGCACTGGTCTATTATAAACACAGGTTACTCGAGGGAGTTACCACCTGCAAGAGCCACAGCAGTTGAGCCAGACACAAGAAACTGAACCATTAATCTTGTGGTTCCAGTTCACATTTCACATATTTCTGTGTCTGCAGACCCACCTGGTTCTGAATGTAGGCATGGACCCTTTCAAGCATCCCCTCACAGGTGTACTCATAGGGCAGGAATGGCTCCACCTGCAAACACAGATGTGCACCCAGATGAAGAAACAGTAAGGGGAGGGGAGGGGTGGGGAGTGTGTGTGTGTCCACAGAACCAAGCCATTGTAATTACAGGAACTGAGCATCTGATAGTTAATCAAAGCTGACATATTCATTAGTGTAATTGTGAAAGGCTTATATCATGCCACAAGCCTCGCATTAAAATCAATGACCTAATACATCACAGGTGACAGCTTTGAAAATTGATTTCATTATTTTTAGTGATGACTATGTCAATATGTCAAACAATGGATTAAACTGACAGCGGACCAGAGGTCGCCCAGCATTGAGGAGGCTGGTGTTTTTGTGCTTTCGGGCTCCTTTGGGTGCAGTTATCAGTGTTGCTGTCACTCAGTCTGACTTTTGATGGCAGGCAATGGATTAAAATTCCCAGAGAGAGAGCACTGATCAATAGCTTCCCCTCTTCTTTCTAGTGTTTTATGCTAACAGCCTCGCAGAAAACTCAGCACATCTGAGAACACAGCATGAAGGAAGAGATGTGTTTATGTTAACTACTGCATTTTGAAACCTATTGTGGTTTGATGACATAAATAATTATGAAATATATCAGGATATGATAAAGTTTGTCAGGAATCCCGGTGCAGAATCCCCCCTGAATGCCTGCCATGGTAGCTAAAATGATATCTCATTGTTTACTATCAGGCCACTAAAGCACTCAGGCTTTTACATTGATAAATGGTTCATTTCAGTGTTGTGTTCCTTTTAGCACTCGCTTATTACTTTATTTCATATGAGTTTAATGAAATGTATCTGACACTTCATCAGCTATTCTGCAATGCAATTTGCCTTTTGGGCATCTTTATATAATAGAATCAGAGAGAGGGAGAAAAAAAAAGCCTCATAGAGGGCGATTTGAATTCAGCAGCGGAAAACATTTTTTTAAATGACTGCGCAATTTACATACCTAAACTGACTGCTTTGCTTTGCCACAAAAATATGTGAGCAACATTCATTATTTCCTGCCATCATCGATGACATAAAGTGAAAACTTCATCCACGGTCCTGAGGCGAGTGATGCTGCGAGCAGCCATGTCCAGAAAAAAGGCACACAAGCCCAGCTGGCGAGTAAGCTCGGGCAGGTGTTGCAGACATTTTAGTGCTTCTTTATCAGCTGCCTGTTTCCTCTTTTCCATCATGCACTGTTGCCATGGCGCCATTAAAATGTTTCGGACAGGCAGGCAGCTCTCGAGCTCACTGAGACTAACATCAACAACATGAGCAGCAGCACTACCAGCAAACCTTATCCCAGAATGTGTTGAGTAAAGAACATTATGTGCTGAGCTGGCTTTGAATACACAAGTAAACTCACTGTATAGTATCCAGACTACTGACTGTGCTGTGCTAGCAGACATCTACATATGTATATAATTTTATTGTGGTATTTATCTCATTAAACTTAAACACTGCATCACATATACTGAACTACTATTATCCAAATACTAAATAAGTAAAATAGTTCGGCATTTTGGGAAATTAGCTAATTTGCTGTCGTAAGAGTAAGATGAGAAAGTCGATACCACCACCAACAGCAGTCAGTCAGTTAGCTTAGCTTAGCATAAACAATCTTTGTGCTAAGCTAAGCTAACCAACTGTTTGTGATAGCTTCATACTTTCGTAACCCTCGGTAAGAAAGCAAATAAGTTCCCAAAATGTCACACTTTTCCTTTTAAATTACATATTCTAAACATGTTTAGCATTTCAGAGTATGATCTGTCTCGTTAGTTTTTAACTTTATACTAGTGACAATTTCACACAACTAACCAGGTGAGCTAGTGTCCAAATTCCTTAAGTTCAACCATGATTGCAAATGACAAAATTATATGCACTTGTTCCCCAACTGTGTCTGAATCAAACATAAAGCTGCTCTTAGTTCCACTTAATAATTTAAATGTAAGGTGAAACCAGGCCCAGTGAGCCTGTGTGATTAGTATTGTTTTTCTTTCCCCCAGGATCCACCTTTTAAGCCTTTACCAGTGCCACAACTGGTACTTCATTTTGCCTCTATCAGCAGGAAACACAAGGTCTATTTAACACACCTGGCAGGTAGGGGCACACATGCATCTTGGCACTGCGAGAGGCTTGGCTGTGGCGCGGTGTTGTTCTGGTGACAGATTGAGCACAGTGTGATTGATTAATATGATCTGCTGCGGATAATGCTTTCTGCCTGTGGGGCTGGCCTCTGGAAAGCTGCCATGTAAACCCAGGTGTGGGCACAGTTTACCTACTGAGCCGCTCAATATCTCAAGCAATTAGAAGTGCGGAGAGCATAGAGGGAGCCAGCTAAGCATTTTGCTGTAATGTCGGATGCCATGATTAAGAGCTCTATTACAGGCTGAGGTCTTCAAAAGTGGGTCAAACCAGACTATGAGGTGTGCAAGAGCAAATTATCATTACTATTATCATTATGCAGCGGTGTACTGTGGTGTACTATATTTGAAGACCATTATTTTGTTGAATGAGTAGTGCCGAGTTTCGAAGGCAAACACCAAAAACTTAACATACATTGATCCTCATGATCTCACGGATGGTTGCATCAAACTCTTCAGAGTTATTGAAGTCGATTGTGATGACATGCGGCCTGCCAATATACTGCTCTGCATACGGATGCTGAGAGGACACCTGAGGGAGGAATACATGGGATATATTCACAATCACAATACAACAACAACTGAAGATCTGACACTGGTTGAAGTGTTGTGTACTTTATTTGCATTGTGTATAATGTAAAGGCTTAAATGGGTCGATGTGGTGAGTGTGTGGATATGTGGACTGACAGGCAGAAATGAATTGACTGTATTCTTGTATACTATTATACATTATACTATTAAAAGTGCTGATAAAGATAAAGACATCTACCTTCCTGGAGGTGGGCTTCCCTCTGAAGAACTCATGATTGAGAGAGCTGTGAGGGGGATTAAACTTGGGTTGTAGGAAGATGCAGCCATTGGCTATGGCCTCCAGAGGGGCGGGACCTTCGTAGGGGAAGCCAAATCCAATGAATAGCTTGACAGGACAATGAAAAGGAGGAGGAGATCAACAGTCTGTACGCTGAGCTGCTCATATCCAGGTCAACACTTGTATAAGAATTAGCTCAACTCTACAAAAGCATAAAAACTTCAACAACGCGTCTCATTATGATCCAGATATTATGTGTGCAAACATCTGAGCGTTTTCTGAGCTCATGAAAACCTCAGTAATGTTCCCACCTTGGCCTTCCTGAGAAGCTGCTGCAGCTCCTGCTGAGGCAGCAGACCATGGTTCTTGACAAAGGCGGGCACCTCTGGGGGACGCTGCGTCTCATAGTACACCGTCCCATGGATCTCCATGTAGCGATGCAGAATGGCCAGGAACTTTTCCTTTCCCTTTGAGACGTACAGGGGGTCGGCAAAATAAATTGAGCACTTGAAAAGGGCCAATGCAAAGCAACTAATTTATCACTGCAAACACTGCTACAAAGGTGGGTCATCTTCATTTGCATTCAAATGACTATTTTTTCAGTCCACCACATCCCTGTTGGTTAGTTTTAGCCTCTGACTGCTCACTTTGTGTGCTCCCTTTGACGTGTCAAATAAGGATATGATTATTTGGCGTCTTTGTAGAGCTGCTAGTTGTCTTATGTTGCTTTGAAAACTCACACATCAAAGTACAGACAAATTCTGCCAATGCTCGTTCAGCCAAATATGAGCCATCTTTGAAGCAGCATGGTGATTTGGTTCAAAGTTAAAGTAGTTTTTTTTTTAACTAATTGCATTAACGTTCAGCTAATTGTCTCATTCGACTGCACAGACAGAATATCTGAAGATGCCAGCTATGCTTTTATTTGCTTTTTCTAGTTTTACACTGTACTATGGTTAGTTTACACACTGTGAAGATTCTCCTGCAGCACCAGCTAAATGAACTGAATAGATTCATCGGTATTATACCCAACCACTGTTGAGAGGGCAGAGGAGAAAAACCCAAAGGTGTTTGGGAGGGCAAGAGTATCACCCCAACCTGAGTTAAATAATTGGTTGATGGAAATGAGGCAAGCAGATCAAATGAGCTGAGCCTGCTCTTGTTAGCACTAACATCATCATTTTGGTTTCTGGTGACTATCCAGTACCTGTGAAGTTAGGAAAGACTTAAATCAATGTATATGTTCTGTGTTGCCCTGTGGAGACAATTTCCTTGAATCATTTTACCGACATAAAACTGAATTAGTTTATCTCAAAAAGTGTTTCTGGGGGAATGTTATGAATTATTCACTAATGCTATGTCTTCGAGGCATAAATCATTTATAAATGTCATCTGAGTGTTATTCCTCATTTTTCATCTTGAAGCCATTTTAATGACTTCAAGCAACACGGAGATGAAATCACTCTCCTCCCAAAAATCTCTTTTGAGATTTAAACATTCATGGATTCATGCGAGTTAAAGTAAATTACAATTGTGACCAGTTCTTATAGTGAAAAAGAAAGTTTGACAAACCCTCTCAACTTCATTCATTCATTTATTTAAATCTTGTTTAAATGTCACCTATACTACATTACAGAAGAAGTTCATGGTTTTAGTAATATTTCTAGATGTTGGGAGATATTTTACACATTTGAAGTCACTGTAAACAACACTGTTGATATAAGTTAGGCTCTTATATATAAATTACAACACTACTGAAGTGGAACACATTTTTCAGGAAACAAAAAGTCTAGGAAAAGTCTTGGTTTGAGTTTTGGCATTTAGAGAATTGATAACGCCCGTGAAAAGCAGGTGTACTTACCTGAAGCTGTGTGGATCCATCAATGATGCATTGTGGGATAATGAATACAGAATAGTACAGGGTGAGAACAGAAGTATGAAGAGGGGGGAAGTGAGGAGAGAGAGGCAGATTTAAAGGAAAAGAGAGAACATGACATGAAGTATTAGTCATTTTTTCCTCTCACAGGACCTTTACAGTCCCAAAATCTCAACCTCAAAACTGAGGTGGAGGAAGAGACCGCTATCAACAAGGGGTTATTCACAGTCTGGAGAGACTCCAACACTATTGGCTTTTATGCCGCAATCTTTGAGACTCACAAATGTTACACTGCTGCTCAAGGAGTTCTGAGAAGCAGGGAATGTTACGGCAGCGTAGGAGCATAGCTGCAGTCAGATTCAAGTGAACCAAATCTTGGGGGAGGCTGCAGCACACTTCAAAGTTACAGTAAGAGTGAGAAACCTTGCCAGTAGCTCGAAGGGAAAATTTAGTCCAAACAAAAACAATTGTTCCTCTACCATCACACTTTAGGCCACTTTCCTGCAGGAGTAACCTGTTTGCATGTAACATCTAGGTGTTTTACAGTTTATGCTGTGAAGGTTTGCTAAGGACAGTGATATTCAAAATTTCTCCAGGTTCAAAGAACCTCATGGATGCAAAAAGCATATTATAACATATGCATTCAATCTGGAAGTCAGTCATCTGTCAAATGTAGGGGTATAGTGATTCCGCTAAATCAGGCGTTGTCAAAGTCTGACACTGTGTGCCCTACTCAGACAAAATAGAGACAGCTGTGGATCTTTGGGGGACAAACAGTCAGTATGATGTTGCCATGGAATCATTTCAGTTCTTGTCTCATTTGTGGTCTGGTAAACAGTAAATTCATCAAAGTCAGGTCAAAAACAACAACGCATTTGGTCTTTGCAAACGGAAATGATTTACGTGTTTATTTGCATGGAGAGCGGGGAAGTGAGATCCGATCTCAAGTGGTCGCTCGAGACGCATGTGGAGGCGCGTTCTAATGCCAGGTGTGAACTGACGTACCTGGAGTTGTCCACTTGTGATCGGATCATCCAAGATGCATGTTAATGCCAGGGCTTTAGTTAGCTGTGGGCCACAACTTGAGCACTGTCTTTTTTAGCCTATATTTGTTTACATTTTGGCAAATTGGCACATTTAAAAGTATGCCGAATTAGCTATTAGCAGTTCCTGTTTGCAGTGTACCAATGGATGTAAAGACAACTATCACTGGATTACTTTGATACTGAAGAAAACTTAAAAACATGATGATTGTGAGGCAAGTTCTGGAGCGTGTTTTTTCTATGATTTCTAAGCAGATTTATGGAGTTTATTTGTGGTAGACATCGGATAAAGGTATCCCATTGTGAATCCACTCAGATTATAACAATTTCCTCCTCTCAAACATTAGAAACTACAAAGATGTAGATTTTCCTCACAGCTGTTGTAGGGGTTATTGTTTGATACTGACCTTCCACATGTTGGCTTCTTTGCCGTACACAACAGCCATATTGTTAACCTTGTTCCGCTGGATGTTCAATCTCTCCGTCTCATTCAGCTCCTCCGCCACAAAACCCATAAAAGAGTTATCTGGAGTGTGGGCTGCCAAGGACAAACAAAGCGATTGGCAATACAAAGTTACAAGTCCAATTTCATGTCTCAAAAAAAAAACCGTGATTAAACTAAAGGAGCTGCTGTGGAGATCCAGACTGCTGTGCATGTCGAGAATACAGAACAAAAGGAGCACTGTGGGAATTCTGTAAAGCTGGAATTCATAATGTTTTATTAGGAGTTATTATTATTATTATATGTTGCTGTCTGGGTGATGATGCAACTACTAACTTCATCACTTAAATAAACAATACAGTGTGTTTGCATTCACATCACCTGGTTGGTTGACCTTCATTGCGTGCCAACAATGAAGTGACCACTTTCTTCTCTGTCCTCTTTGCTATAACTTTAATGTGCAGAGAGTTTTGGATTGCAGCTTTCAGGACACAAAATAACACTACGAATGGTAGCACACAGGGAGATGTCAAGTGCAAAGGAAAAAGAAACGGTATTTTCTGGCAATTTTGAAACCTGAGATGAAAGTTGACATCTTTCAGAGTGTCAGGCTTTGTGATAACAGTAAGTATTTTGGAAACAGCGGGGCTGCCCATTCTCGCTGAATTAATTGGAGACTACACAAACAGCTGAAGTTTCTTCTGCCACCAATTTCACCAAATGTGCCTTGAATGTGTGTGCTTGTGTGTTTGTGCATTTCCTGCGTGTATGGCTGGTGGTGCTTGGTCACAGTAGGTGGCTTTAGGCATCTGTGCAGGCACAGCTGTTCTGAACAAGTTCTCTGTTCTGTTCGTGCCCCCAAAGGCTCGTCTGTTACGGCCCGAGGACTTTATAAGCTCACGAACAATCTGCTCGTACTCTCAGTCACACAAACACAGGTGTGCGCATGCCCTCACACATGCATCCAAACACTTCATGTTCCCACCAGCAGATGCACATCCTCGACCTCAGTAAGAGCAAAGAGGGAATCTGTGCTAGCGAAATTAAAAGATCACATACGGAACATGGTCATGTACTGCTGGCCGTGGAGGTTCCAGTAGCCCCAGTTGGTTCTGTAGCCGTGCAGGGTGGCGTACTCCTCGTGGTTGTAAGCAGGCTCAGTGCCGAAGGTGTCAATCACTCGGATGTGGCACCTGGGACAAAATAAGAAATAGGCTGAGCTAAAATTAGAACAAAGTTGTCTCTTGCTTTCAAATAATACAGAATGAGTGAGAGGAGAAAAAGTGAAAAATCATTCCATTAGCTTGGTTTATTTTACCAAATGTGTCACATACTGTATATGCATAATAAGACTCTGTCTGCATAATAACACGCTCAGAGTATTAGGCCAACATGACAGCCATGTAAAGGCTTTCCTCCTCATTTTGAGTTATGAGAGCTCATCTCAGCACTGTAACTGCCTTGGTTTGTAAAGCTGTCACTGGTGATGGATATCCGTGTCCCCTGCCAGTCCCCCCCTGCCTCACTGAGCAGAGCTTACACGGGCCTCAAGGTGAGACGTCCGAGGCTTAAATCACAGCCTTGTTTCACAGCCACCACAGGGCCCTCTGCTGGAACAGATCATGACGCAACCTGCAGATTGATTGGAGTCAAACACATGGACCAATACTGTTCTCTGAAAGACATTTTAAAGAGATGCTAAACTCTTTGGATGGACTGGATATGCTTAAAATTCTCTCTGATAAAGTGAAGGCAACATTTCAGCAAGGAATAGATTACACTCCTTCGACTGCTTCAACACTAAAACATCTTCAAATGTGTTCAGATCAAACACCAACAGAAAAACCAGGGTGGGAACAGACGTGCGTTTAGTTTACAATGAGCGGCTTGACAGAAGACATGCACTTTATCAGCAGTGAATATTCACACTGGGAAGTCAAAAATCAATTGATGTAACAGAATCTGAGAAGATTTATCAATGCCATGCATCTCTAATCAGTGTCAGGGCTGGAGAGGAAATTAAAGTATTGGTCTGTCACTTTGTGACGGCTGAGGAGTGCTGGTCGACCAGCTGACCTTGGACTGACGCTGATTGGGATCAGCGGAGGTTTTCACTGCTGTTTTCTCGCTTTAGAGAAATCAGGAGGAGAATCAGGATGAATTATGATGAAACGTGTGCGTCTGCTGCTCAGTTATTCAATGAATGTAGCAAGCTTCTCCTAAGATGTGGAACTGCAATACAGCCACACAATATATTCTAACAACTGTATAACATCCCACATGATTATCATTATTTTCACACTGCTGTAACTCGCTTTTTCTTTTTACTCTTTTCCTTTTTCATAAATATATTTTCTTCCTAGAGTTGCAGTAAAAACATTGTTTTTCTGAGTCTGGGAAAAAAAAGGATTTGCTTTTATACTGTGACCGCTCCAGTGCTGCACAGCTGGACGAAAAGGACAAAAACTTTGCCAACTGAATTTACAGAAAGAACAGAGCTTGGAACCGCTCAGAACTGTCGATTATATTAGTTTGTTTGAGCATTTACAAATACACGAGCTGTATTTTATCGCAGTGCATAACTATGCACTTGTGCACAGGCCAACTCATTCATTTTAAGCAAACAACCTACTCCAAGTTTCCTATGTGATGCACATAAAGATCAGAGTTTGTGACTCTGCAAAAAAGGAAGTGACATCAACCCAGAGGCCTGCACCTGGTTGGTTGATCACTGTGCCAAGAGGCCAAATTGGATCCCCCCAATGGGAGAATTTTGCTGATGCACAATGAAGTTACCGGCCTGTAACACCAGCCAGTCAATAAGCCAATATTGAAGTATTTCATCAGAAAGGCAATCAATGGTAACAAAAATGGAGGCAACAAACAAACACTGCACTTAGAGCTGGGTAAAGAATCAGAAATGACAGTTGACAACACACACACACAGAGAGAGAGAGAGAGACTGACTTGTGCTTCCTCAGCGACAGACCCATGTGCTGCTTCATTTGCTGCAAGCCGTGGTAGTCAGTGTAGATGAGGTCAAAGGGCAGAGGTCCTGTCAGAGGGCAGCTTCCTCTTCCTGGAGGGACCCCCAAAAACCTGCAGACAGGTCAAGTGTGCTTTTAACAGCATGCACAGTTGCATACAAATAATCACTGTAATCCCAAAGAAGAGATGAAGTACGCAGGGAAAAAAAAAAAAAAGAAAGACTGAGAAAAAGCAAATGTCGCTCCCTGAGAGAGTTTCAATAACCATCTCACAAAAAGAAAATATTTGGGCAAAAGTGAAACGCTGCAGGGATACTCAGCCAGAGATAATGTGTTGGGTGCTTGAACAGCATCTCAAATCAGGTTCTGCACATCTAAATGCTTTTCAGGCCAATGAAATTTCCCCACAGTCAGAAACAGGATGTGATGAGTCTGATGGAGGCAATCATAGACTGTAAACACTCTATGACAGTGATGCTGCAGTTTGTATGTCTGGAAATGTAGAAATATGTCAATATTGCTGCTCGAGCATTGTTGGTGAATGAATCTCCCAACGTGGCACTTAAAAAGACACCAAGGAATATTTGTTACATTATTGTGATGACAGAGATGTGATCATTTTACAGTCACTACAAATAATTCGCCATAAAATTACCATGAATAACTACAAATCAGCTAGAATACTCTCAATCCACCCAGATGCTAACAACCAATCAGGTGACTAACCGATTTCGATGGGACTGCCCTGTGCAATGTCTCCCATTTCTCTGAAGATACATGTGTGCATATGTGCGTGCGTTAATGGGTGCATGTGTGAGTTGAGTATGGTTGGGAGAGAGACAGAGAGAGAGTTGAAGACAGGAAGAATGAACTAGCCCTGCTGCAATACACAATCACGACTCACACGCGAAAACACACATATAATCTGAGACATGCAGCACGTTCATTTAACGAGTCGTCTTCAACAGATACAGAGGGAGGGTTGCTTTCAAGCATTATTTGTGCTGAATCTGTCCTCATCATCTTGTCATCCGAGCACTTACTACATAAATGTTGGCTTCAAGAGTGCCACAGTACTACCTTTTGCATTTGATTTTCTTTTCTCTTGCATTGTTAAGTCTCTTACAGGACTTTTTGCCATGCTAGCAGTAGAAAGTTCGTGACATGGACACCACTTTTTTTTTTGTTCCATTTGGGATTTTTTTGAGGGCACTAAATATTGGATAAATGTACACACAGACAGTATATATAGTACTCTATATAGTAGATGGGGAGTGATTTTGGACACATGTATTAATCTAGTTTTAGTATCTTTTTAATATTGTCTTCCACACAAGGCACACATGTGAATGACAGCAATATTCATGCATATTTATGATATAATTAGAATATGTGAGATTGCAAGTCAGTGTTGCATTGAGACAATGTGCCTTTGTTGCTTTGCTGTACTGTGCAGTGAACCAGCCGAGCTTGATCAGTCTCGATATCAAGAATGTGCCGTCTGAAAAAATAAGGCATGAATAAAACCAGACGAGAGCGATTACAAAAGAGCCTCATGTTACCAGAAAACAGGAAAGACAGGAGACATGCATGTGTTGTCTGCTATGACAAAGCACAGAGCAGCTTCAGAGCACTCTGCTTTCAGCTGGGAACAAGGTAGCACTTTGAGAAAAACGCAATCAAGAGCCACAGTAAAAAGAACAATACAGCAGAAGAAGTGTAAGAACTAATATGTACACTAAATGCAGTTTACTGCATGTCAGGATAATGTGACATGAAACATTATGAAAAACACACACTACTATACTTGCGGACATTATAGTCAGCACCGAGGAGTTATTGATGACATCTCTACAAGTTAACGGAGGGGAGGGGCTGTTAACACAGCTAATGCCGACTAAGACTTATCTAACCTAATAGTAATTTTAGGATTTTGAGTTTACCATGGCTTTGACAGAAAATGAAATGTAGCCTGAGTTTCAAGCTAAATTTCCATCCAGCTACATTTACTGTGTAACTGATGCATTAACGCGGCTATAAAATAGAAACCAAATTACTCGCAACAGAAAACGGACTGGATCTTAAACATCTAAGACTTACTAAATGTAAACTCTCTGTGATAAAAGGCGTTTAGATCAGAAGAAGAGCACTGTCACGGCTCTTTGATGGGAAGAAGTGAAGAAAAGACTGTGCTCAGTCACTGTTGGTTGGAAAATATGAAAGTTTTTTTGTGTTGTCAAACTTCATGAAAGTTTTTGCAGCTGTAGTCACAGAACCGTGACCTTACACTCCCTCTTTCTCTCGCTACCTGGTTCAGATACGCACATCCTGCACAATCCAGCATCAACACACACACACACACACACACACACACACACACACAAATACCTGAAAAACAAGTGCCTATCGATCTTTCTTTGGACAGTGAACATATTTAGTCAGCACTTCAGCCATGTGGAAACAGGCATAGCGGCCGGTTCCCCTAAAAGGTGATGGGATAATGAGCAAGAGCGTGTCAGCCAACGGTGCTTTAAGCTGCGGTCACTGAAAGGTACACAACCAGGCAATTCAGTGCTTAGACAACACAAAAGTGTTCTTCACTTAAGCTGTTCTCTACATTGTGTGCAATATGCAGCCGGGTGGATACAATACAGTCCAGCTGACAGGATCTCACCACAGTAAGGCCCTAATAGAGGCAAGCAAGTTTACAAGACAATAAACTTCATTTATATAGATTACAAAATGCTTTACAGGCGGGAGACAAGATGATGTACAAACACATGGACACAATGACATATATTAAGTTATAAGATCAGGAAAAATTGTTATTGAAATTCAAATATTTTATGGAAATTCCATATTTTACACCTTACTTTTGACATTTTCTCACAAAATATGAATATTTAAATTTTACCATTTAGCAGGTATAATGTTTACTTTGTTCAAACCCTTATTTAGTGTGCTGGCATGTAACGCTGGTTACTCTTAGCGTTAACTATAACTTCATAGTTACTAAATTAAAACTGCTTTCGGGACGAGGATAAAGCAAGAGCATGGGGCAGCTTCATCTGTGTCACCTGGTCCACTTTTAATGTCAGCTTCAACATTAGGACAACTTAACACTCACAACCAAATGTGATCGATCATTTCACTGTCTTACTCTGACGGGGGACGTGAGTATCTGTACCAAATTTAATGCCGATCCATCCAATTTTCGTTGAGATATTTCAGTCTGGACCAAAGTGGTGGACCGACATTGGCATCCACAGAATCATCGTGCTAGCGTGGCTAAAAACTTAGAACCCATCAGGCTAAAACAGCTCTTACATACTCAGGTAAAACTCACTAAGTCATGCTGAAGATGCATTTTGTGATACATTCAATTGTATGTGTATGTCGTCTCAGTGCGTGTTCTTTCAATCACGTGTGTGGTTTCACCTGCCAGAAGTGTGTGTGCTTTCACTAGTGTGTGACGTTTCCCTGCGTGAGTTTAAGGTTGAATTATGGCCTGAATGGACCCTCATGGTTTAATGCCGAAGTGCATTAATGTGAGAGCAGATGTATTACAGTGACTGTACGTGACTCCGCTGCTCACAGATCCACTGAAGCTGCTGCTGTTCAGAGGTTTAATTGGATCTATGCAAATCTGGGCAAACTTTAAGGGAAAAGTAAAGGGCTTAACGTGCATTAAGGAGCCAGCAGTGTGGAAATGCACACAAACTGTAACACACAAGAACGCTTACATATACAATGTGCATACACAAGCAGGCACAAACAACTCTATCTCTTTCTCTCTTTATCTCCTTCACAGACGCTCGCACACACAAGATTAAAGGATGAGGCTGGCATTATTTTATCTTTTTATCATTATCAACAAATCCCATGAAAAGACCAAAACCAACAATGGATTAATCCTGCTAACAAAAGTACTGTCTGTTTAGCCAAAACCTGATACAGCCCATGCCTCCATTTACAGCTCCATTGTCACCCAAAAACTATTAAAAACACATAAAAGAGCCATACCGTTGCATAATGGTGACATTTTGCTTCATTGTGATGAACATAGCAAATGCAGATTATTCCTCTCAGCAGCACAAACAGCCATCCGCGCCCATGAGCATGCTCAGTGATGTCTACCAGACACAGAGATACTCTTCAAATATTGAAAATGCAGTTACATTGTTGTTTCAGAATAAATCACACGAGCTGTGTTCATCATAATGAAAGAATATGTAACCGTGTACAACTTTATATTTCTAAATGTGTTTTTAATAGGTTTTGGACGACACTGGAGTTGGCACGGAGGCATAAGCTATACCAGGCTCTGGTTACGCAGACAATAATTGTACAGTAAGTAGGATAAATACATCTGTTATTCATTAAAAAAGATAAAATAATGTCAGCATTATCCTTTAAGACACACAGTATGAAAGTGAGCTCTACAGAAAAGTGTTTTAATGACCTGCTCTGACTTCACAGAGGAGAAATAAGTTGTGAGAGAAGTATAGCAAAAAAAAAAAAAAAGAAAGACTACAAAGAGAAGAACAAAGGTGCCAGACTTGCATACATTTCCTGACACCACTTGACAACCACCATTGGGCACAATTTCTCTGTTTCACAGCTGGCCACTGGCACCATGGCAACTCACCAGTTTTGGGGAAAGGGAGCGAGCCGGGGAAACAAACGAGCGTAAGAGACTCCATAGTCGCACTGCATTACTTCTTAAAGGAAGGGCGCATTGTGTCCAGCAGCGAGGGAAATTGGCTGAGGAAGAATTTTCCAGGAACATGTGAGGGGCCGAGGCCGGGGGGCAAGCAGTTTGCTGGGGGCTGCAGGGCAGCTGGAGAGAGGGCTCGCAGTGTGAGGGGAATGACATGGGCAGAGAGGAGAGCTGAGAGATGTGCCACTGTGTGCAAGGCAGAGGGAGCGAGGTCTGGCATGCTAATCGACCACTTGAGACAGCAGGATGACAGGAGGAGACAAAAACTCAGATGTTGACGCTGTTATGATACAGATACAGCTGATGTGCCACTTTGATGTGCAGTATCGGGCTCAAATTTCCTGTTAAAACGGCTCCTGAAAATGGTCGCTATCACAGAGCACAAGCAACACTCTCTCTTACTTTGTGTTGAACAGCTGTGCGAATTCATAAAGGGCAACTAGGGCTCATTATTTTCAGCTTTTATTAAAAAAGAAGTCTGGAAATATATTCTGCATAAATTAGGAGAAAAACATCAAATACAATCATACAAACATCTGGGGTAAATTCTAATTTGAAACTTTGTTTTTGTGGAGTTTTTTTTTACTTACTAAGAGGGACTGAAGTGCAAAATCAGCAGCAGCATCTCATTTGTGTTTTCTCCCCATTTTTCTCTCTCTTTCTGAGCTGTCAACATCACAAGAGGACCTAATTTTCTTAAACTGCAGTAAACAGTGTCCTTGTACTGCCAAAAATATAACTAATAATAATCTGTGTGAAAATAGGCTAAAACCTCTCTGGTCCTTTAAAAATCCAGCATTTGTCTGTGAAAATCTGTAAAAAAAACAACAACAAAAAAAACACAGAGCCATACGGGTCACATATATTTAGAAACACTGTCCACAGTTGTATTTTAGGCAACTAAATGCTCCATAGTAATCAAAATTAAGGAATATGACACACAAGTTGATTGCAACACACAACCACTGCGCTGTTTACTTCAATTAGTCACCATACCATCCAGCACTGTTGCACTGAAGACAGATCCTTATGATGTTATCTCACTGATGGCCTACACTGGCTATTTTTAACAATGCTGCTGCTTTGCTTTTCATCTCACAGCAAAGAAAGGCACATCAATCAGGAGGCTGCAGGGTGAGAGTGCATCAGCACACCCTGAGACTGGCAGTATAATAAGGCTCTTTGCTGGGGCTTTGATTTCAAGTTTCATGCCTGTCATTTCTTCCACAGTTCAGGCTCGGCATAAGTGATCCCCCAATTTGACAATTGTTAAATAATTTCTTAGGGTCGCACAACTCGGGCACGTCTGCATGTTTGCAGGCAGAAACAAGGTGAAATTACCCGGTGACTGTGTTAATGTGCTCTGTCAACTGCTCCACAGAAGCCCACTAGACGCAATTGGCGTAGCCATCGGCAAAAATGTCTGCGCACAGCAGCACTCACATCCTACATGTCAGAATACAACCGCAGGATAGAAAAGTGGGAGAGCCTGAGATACAACAGTATGTAAAAACAGTGAAATTGTATCAGCATGAGAAAGAAAGAGGCAGGCAGAGAGCGTCTGAGTGGAGTGTGGAACCGGGTCTGAGCACTAAAGCACTGAAATATTGGTTTCTTCGGATTATCTGTGGATCACAACACTACTAGGTGGCAGAGTGTGCATACATTACTTCTCCACTCTGCTGACAGAACTTGCTGAACCCGACAGGCTGCAGCTACCTCTCCCCCCTCCTTATTCTCCCCCTCCTCTGTTTTCTCGCCCCCCCCCCCCCCGACCCGCTGCTCCTCAGGTGTTGAGACGCCATGCTCCGTCGCTGGCTAATTACCCGCGTTGCTCTGGGTGGAGACGATGGGAGATCCCCGAGCGGAAGTGACAGCTGTCTTTGCCGCTCTGCAAACTGCCGTAGGGCCCTCCCCTCAGTGTGCGACGAGTGCTGGTGTTACTGACAGAAATGATGTCACAGCCACTTCAGTCTCCACCTCAGTTACTGTAAACCCAGGAAAAACTGAAGAGACTGTACTTCTTCTCTTAGTCTTCTGTTACTAGCACTCTCCCTTTACATGGATCTGTCTTTTAGACTGAACTTCCTGTCAACAAGGTTCGAGTCTCAAATTCATATCTCAATGTCTACGCTGCCACCATTTCTCTTTTTAACCCCACAGCAAGACAATGTCAGGGGAAGTGGTGGATGGATGATGCTTCCGATTTAAGACTGTACACAGAGGGTGAATAGTAGTAATATTGTGCAGTAATATTAAAATTATATTATGGAAAGTGGTTCCATTTTAAATGAATGTGTATGTTTCAACATTTAGCCCATTTCAAAGTAAAGAATGATTACAGTCATGTGAAATGTGCTTACTTTGACAAGAAATAAGATTTCAAAACTGTCTGTAACATTATATAGGGATTCATTTCTACTGTTGAATCAGACCTGCAGTGAAACACATGCCTTAAGAGTCCACAGTCATGCTAGCAGCTCTGTGAGGCTCAAGGCTTTGAGCTTTGAGCTAAATGCTAACGTCATCATGCTAACGCGCTCACAATGACAATGCTAACGTGCTGATGCTAAGCAGGTGTAATGTTTACCACGATCACCATCTTAATTTAGCATGCAGATTGCAAATATGGTTATTTTAATTCCAATACATACAATAGCCTGAGTAACTCATTCTGCTCTACATTTCAACACATTGTTGATATATATATATGCAGGCTGGTGTGTGTGCTTCATAACTAGTAACTAGCACGAACTAGGGCCCATCATAATAGCATGCACTGGGGCCCGTCATAACTACCTTAAGCCACTGATGCTAACATAACCTAATTCGCACTAAACACAACGTACAGCTGAGGATCATGGGAATGTCATTAGTTTTGCACATATCTGGTCATAAACCAAAGTATTTGACAAATCAAAAGTCAGGGGATCATCAAAGTCATTAGGATTCATCCTCTGGGGAACATGAATGTCTGTGTATAATATTAAACCTAGCATCTATTCCTTCTGTTGAGCAGATTGTATGTATGTTTAAATTTACCTGTCTGTGTAGTAATGTAAAAAAATGAATACTTGCAATTGTATAACAATTACAAGTGGATTAATTGAACAATCACAGCTACACTACTCCCAAAAGGTTGTGATCAGTGCATCCCTGGAGAACATTTTGTGAGGAAAAAGAAAAGACTAGATCGCCTTTGTTCAGAGATGAGGCCTCCGTGGAGCATCTGCAGGAAAAATAAGCAAGAGATCATGTTGTAGAGAAAAGACTCAAGCAAAGGGAAGGCGCCAGCCAAAGGGACTGCTCAACGAAGCCACCAGAGAGCATGAATGTTGCCAATTAGAGGCAATTATGTGATGCAAACCAACAGCTTGACTCCCACAGTAACTAAGCTCCCGGTGTGGCTAATACATCCATCTGAGATAAAGCTAAACATATCAACCATCCTGTCCACATTAGAACCACAGCAGGCCATCCAGTGACACCAAGCTCCTTTCCAAAGCCTGGGCGGGAAAGAGGAAGAGTAGGAAATGTAAATAGATACAAGCCTGAGGGAATCTGTGGGAGCACAACCCACATAACGATTTGTCAATTTAATAGCGTGTGGGAGAGTAAGGCGAGTAAGAGTAAGGGATGGAGAGAAATGTTCCTTTTTTCTATTCATTAATAGTCACAGAAAGGGGATTTATGGATGTTCGGCTTCTGCCATTAACTGGGCCGTAAAGAAATAGAGTGGGATATGTACATCGGGTTGTGTTTTGCGGGGCTGCAAGCAAAGAGGGAATATGGTCGGATCCTGATGAAGTCACTTGACTTTCATTTCAGCCCTCCATTATATTTTCTCTGAGGCTGAACATTTCATTTCCTGATGAATAGAGACCAATATCAGCCCTAATGGAACGCCACTGCACACTTATATAAGTGTACATATACCAATAAAATCTCAACTCTCTCTGCTCTCGAACACACACACATATGGACTATGTATTGGAAATTATTAGCCCTAACCTTGGCCGATGTTCCTCTGTGAGTCTCTCTGAGATGTTCATTTTTCTAAACATTTCTGATGCGGCTCCCAGTGGAGACAGTCTGCAGTGATTCAATACACCATGACACCAATTAGTGGAGTAAATAATAGCACGGCCAGCAGAAGCCTTCCCACTGCGACATCTTCCCCACCTCACTGATCTCCCCGGTCTGTTCTTATCAAAGTAGCTTTTCTTCACTGCCTGAAATCTAAGATCAAAGGGCAGCTCTAACTCATCAGTGCCCTTACCTCTTCCCTACAGCAATGGACACAGTGCTCAATAACAAGCACACATTATCATCAGCCTGCTCCGGCTTCACACCACCCACTGGCAGAAAAGAATCGACAGCAAATCTCGTCTTGTACACGATCATTTTCCTGACCAGCCAGCGTGAAGCCGGAGCGGTTCTGAAAGATCACAGCACTGAGAAAATGTCCAAAGCAGAACTGGAACCATCTGCTTTCTGTACTCCTCTTATTGCACCTCGCCAGTGTGACAAATCAATAGTCTTATATTTTTAGATGAAATCATCTCTGTCTGACTGGAAGGCACGTTGTGTATATACAGTATGTATCTGTGTGTGTGTGTGTGTGCGTCCACTCGCATAAGCACTTATGTTTGTGATGGCGAGCGACAAGCACGTTATCGCTCTGGAGTCAGTGAGCTGCGGCAGGAAGGAGGTGCACTAACTGTAGAGATGCTGTCAAGCCCTCAGGCTGAAACGGCACTCAGCAGGGAGGAGAGATAGCTCATCTGTGTGTGGCCAAAGGTGATCGAAAAACAGTGTGTGGGCAACAGCGCAGCGATTGGGCTGCTGATCACTTGCAGAGTGTGCAGAATGGACAACAGTGCATTCAACAAATAAGCTGAAAAGAACGGTCAATGGTTTGCACTTTCACAAAACGACGGATGATTCCTGCACAGACGCCCCAAAGAGTCTCAAATTAAATCTGGATGGGAGAAACATCACCACACAGAGCTGAGGATTGTACATTGACTGCAGCAGTTCTGCCTACAGCTTGAAAACTAACAGGATCACAGAGGAATAAGTCAAATCTAAACTTACCCGTGCAGCTCTTTGAGAGAAACTGAGATCTTGAGGTTGTGTCCCAGCACATGGAGGGCTGTGAGGATGTCGGCCCATTGCACCATCTCACCCAGAGGGCCCCCCTTCAGCACCTTGGGACTGAAGACGTCCCCAGACTCCTCTGTCAGAAAGCCCACGTGAACCAGAATCTGAATGCAGAAGGAAAGGGAGAAAAGTCAAGAGAAGAGTGGAGTGCACTACAGCATGGTGTTTTGTTAATGCAACGTATGCATTTTTTGTTAAAACATTTCCGCACCGTCATTGTAGAGAACAAGCCATTATTTCCAGCAATTTTTTATTTTTTATTCAGACAATCTCCAGTCCTGCGTGGTGAATAATTGAGATTTTGTGAGAGCTATTTTCACCAACGCTTCAAAGGATTCACATATGAATAAATTCAGATATTTGGCATGGATCAGTGGTGTCAAATTTTAAATGTAATGGAGTATCTAGTGAAAGCCAGAAAGCAGACTGACAGCATATTCACACCAACGCAACTCCTAAGAAATACAATCAACTGTGAATGGAGTTGAGATGAAAATTGACCTGCAGAGGGCTAATTGATATGCAGAACGAGCGGTTTACTTGCTGATGGGGAAGGATGGAATTTCCAGGCTGTTAAATATGTAAGGAAATTAGATTTTTGAACAGATGGCAGCATTTTATTTTGTTTCTCCATTACTTTTGTCTTGAAAAACACTTTTAAAAGACAGTTTTATTAATCTTCTAGACCACACATTTATTCACCTGTTATTTAGTGGTGTGACAGTGAGTGATAACTCTTCTCTTACAGTAGAAGTCAACATGAACCCTTTCGACACCCGTTTGGACAGACACACCAGTCATCGTGCTTAGTCTTTGCCTCCAACAGAAAACAGAAATTTTTTCAAATTTCCTCTGAAATCCCCCAAAATCAATGAATAACTCTGAGGAGACAAACAGATTTTACAGCTACAGATTCATGTTTCATTACACATCAACAAGGCCTAGTTTAAAAAGACGTTTTGAGAGGTGTCGAGTTACAATAGCATGTAGACTTCCTTCATGTTTCACTGGCTGGTCCGGTTTGTATCTGACTGAGCTAAATTGGATTTCAAATGGGTACTTTTTAAATCTTATAACTAGAAATGACCCAATACCATTTTTTTTCAGTTCTGATACCAATTCAAATCCAATTCAAAATGTCATCTCCTACACTGCTGACACGATGCATTTCCCCCCGTGTGTGAGCCACAAAGCTGTTTAGCCTGCAGCGCTGTCCACACATATGTGTACATGTCATATGTAAAACTCAACAATGCCAAATGTGGCCGGGCAGAAATCTTTGTTTGGTGGAGGAGGGGAAGGCTTCATTCACAGAGCAGAGTCTGGTATTTAGACATCACTACTTTTGATGTGCACACACACTAACAGGCTGAAAGAACAAAATAAAGAAGTGTAATACTGTATAGTGATAATCATTGAACAGTAACTTTATATAAGCAGAAAAAACACAGGGCTCAGATTTTGTTCTGTTGGTAATAAAGGCTGTCATGTTTAGTCATTCCTTATTGCGGTCAAAAATAATGTCAGTGTTTTGTTGTTGTTTTTTTCTTTTATTGGCAATAGGTTTTTATTATTAGAAGGAAGAAAAAAGGTACTTGGGGAAATATCAGAAATGCTCCTTTCCCTCTCAGCCGGCTGGAGGGGAATGATGGTGTCTGTGTTTGATTGACAGCAGCTTGCAGGCTGCAAGAGTGCCAGTGTTACACCTTAGGGAACGAGAGACAAAGTAAACATACTTGGCTGTAGCCTACATGTCATGGGCAGAAAGCCTGTTGTTAGTGGTATTGAAGAGTAAGGAGCACAGCAGCATCTAACCGGACCTAAGTGACATTTTCAGGTACATTGACATGCTAATACATGCTAATTAGCTCTCTAGCCCGCAAACTGACGGTAGTAAAGCACTTTTCCCCGGTGAATGTTTGTTCGGTAGTCATTCAACAAGCTAAGGTGCAGGACAAGACGTGTGTTCATGTTTTGTGTTCAGGTTAGATAAGAAGGAGACTTTAGCAGTGAAGCTAATGTGGCTCTTGTGTTGTGTGGCAGGTTGCTGTCTGGCTGTTAATGTGACCATCTACCTACGATATGAACAGTTACATCACCACTTTATGCAAATATGGTTTAAAATGAAGTTATTTGATTGGCTGTATGGAAACAACATAGATGCAGAACTGACTGCAAAGATAGGGGTGCTATCATAAAACTAAAAAATATAAAATATAAATTTCTCCCTTTGGGTTACAGATTTTTTCTCAAAGGACGACACAGGACATGTGATCTACAGAGAAGATGTTGTAGCAGGGAAAAACAAACAAACAGTGCAATTTCAGCTGGACTGATTTGGAAGTGAATGCATCATCTTACCGTCTTTATCACATTATCATGTTCACGTTACTGTGCCTCTAGTTAGTACAACGTGATGGAATATGACGCTAAAAGTGCAGTGCACGCAAGACAGAACAGGAAGCAGAATAACATCTTTCTTCTCTACAAATCTGTCTATTTCTGTTTTCTCAACAGCACTCAGTGTTTCAGCGATGGAAGCCAAGCCTGCAGGGTCTGGTTAATGGACAGTAACCATTACTGTCAAACACACCATCACAATGAACAAAGCCCTCTCCACGGTGGGGAAGAAGCAGGCATTTGGAAGGAGCGAATGTTATTTACAGAACGGGCTTTGATTTATCCAGCTGAAAACTGGCCAATGAAAGAAACTGATCAAACCGCGCGCACACACACACACACACGCACACGCACACACACACGCACAGCAGAACGCCAGGATACTGTCAAATCATTTACAAAAAGCAAAACACTACAAATGAATTTCTTTCATTCGTCGTGTTTCATTTAAGCTTTTGGAGTATCAAGCCTCTTTTCAGCTACAGAGGGCTTTGTGGAGAGCTGTCCACATCTTGGTGAAACTGAGATCTACAATACACTCCTCAGCCACTTCACTGTGAGAAGCAAACCTACATATGATGGCACTGTGCTACGTTAATATGATACTCCATACAGACATGCACACCACATGCATGCAAATGTGTTGAGAAAGGGTTAGAGGCGAATGAGGGTTCAGGCAAAAGAAACTTGCCCCAGGTAAGGTTTCTATAATGAATGATTTTGCACATATGCAAATGGTTTGGTTACTGTACATTTTCTCTCTGCAGAGCTGATCGTTAACAGGTGTTGAGCATACAGTATGTTCTTAGTACGGTGCTGACTCAGATTTAAAATCAATCCAGCAGAGGCTGAGATATCCTGACTTTTAGTGCCTAGTATGGGTCAAGCTCCCAAAACACTGGATCCTACACTTCCCATAATGCAACTGGAGAGCATCTTGCCTGCCTTGTAAATGCCCACCTCTTTCAAACCCCACACCTCCAGTTAGTAAAGCAGGCTGTCTGTTAAAATGTTAAGTCTAAAGCCCATGCAGAGATAACCCAGATGATATCACTGTGACATCGTTGGGGTTACTTTTTTTTTAATCAAACTTTAGAAAGCTCCTCCAGAGTCACAGAAGACTTTATACAACTGATTTCATTAATGAACTCCTCGAGACCAACAAACTGAACTTCATGTGTAAAATAGGTGGAGTGCCCCTTTAACGGATGATACTGTGTATATAACAAATATGATTACTGTATGTTCTCTGGTTGCTACTCTTGTACATACATTTCACATGTGTTCAACAAATGTGAAGGTCTCTCTAGCTCTCAAATTACTGTATGCCCCCATTTACTGCTCCTCTTTAGTGGGTGTGATAACAGCAGTATTCTGAGTCATTTAAAGTGATGCTACGAGGATGTTATTGTGTGTGTGCAAAGATTACATAGTCATATGCTCATCAGTGTAAATGATCCCACATGTCAGGCAGTGATAAGGAGCCTTACACGCTGTATATAAATGCATGTGTAGAGTAGACCTAGAGAGCTGCACGTCTATTTTGAGAGTGTGATAGTGATGCTGATGATTTCATGTCATATGGATGAGGCTGCTTTTAATGTTTGCAATTACCTATTTCATACTCTTATAATCTCTGTGGGTCTGAAACAATAAAGTGAATTGATTGGTTGGTTGAATTCCTGACTGCGTCAACCACCGCTACACGTACACGTTATTTTTACCACTTTTATCCTGGACCACAAAACTGAGCAGCCCAAGGCAAAAGAAGACTGCAGGCACCCCACAGGCAGCAATAGAAGAACATTTCAACACCAAACAAATCACTGCGTCGTCAACACATCAAACTGCCACAAAACGGCAAAAATAACTCGACAATCAAAGGATGATAGTGAAGCAGTTGACTATATTGTATTATTTCATGTAACATAAATCTTTAGACATTGAACATTTACAGTGTATTTCCTAATATGTGGTCCCGAGGATATGAAACAATTTTGTACAGTTTTCTGGGTTAATTTCTTGCAAGTTATAGTATCTTGTAAAGGTTTTAACATACACGCCAGGAGGGATCTAATGTCATTGCCATTTCATCAGGCGTCTGTTCCAGCAGGCAGCACTCTTTGACACTTTGTAGAAATGCCCCTGTAAATGTCAGTGGTGAAAGTGCACCAAAGCCAATCAATGTCTGCTAGGAGCTACTCTGCATCATTATCTACTTATGTCTGTAACTCAACATTATGCGATTCACACGGAGTAGATGAAGATAAAAGGAGGAAATGTTAGTCCAACAAAATGTCACAGCTGTTCTGGTAACTTAGCAGCCTAGCATGTGGGCATTAAAGGCCTGTCTGGCTTTCTCAGAACTGTTTGATCCAAACTAAGAGTGCTAAGAGTTTGTATGTTTTTTTCTTTACAGTCTAAACAGATGGATTTATATCAAATTAGAAGCTAAAGTTAGAAGATAAAACACGAAAGAAAATCTGTTGAAACTGAGAAAAGCACTTTTTACTGGCTCATCATCTGCAGTCTGCTGCAACCACAAACACTTTGAAAAGATGAAACCACAACACAGACTCGTTCTCTCATCTCACATCTCATCCTATGGTGTGTGCAGAAGCATATTTGTGTGTGTAAAAAGGCCTCATATTCACCCGCTTCTCCTCCCTCCAGTGGCTGCGGAGCTTGTCATCCAGCCGTCGAGCAGCAGAGGCCCACTGGGCTGCCAGCCTGCGCATGCGTCTCTTCATGAAGCTCAGTGATTCCTTCCCGGTGCCCACCTGCTCCAGCAGAGTCCCAATGTCAGACTGGAAAACAGCCTGGACGACAGGAGCAGTAAAAATCACTTAAAAGGATCATGACTGTGGAGAACTTCTGATGTGGCTGCTGTTTAATTTCTTTACGTAAACTTTGTGCAGAAATCCTGCACCAGAAAATACTAAAAAACATGCTGGCATTCAGATTTATAACTTGGCCTGAAGCAAAAGGGGGTGGGATACTAAAAGACTACTACAAAATAGACCTTATATGGCTGTTTTCTACAAGTGGAACTATTTTCATTGGGGGTGGTTAAGACTGTGTAGAGCGCAGAGAGCCTGCCATATCCTGTTATCTGCTAGTGCTTGAGGCAAGGCCTCTCAGACAGGTTGCCTGAGGGATTCCTGGATCGTCCTCATAAATAGTCTGCTCTCATTTTACATCTCCTCCTCTGCCCACTATAATCACTGCATCACAGCGCAATACCAGCATGCGAGCATTAATCAATGGAGTAACTGGATGGGGGAGCACAGAGGACTTATAAAAATACAGAAGAGAAACTGATGCACACAAACTGTCTGTCTCCCTCAAACACACATACACTGTAAAAGAAACTTCTCTTGAGATTCTCTCAAAGACAAAATCAATATTCAGAGATGTACTGTATTCCCACAATGCAGGTGAGTTATTGCTCTCAAGAGCAAAATGCAGAGTACCCAAGGGAAGCTTTGGGATTAGTCTCAGTGAATACAGGCTGGCAATTAGAGCAGAAGGTAGAGCTGCACAATGAGTTCACATCAGGGCCCGTCGAACCAGCTGTACGTTACTCTGGGGAGACAGAGGGAGGAGGGGACAACGGCGTACAGTGGGATAGACCTTGAGGAGTGATTGTAAGCACATCACATCATGTGTTGGTGCTGAAATTAACAATCACACGACACAGGAAGGCAAACAGCAATGAACACTGGGAATGACAGCCAGCACCCTATGAGAGACAGTGTACAGTTGGGTATTCAGATTCTCCCAGGAGAATAATATAAAAGCACTCTGTGGCATTAGTGTCGAGCTACCAAATCTACAGTAGCAGTACTTTTTTTAGCATTCTGCTCTTTTTATTTTTCATTGTCAATTCTCAATCGTCGACACATTTTCAGAATTGTACCAGATTCCTTGTCACTGCTAAATGCCTTAACACCTTTGTTGGAATGTGAAGAGTGTAGACTACCACTACTGCTCTTTTCACTCTCAGCAAAAATTTGAACTGACAGAGCTTCATACTTTTTTTCCCAGGATCTTCTCCACGCGCTGAACAGGTGTGAAACCATGCAGCAGCCTCTAGTGCAGTGACAGGGACAGGCTCCCTTTGTTGGCCTCCCACTTGAGAAACAGGCCAACTGTGTTGTTGTGGTGGAATTAAAACGAATGACGGTAAAATGGAAATGTTGGGTTACCTGTCTCTTGGGCGGAGGCTTCAAGGTCGGTGTGGCAGTCTGGTTCCTCCAGGCCAGTGGGGGGCAGAACCACTCCACCTCGCTCAGGTAGACGAGGAAGGAGCAATCGGAGCCGTCCACGCCATAAAAGGCGTAGCAAGGGTCTGAGGTCCAACGAGCGCGCATCCACTGGAAGGCAAAGACCCAAACGGTTGTCTCTCAAAAGTAAAGTAAACTCCTACTCCACTACTTAAAGGGAAACTCCGGTATTTTTAAAACTGGGCCCTATTTGTACAGATTTTGGGGTCTAAATGACTAATACTTACCAAAAGTTTTGGAATTGGTCCAGTGGATCGCCTCCGCCAGCATCCACAAACGGGCTGCAATGGCTGCAACGTAATCCTTTGGGGCAATTGCGCCCGTGAAAAGTGCGTCCAATAAAAGTGCTTGTTTTTGCCACTGACAGGCTCAGACTCTTATTCTGAAAGGAAAGGATCCCTACAGAAACAGACCGTTTTGTTAAAGAGTAAGATCCTTTCGTCTTCCTGCAACAACTCAACTTCTCGCGAGATTTCAGAGGGAGACTTTTCCTTGAGCGAGACTTTCTGTTTCTGGTTAAAGAAAATGGATCTTACTGTTTAACAAAACGGTCCGTCCCTGTAGGAATCCTTTCCATAATGTTGTCTGACACTGGACCACTGGACATTTCTCTGAACTCTATCTCATATTTATGGAGGCCTACTTCATCCATAAACATGACTGTGATCCTAAAATAAACAACAGTGCACCTTGTACGTGTGTGTGTTTTTCTATACATGTGCTACATCTATATACATGTGTGGTAGACAGCTAATGCACACCTCTTAGCTACAGCTATATATGATGCATATTTTCCCACACATTCTGTCTTCAAATCTTGAGCTTTTCTTACATTTCTTCACCAATTTCCAGACATGTTAATAGAAAGAAGTGTTGTATTGTACACAGTGCAGTTTTCTGCCGTGGCAACTGCTGCTGTAAGCTGTAATTCAGACAATATGTGTATAGACAGTATACACATATTACCTTATTTAGTTTTTTTTTCTGTATTCTGTTTGTCTTTGCTGTTACCCGGTACAATTTGTTGCTCAGACAACCCAGCTCTCCACGAGGAGCCTTTATACATCCTCTTATCTTATTATACAAAATTTATGTTGCACCAAGGTGAGTCACCAAGAGAGGACAAGGGGACATTTGCTTTCTGTGTGAAATTAGTTGGATTTAAGTGAGATATGAAGACTTACATCCATCTTGCTGGGACAGTCCGGATAACGGGGATCTTTAGGAATCTCACATTGTCCTAATGCTCCGTCCCTAGCTGGAGAAAAAGAAAAGTGCAGGGTATTTATCAAAGCCTACACACACACCTCCACACTCATCAGACACCGGCACAAATCAGCAAAAAAGCTGAAAAGCTTTTTTCAGACGGTACATAGACACAAAAGTCAAACACAAAGAGGTAGGTGAAAAAAAAAACATGCTGGCAAGGTTCATCCACAATATCTACAATGTTTTAAACATCTGTGGTCGATCAAATCAAAGCATCTGTTTAGTATTTCTGTCATAAATACAGTTGACCGTCATTCCATTATGTAGAAATTCTGTCAATATGTCCGATTTTATGTAAGGTTTAATTTTGCAATGCAACACCCAGCTCCATACAATAAATAGATAGAATTATCACTAGCCTTGGACCTCCCAATTGGTCACTGATCAAACATGGCTATTTGGCATTTCCCCTGAGCATTAAGTCTGTTTGTCTTTTGCATTACAGTATATATCCTCCTGCCTTTGGGATGAACGGAGATAAATTAGAGAGCAGAGCTGGCTAACAAGCTGTAAAAGCTTGGCTTCCCCTGCTGAATGGCCAAGTCTCTGTTCCATCCCACTCACTGGATTTACTATAGATAGATTGCATTAGTGTGACTCATAAAAATCACAATCTTGCCCCCTCTTTCTTGCTCCCTTTTGCCTCCTCTTCCCATCTTTCCTGCCTCTTTCTTCTGCTCAGCTGATTATCTCCCTTTCCTTTTCCTCTCTGCCTCTCCTCCCTTTCCCCTCCTTTCTTCTCCTTGAAGCCCGGCACTAGCAAGCCTAATTAAAGGAGCAGTTTGCAGCTCCTCCGCCAGCATCCTGCCAAGCGTCGAAGAGCACAATCACAGAGAAATAATTGCCAGCCATTCTGTCTGATTAGCATGATAACGACAGACCTCTCACGATGAGAAGTGCTACTGCCTGCCGCTGTCAAAACTTAGCCAGGTTCAGATCAGCCTTATTTAAATGATATCAGACATTATGACAACAGACAAATTATCTGATGCATTTTAATGAGACAGCGAGCTGCATAGTTTCCAGTCATAAAGAGCAATGTAGTGGATACAGGAGAGGAATTGAACTGTGAATTAAATCGTGCTGTCCGATTTCTATTCTGCGGCCAATAAAGAAATTGAGAATGAAGGCTAATAAAGTAAGCTGACAAGCCCGGATCCCATTAACTAGGCAGTAATTCATCATCATGATTTAAACATCCTGCAGTTGTGTGGTTTTAATAAGGCAGCACTGTACTGTGCTGCACAGGAGCTCTTCCACCCTGACACAGACAGCGACTTGCCATTTGAACAGCTAATGTGCCGTAAATAATGCCTGTCATGTTCTATATGATCAACCAGCAAGCGCACGTTAGACATAAATTGTGCATTCGAGTGTTAGACTGGATCCAGGCTTGACACTCAGGCTTACGTGGGCAAGGAGGAAAAGTGTCTTCAGATTGGAAGGATTTGAAATGGACAGGGGGGATTCATCTGAAGGACTACTGCTATATTTGGTATTCTCCACGTGTGTGTGTGTGTGTGTGTGTGTGTGTGTGTGTGTGGGCAGGCCGTGTGTGCGCACGTGTGTTTTAAAATCGTACCTCTGTTGCTGGCCATGCTGCGCTGCAGGATCTGCTCCACCCTCACTGCCATGTCAGACATGTTCTGGGCTATGGCCTGAATCCGCTCCACTAGCCCTATCGGCTGAATCCTGATCACGCACGTCACACACACACACACACACACACACACACACACACACACACACACACACACACACACACAAACAAAAAGGAAGAGAATATCTAAAAATATTTCCGCAACAACCATCTTGTAATGACCAGAATTCTCTTCAAACTGCAATCAGGCGCCTTCTAAAGAAAGAGGACACTATATTTCTTTTACAGCTTCCTCCCATCCAGCAGTATTTGTTGTTTTTCCACCCTTCACAGTGAGCGTGAAGTAGTGGAAGAAATGCTAATTGTCTAGAACTTGAGGCGTGAAATCGAAAAAGCTTTTAAACACTGACAGATAATTTATTTGTTGAGATAAAAAAGTAACTCAGCATATTAAAGCGGGTCCCCGAAGGGAAATACAAACAGAAGACAATTAGGTTGTTAGCAAATGTGTTTCACTGCACTTGACCTCTGCGGCCTAAAAGCTGTTGGCAAAACAATCAGAAACCAATATTTACAATGGAGGAGGAGACATGGGGGATGAAACACAGAGAGAATAAAGAGAAGACAGGGCTTTGCATTATACATTGGTGTAGTTTCAAGAGATTTTGGAAATCTTTAACAAACAGAGCAACAGCAAATTATCTGAAACTTTGTTCAGTCCAGCCTTAGTAAAAGTTTCATCTTACCCCAGACCTATTAAATATATGTGCGCTCTTACCAGAAGCAAGCCCATGACACATTAACTGCTCTACAAGGTGCAAACACCGAAGGAGAAGAGACATCATACCAAACTTTATCTGGCAATGGATCCTTCAAAGTAAAGAGGGCAAATGTTTCAGGATTTGCCGCATCACCTTAGGAATGCACTGCAGCTACCTGCATTAATGGTTAATGGATTTATGCAATGAATTATAAAACATTCTCGAGAAAGAGCTCTGCCTTGTCTCTGCTAAAAACAAAAATCAAAGAGTTCCTATTGGTGTCCGAAAGAGGAAAACATCTGTTTATAAAAAGAGGAAAAAATCTGTTTAAAAGTCAGGCTGACTACAGCAGCAGTGTAGTTCAACTCTTTATGAAGCTTTTAGTGCCACAACAAGGGCTGCAACTACCAATTATTTTCATTATTGATTCTTCTACAGATTCTTTTCTCAATTAATCAATGAATTGTTTGGTCTATAAAATGTCAGCAAATAGTGAAACATATTCAGATGTTCAGTTTAGTGTCATAGAAGACTAAGAAAACCAGAACATGTTCACATATGAAATGTTGAAACCAGTGAATTTTCAACTACATTCTTCAATTACAAACAAAGGAAATCAGCAAATGTTTGACATTTTGCACTTGATAAATGATTAATTGATTATTAAAACTGTTGGCGATTCATTTTCTGTTGATTGACAAATTCATTAGTTGACTAATTGATTCAGCACAACAACCTAGTGTTTCTGTAAAATCCTATAGTGACTGTGTGGAGTCTTTTATTTTTGGTGGAAACTGATGGAGATAAACTCTTATTTGATACTCTTTTTTTATTATATTACAATATATATAATAATATATATGAGTTTGGCTACTTTCCATTTAATTAAATGTTTAGTGTTTAGAGAGAAAGCATAGTGATCATTTTATTTTCAAACTTGATGTGTTGCTCTTGCCAGCTGAACTTTGCAGAGAGTATTTTGCAAGAGGAAAGCTTGTAAATACTTTATGTTTGCAGTTAGTGGTGGATCCCATTAAAGTGGTGGAGGGCGGTCCTTTGCAGTGTGATCCTTCTCTCTGCACAACTCAACACACGTTCAGACCCACTGGATAACATCCGACACGCAGCAGCTGAAGAGAGAAGTTAAAACTTTTGCACATTGACACGTGACTTTAATGACGTCTGTGTTATAATCAACCGACATTCATTGAGGGAACGACTGCATCATTGCCCTGTTTTACATGAAAACAAACACTAAAATGAATCATTTTAATGAGCTCCTCTTGTTGTGTAGCAATATTTCTGGGGTTTACACTGCTCATTTAACAGCTCTGAATATGTTAACTCAGGAAACTCACACAAACGACTGGAACAGTGGTTCTGAGCCGGATGCAGATCAAGCAGGAAAACCCTGATTTCATTGAGGCAGCATGTATTTCTGTGTGTGTGCCAGCAGGAAAGCAATCTTACTGTGCTTATATGCATAACTTAACATAATCCCAAACCCCAATTCCATTTTTCCATGTAGTGCCCAGGAGGCAAGTGGTAGCCAAACCTTCTCTTCTATCCTTTAGATTAGCAAGTCAGCACAAATTAATTGCCAATTACACAGACACACTGACAGACAGTAACGTACACACACACACATCCAGAGCAATGATTATTATGCAGTGGCACAGTAGCTTTCACTTGTGCAGACAGATTGTGTTATGGTCTCACACAGAAACATCCCATATTTACACTGCAGGAACTCTGACCCAGGAGAGGCTATCAGCCGGTGAAGAGCAAGAGGACAACCTAATTACTTTTTAACAGCACACCAGGTGGGCAAAGTTTTTCCTGCCTGAAGATCTCACATTAATCTCTGGGGTCAACCCTGACCCAAAGCCATATAGAGTCTTTTAATCACCTGAGTGGAGTAAAATGAAGCCAGGAAGTATCAGCATGGGATACATTTTCACCACCAAGTTGGTTTTAAACCTATTTGGCCTTTGTCGCTGTAACATTTCCAGTTTAGCCCCTGAGAGGCCAATTAAGTGACTGTTGGAACTATATGACTGAGAGTATATCCACAGGGCATTTTGTAGGGAAAATTAAATTCTGTAAGTGTAACATCAAACTGCAGATAAAAATAATTATATGAAGAGTTTTGGCCAGAGTATAATAAATATTTTCCCCCCAGGCTTTTAAAAAGCAGGACTCAGGTCAGGTGCGGCGTTGCACCTCTTCTGTCATTGTTCATTATTTGCAGTAAGCAGCATGTCACACAGTGGCCAGGCACATTGTAACTTGCAAATATGATTACAATGCCTTTTAATACACCACAGGAGGTGATTGCATTATTGTGTGCGGCAGTGCAGGCTCCATTGAAGTGGATTTCAGAACAGCTATTTCCCGGCTGTGAGGAGGAGGGAGGTGATGGCCAGGAGGGAAACGAAACAGCAAAGACAGAAGCAGGAGGGAGCGTCCTCTCCTCAAACCCTGAGCAGGTGCAGGCATGAGAAAAGGTCTGTTGCTATGGCAACCGCAGAGCACACACAACTCAGGGCCGGCAGCTTCAACTTGTCCAGCAAGACCCCTGCTCTTCCTTTATGTTTGTTTTATATATTTTTTTTATATGACAGTCTCTTTCATTTCTCCAGCTGCCCTGGGGAGAGAGATGGGGTTTCTTCAAACACAAATCATCTTCTCCAACACCAGGTTTCCACGGCATGCGGGGCTCTTTTCACAGCATGCACCTGCTCTACTGGGATGCCCCAGGGCTCCATACTTGGCCTTCATACTTTCTTCACGCTGTATCTCCCAGGTCCTCTTCAGCCTCCATGATTTTATCTTACCATTACTATGCCAATGGAATTCACCTTTGACACACAGGTTGAGCTGGAGAACTGCACAGAATATTCTGCAGACCACCTCGAGTTCAACCTTGACAGCCTTGAGCTGCTGCTCTTTCCCGGCCTATTTCAGCATCTTTCCATCACCATTGACAACACTGCAGTGACCACCTCCAGCACTTTTAACTTTTTTTTAAATCAGCAAAATTGAAATGCCCTATGGTTAAGTTATAAAGAGTCCTTTAGTTGGCAGGCCGGCTCTCACCAGAACCAGGTCTGGAATTATAATTAGATCATATCTGTACAAGTTATAGCACCTGGATATTCATCAACCACATACAAACTTTTCAGCATGTACTGCATACTGCATACCCTAGTACTGATTAAGTATAGCTATCACCAGCTGATTATTTAGATTCTTAAATAGCACATACCATGACCAGACCCCATACAAAAAATGCATACAAACACAAGCCAATTTATAATGACCATAATCAATTAACTTAATGAATAACTTACATGAGTAATTTTGAATTAATTTAGAATAACTCTTAAGGCATTGCTTTCCATCTTCTTTAATATCAACCAACACTACATGACAGCAGGTTGCCTTTTACATACATACATGCTGTATCTGTCCAGGGCCGAGCTGAGCTCATCCAGCCTGTGGGTGTCTGTGGTGTTGCCCAGTTTAGACAGAGCATCCATCCTCTTCATAATGACCTCCAGCATGTCACTGATTTTCCTCAGCACCCCGCGAGATTCTTGGCCTCCAAACACTGAAAAACACACAGACACAGAGAGACAGTATGAGACAAATATTTCTAAAGGAAATCTTGGCGACAGGAAAGAGTTAGGATGAAAAAATAAAGGAGGGAGAGGAGTCATCTTAGAGAAAAGAGCAAAGTGACAAGTGATAAATTAGAAAAAAATAAGATTCAAGTGTGACTTTGACAATTTTATGGCATGGTACAGTGTGTCTTCTATGTAAAGTCACATTTTATACAACCACATTTGGCTTTATATAATGTAGAAAATAAGGTCGCAAGTACAACAAACTGCTTGCTATTCTGATTAGTGAATACATTGGTTTTATTTCTCTAATATGACTTACTGTATATCAGCAGTTTAAATTCACCACTGTATCACCACACAATTTTGCACGGACTCACTCAAGGTCACATTTTAAATCCATTTATTTTATATTGAATTTTTCTGTTGGTTTACTTTCAAATATTTGCTTCAGTCTAGTTTCTCTCTTCTTTTGTCCTTCATTACTAAACCAGCAGCTCACCAGGGGCCAGCTTTCCAGCAAAACACAGCAACGGGCAAATTAGTCTGACAGTATTGGTTTTGTCTTTCTGCTTGGCTCAAATTATTAACGACCTGACTGGTGGTAAACCGGAATGATGCTGTTAGCGAACACCTAGCCAATTAACGAGCCTGCAGCTACAAACAATAAGGTCAAAGCAGGTCTCAGACTGCATCAAAGTCCTGACCCTGCACTGTTCTTTGATCACATTAAGCTCTGCACTCAATGCCGCCGAGCGTAATTACTAACACGTAATTGCATCACAGTTCAAAATCACCAACGGGTTCATGTGTGCCTCCGCTGCTGAGAAAAAACAGTTCTTAGCAGCAAAAAGGTTTTGTTGGGGTCTTTTTTATGAAGAAAATTCAAAGAATCAAGATAAATAATGCCACTCTTGGGACTTGGGAGTGAATTTGTGGTTTGAACCCCGGAGAAAAATAGCAGCCTCATATTGTTCTTGGGGACTGTGATTGAAAATAAAGCCTCACCTCTCAGTGCTCCCTCATCAATTGCATTAGGCTTTAGAAACTGCAATGTGTGCAGACTCACTTCTCCTGTCAGAGTTCATTTATCACTGCCCAGGCGAAAGTCACCTTTCTCTGAAAAGAAATTGTATTACATCACCAGTAAATAAAATAAGGACAAAGAGAGAAATCTGCCACTTCTCTTGGCCTGTGTGCATGTGTGTTGTTGAGATTTAAAAAAAGGAAGAGAAGCACTCGGCATCAGAAACAAGAATTACAGAAAAAGTTGCAGGGGTATACTTCAGCTCAAGAGTGAAATGTATTAGGGAGAGCCCAGATATCCCCCTAAATCTCTCCCCTTTATTGCCTGTGTACATATTTATTCTGCTTTGGCTTAGCACAGTTTCAGTCATTTCAAGAATATCTTCAGTCAAACTGGCCTAAAGATGTCTCGCTTTGAATAATTCAGCAGTTAGACAACACATTTTCCTTCCACAGACAGAAAGAGAGAGACTAAATGAATTCCCATTCAGACTTGCAGCTTTGTAGCAGTTTCAAACAATTTCAAAAGAAGAATGATACCGGATAGGAAAAGGAGATGAGCTTTAGGAAGGAGTAATGCACCGCAGGGTAATATCTTACTATATACTGTCCAAGTGAACGCTCTCTGCCCATTGCTGCCCGCCAACTGTCTGAAGCCTGTTGCATGTAACTTCAAGACCAAATCTTGAGCACCAGAATCTGTGAAAACACGCAATTATTTTCTTATTTTCACAATTCTTGCGTACATTCATTTGTGAGGATTTTCTGTGGAATTTGTGCCTGACGATTCAGAATATTTGCTCAGTTCAGAGGATCCTCTATCAGCAAAGCCTCTGGGCTAAAGTGTGGGCAGAACTCACATTTCTCTCACAGTAATGCTCCTCGCACACACTGTGCTCGTACATCACCATTACTGAGCGCCCAACACCCTTCCTACACAGTACATTTTTAGAACTGAGCCTTATATATGTTTGCAATCAACTGTTTATCAGGCTCCATTTTACTCTTGCTTCCTGCTGCCTCTTGGGAAGTATTGGCTAATGTGTTTTTTTTTGTGTGTGTGTTTGTTTGTTTCCCAATGCACAGTCCGGCGTGCTGACAGCGGTCTAGCAGGAGCTGATGGTATCTATGTGCTAACGTAGCGCCTCCTGTGTGTCATTCCTCATCCGCTGGTTAATGAAGGGCCGATTTAGCAGCAGCTAATCTCCTTTAACGACTCAATTTCGGAAGTGCCACAGCACAATCGATATTATGAACAAATTCCAATTAGATCACCATTTGTACTGTAGCTTGCTGTGTGCACTGCGAAACACTGGCCAACCAGCTGTAAACAACTGGCCTTAGAGGGACTTGCTGGCTACATGCATTGCCAAAATCAAGAGTGAATAATGTAAATTAATTTTGACTACATGGTATAAGCAGGACCTAATGTCCCTCACACCCTATTTGAACTGTGAACAACACTTTTTCCAAAACAATGCAGTTTTCATTGACTACTTTCAGCCTTTTACCTCTCTTATTTGTCTGCAAGCAAATGTCATTTCAGACCCTGCAATCCCCTCGACGTTCAGCAGTTGCCCTCACTCTGTTCCCGCCTCTCCCCCCATCACCTGATCCCCACACCGTCACACCTGCTCCTCCATCAGCTCCGCAGTTAGCCGTAGTTCTCCACCAGATCGTCTGTTGTGCCATCCCAGCCTTGGTGTTTGGGTCTTTTGTAATTCTGCCTGCCAATTCTGCTCTTATCAACGAACCTTAGCAAGCTTTGCTTTCACATTACCCGTTCTGTCTACGAATCATGCTTTTAAGTCCTCACCCCGTTTTACTGAGCCACTGAAGCCAAAGCATTTTACTGCTTGAGTGATGGATTAGTATTTTGTTAAGCTTCAAAAGGTTCTCCAGAGAACGTCTGGATGCATATAAAGCTCATCCTTTGGGCACTTCTGGAGACACTTAAGTGTTGATATGTCCAGGAAATGACTGGCTACGAGTGTTACGGGTCCAAGGCAAGTTGATCAGTCCGTCTGTGGTTCATTTAGATATAGACTCTCGGATCACTTTTAAATAACACAACAGACTGAATATCTTCATCGCAGATTCAGTATGTTTCATTAAAATTCATAGACAACGTCAGAATCAGCAAGTTGCAAGATAACATGGTCACAAGAAAGAGAGTCAGTGCATCTCACCACCTCGGCCCTCATGCAGTGCGTGGATTTAGACACTGCTCGACATGGTCTCAGAGGGAGGCTCTGAACATCCTGTCTCACAACACTGGGCTGATTCTACCACCAACGGCTCCAATTTTCAGATCATATATGTGATCTCTGCACAAAGTGTGTCTCATCACTTAAACGGAAGGTGCATAAAATCATTTCATTTCTTCCCTTTTAAGATAAAGTACCTGAATACCTACAGAGTATGAGTAACCTAGCATGTTGCTTTAATGAACCTTCTCTTTAAATAAGGACAATGAGGCAGCACTTTCAAGGCAAGCTCATGAGCTATCAGCCACACACACACACACAAAATGTATGCAAGAAAGAAGCAGTAAAGTTGCTGCAACACCAGTCTCACCTTATTTCTGCAGGGAAGTGACCAGCTTTGCCAGAACAAAAAGCTCCCACACTAGAAAGACCACTTTAATTCTACTGTTCAGCACTTTCACTACGTAGGTTAGCCCATGCAACAAAAACAATATGTTGCCAGGGGGAGAAGAACCTCCCTCCACTGTTATTACATGTTTTGGAAGACGTAGCTTGTGAAGTTTCATTGCAGAAAAACACATTTCAGTTGTTGGCTCAGGTGTGACGCAGGTGTTGAGCAGTATGTGGAGAGCACGACGTCATTACATGGTAATTAGAGCTGCACACAGCACACACTGTAAACACAAGTGAAATTATTTCATCTAGACACTGATGATTAAACTGTGTGGGATTTTGTTTCCTAATGCAGTAAAACATATAGCTTTATGACATCTCATGTCAAATTTTATATTACAGCGAGCTCAATAAAAATTTAAATACAGTGTTTCTACATTTCATAATTTATTCTTCAACAAAACAAAACTTGATTGTAGCAGTGTGTCATGTTTGATTTATGTTAAAAAAAATTCTTTCTCCTCCCCGATGGCACAATTGAGAGCCAAATAAATAAATCCAGCCGTCCCTGATATGCATGCTGGCTGGCTAGTTTTCTGACTGAGGGAGCCGAGGGTCAGACCTCTCCATCTCACCTGTCACCAGGATAAATTCATACATCTCCTCCTGCCCTGCACTCTTACACACACACACACACACACACACACACGAGCAGATAAACCTTTCCCTGTCCTCTCACTCCTAATTCAAACATTCATTACAAAAAGGGCTGATTGAGTTTCTCTCTTCTTTTTGGCACCTATGGGCCGAGGGAGCTGTCAGATTCAGAAGCTATTAGAGCCGAGAACCTCTGTCACTTATCCTCAGTGCAGCTCCAGCCTCTTATTGTGCCTGACAGCCTGGAAAAGGGGAAAATACCTGCACTATTTTTTTTTTCGTTAAACGTAGCTCTCTGTAGCTTCAATTAAAAGCTGAATCTGTCTTTTCCCTTATAGTTATCTCCTCTGACCCTCCCCACGGTATGCACAGGTATAGACCAACACGTCACGTCACGAAGCATGGTGATGTTTTCTTATACTGCACGCACTGAAACTCTGCAGCCTTATGTTTATTGATTCACCACAGCTTTAAACCATACCAGCACACCTGGCAACTTAGAAGGCGAGGAAAGGCTGACTCAGACACAGAGCCCAGGGTGTGCTAATATTACCATATTAAAAACACCACTTCTCTATTTACCCAGTGTCACAGCATACAAGCATTTTCCAGGATGGGAGTTTAGCGGTTTTATTCTCTTTTGTGCTCTCGCTACTCAGACTGTGCAGAACCATAAAAATATGATGAGCATTTGCATAAACAGAACATCCTCGCATGAACGCAAAAGAAACAACAAGAATAGAAAATGCTATCTAAACCAAGTGTAGAAGTGAACTTCCTGACCCAGTTTCGCAGCTCATCCTACATAGCTGGCAATGCCTGATCAACAATACATAAGTATGCTCCAAAACCCGCCTACCAAATTCACTTTAAGCTAATATTATATAACGATAGAGCACAGGATGTTGTCACTTTTTAAATTAGTAGCTATGTTGCATGGTTGTACATTCATTACTTTAAAATGATTGTGTTTCCATGCGTAATGCGTGTATGAGCACATACTGCATGGCCACACTCAGATAAAGGTAATAATGTTGCAGCAGCTAATTTTCAGAAACAGCTGCAATCTCGACTATTGTACTTAATCTCCCTCTGCTTCCCCCAGGAGACAATTTAATCAACTGATAGGTTTACGCCAACACCTCTACACACAAAATTAAACCAACACCAACTGTTTTTCTCAACAGTCAATTCTATAAAGGACTAATACGCATCAGTGTTGGCAACAGTCCAGGGCAAAAAATAAATAAATAATTACATGAGAATAATCTCTGTCTAAAATTTGTCTCTTGACGCCTTAACAATAAGACCAAGAGCGAAACAAAGCACCATGTTGTAGAACAGCCTCAGTCTTAAATGCCTCTCAAATGATGCTTTAAATAAAAGATGCTGAAGCCCACAAGGCCGTAAAACAACAAAGCATTCTGAGAAAACATTTTTGCGGTTGAGTCTGGTCAAGTGTCATTGCCCATCTTGGCTAAAACAACAATCGGTACAAGTCCTGCTGTCGTACCTGCCTCACAATCCAAGATAAAATCACTGGTCTTCCCACCAGCTGACAGGAGCTTGTGAAAGAGTGAACAATGAGCATTCATCTTTTATTCACACCTCTTTTTTTGTCAGGCACAGAGAGAGAGAGAGAGAGAGAGAGAGAGAGAGAGAGAGAGAGAGAGAGAGAGAGAGAGAGAGAGCCAGGCAGTCGGCTGCACATTAATTTCCAGTTTTTCTTAACTATCGCTGAAGTTCCATCAGCAACAAAGGTCAGTTTATTCTATTCATAACATCTACACATGCTGGAGGAGAGCGCTTCCATTTCGAACACATTATTTATCCCATTTTTCATTCAAACAAAGTACTGAAGCTCACAGCTTTGATAGACCCGCAAATGCCGCACCCTTACCAGGAGCCCACATCGGGAAAGACTCATTTTCATGCATCGCGCGGTGAAGACTGCTGAGGCATGAAATAATAAAAAAAAAAATTCTGTCAGTGTCTGTGAAAGGATCGCAGTGAACAGGATACTGCACATGACACTCCTTGCACACCTGACGCTCTGCTACTGGACCCAGCGACGGGTTAAAACTTTATGAGAAAGGCAGGTTTCTTTTCTACATTTAATCCTGCAGAGTTCCAGTAGTCCAGCCTTATTTGTGGCAATATGCATTCAGCACAATAAATATAAAAGGGGCAAATGTATGGGTTCAAATACAGAAATCACCTGCCTTCGTTGAGATGCAATACTCTGTTTGCATGCAGCAAAAACGTATTACATAGAGGATGGCGGTCAAAAAAAAAAAAAAAACTAATGAAGCTTGCAGGTAGGAATAGAGAAGGCATTAACATCTGAGCCATTTAGTCTTGCTCTGACCAGGGTAAAACCTGAAAGCATCCTAGGCCTATTTCTCCCTTTGTGGCAAAGCTGCGTTAAGACCCCTGTGGTAAAAGGACACACTGTGAAGGTGGTCTTCAAAGAGCTTATTAGAAAGCTACAGTACACCTCTGGAGCCTTTAAGATATCTTGGATCAAATGCCTCCACCTTTCATGCTTCCCACTCTAGTAGAAATAGTCTCCCTCTGTGTCCCCCCCTCTTACTTCTCTTCCACATCATTAGTTTCCTGTACCTTCAAAGGGAAGTAATGAAGGAAATGCATTTTAAATCTGGATAGAGCTCGGTATGCAAACGCAACTCAGTGGTATTCTGGGTCTCTGGCTCCCGAGTGTCAATGAGTGCAACACTTCACACTTCGTCATTTTATACATAGAAATCTATAACGCTGTTTTGGCTGTGGAAACCTGAAAAGCAGGTTTAAGAGTCTTGGTGCATCTTAGGTAAGATATTTGACAGAAATAACCCAAAAACAGATAAGAGAGACTGAGCTGGAGAGAAACATTTAAAAAGGAAGAGGTAGAGGGAGACATGAAGGCACAGAGAGGAGAGAGAAACAGAAGGTAGCAAGATAATAATTACATATTTTTCTTCACACCTTTTGCTCTTCCGGCAATTGTTGACATTCACAAGACGAGCGATAAAGGAGGTTGCGGTTCCTCTCAGCACGGCCTGGACATTTTGTTTACCCTTTCAGATTCAAAACGCTGTGGATGTTAAGGTGCCTCCGCTGCTTTTATGGCATTTCCTGTATGAATGCATGTCACACACACATGTTGGTGTAAAGACTGACAGCTCCAACTCCACAGCGTCCAGCAGCAGAGGCTGGATGGGTGTGCACAGTAAGGTGCCGCTCCACTGAACAGTTCATCCCAGCCTATTCATTACGCTAACTCCCTGCGCCCGCTAATCCTCATTCCCAAACATGCACATGTACACAAACACACGAACACACAGAGAGGATGAGAATTTACATAGCTTGGCTCTCCCCGGTTAGCGGCGAGGCTGTGTTTAATGAGCTAGAGGCCAGATGCCTTCCCTTGACTGCAGCCTGGGAGTGGTTAATTAATCAGACAGCTCTCCTGTCTTACACCCCCCCCCCCCCCCTCCCTTTCTCTCTCCTTCACCCTGAACCAGCTCTGCATATACTATTTCATAAATGGGTGATATGCTTGAAATTGTCTCCCACGATGACACCTGATGCACCTCGTTACAACATTTCCTGCATTACACTGATTTTCCCAAAGAGGTGCTCCAACTATGAGCCAATATTAAAGCTTTTGGTAACTGTATGAGTATCATTCAAGTGCAATGAGTCAGTCAAAAACATTTCAACACTGTCTTTACATCTTACACAACAAAACAAACCACAGGACGACATGCTTCTTCACTGACTGGCTCAAAGACGGACTGCATTAATCAAGAGGGATGAAATGATCGCCTCATCGGAATAGAAATAAATTGACACCAGTGTGATATTTTAGAAATACAAACTACAAACAACTGGTGTCCTTGGATGGGTTGTGATAGACAAATAGCAGCATTGCTTCTCCCCGTGCCAGCTGGTGTCCATCACAGAGGATGACTCGCAGTGTCAACATTGTGCCAGGCGGCGATAAAAAGGTGAGAGACAACAGTCCAAAAGCTAACACCGACTCTCCCAAATGGCTAATGCTGTAGCGGTTTTATATGCAGAGGCACATAGCGCAAACACAGAGAACGTGCTGAGAAAGATAACACGTTTCTCTCAGGGACGGTGTCTCTGAAAAAGTTTGGATTTCTTTTTCTCTTTGATTTGTTGATCTCCGCGAGGGCAAGGTCCATGTTGCTAGCTACATCTGAGCGGCCATTTGGACTTTTTAAGACAAAATTAGATTTGTCTAAATCTAAGGAGGTTGTCAATCAGCTGGTTACTATGGAGACCTTTTTTTTTGTTTTACAAGCAAAACATGACCACTTGTGCTTTGTGGAAACCAGATGCTGAAACATACAGCTGTCACTAAGAAAGAAATGCATCACTGTCTGATTACATCACATTTAATACCTCTAATGCTGGTTTACTGTCTTAAAAACATGATACATTTTATTAATAAAGTTTAGTATTATTAATTTCACTTTTAGATCTTCACTGCCAGAGTAACTGATGTTTGCAATAGCTTGTTTTTGCTTGATTGAGCTTACAAGAGGAATTTCACTGGCGAACTACTTCCTCTACATGATACATTTACTGTATCTGCACTAAAGATTCACAAAACTGTAAGGTAAAATCCCACCTCAGCCTCCACGACTTTTTCAGCTACTAGTACTACTACTAAAAAAGAGTTTATGTGGGTCAGAACAAGGTCATGTGGGCACTGAGCAGAGATGAAAGCAAGTGTAAAAAAACAAAAACAAAAAAAAAGATGGAGGTGTAGATGAGAGAAGAGAGGAGCCTCTCCGGGCGACAGTACCCTCCGACGCACTCCTGATGAGCAAAGTGAGCAGGTCTGTCAGCCCGCTGGCGGCAATCAAGGAAGCCCCACTAAGCTCTCAGCATGTTCCCAGCCTGTTCATTACCAGCGCAGGGCACAGCCACTGTAGTCACAGGCGACCGAGCACTGACATGCAGCCCGCAGGCTTACCTTCGGCTCGCACGGTAAACGGGGAATCTCCGGGCCTCCTGGCCGAGAACTGGCCCCCGAGAGAGGTCATTAGAAAGCACAGGCTGAAGAAGCCAATCCCCACCACAAAGATCCTGCAGGAGAGAGACAGAGACAGAGACAGGAGGGTGATTAAGTGATACAGGAGCATGACAAGGTTGGAGCTCATGAGACAGACGGAAAAAAAGAGGACAGTACACAGGAGTGCACGGGACAGACGAGGACAAGAAAGCAGAAGAAAAACATTATGAAACAAGGCAAGAGAGTTCACTTCAAGACGAGCTCTTTGAGGGTAACATCACTGTAAGTCCTTTGTGAGGCTTTGTAGAGCATGCACATGTTCTCCAAAGTTCATGTTGTGCCAATGAACCCACAGAAAAGCGGTGTGTACTCGCTTGACTGTTCCTGTCTCAAATGAACCATTACATGGATGGGTTTTCAGCATCACGCTGTGCTCAGTGAGCTGACATCCAAAACAAAAAGCATTAAATTACAGGCGAATGGCTGTGTTTCGGAGGGAGCAGTGAACACACTGCAAACACTTTGCAAGTTCTCAGGCTCTGAAAACAAACGCTTTGGACCGATTAGCTCAAAACTGGCTCGTCTGCGTGCTCCAGCAGTCGTTCTGTGAAAACGTTTGGAAACAAGGCTTTTATAGAGGGGAACTGCAGGACAGGTTGTCACACTTCCACCCTGCACGCCGCAGCTTCCTTTCTTGAATTTTTATCAGGCAGATAACTGACAACAGAGAGGCTGCAGACACTCAGCTAGAGCCTGAGTGAGTGATAGCGCCATATTACTATTCAATATGGGAGGTAATGGTTAAAAAAACAGGGGATTTGATGTTCAGGGAAGCATGCACGCTGCGTGAGAAAACACCTATTTTTGCACCTATGATTCCACAGTGAGACCTCTTCCCTCTGTACCATCCACTGAACTGTAACAGTATGAGCGTGTGAGTTGCTCATTGGCATGTTAAAATCATGTCTGGAGCCCTGGCAGAGCATAATGTGTAACACCACTGTATCCACTCAGAAAGCTGTAAAACATCAGGGAACTTTACGCCTGAAAGAGTGACTGCCTGTACTGGCATGGACACCATAGCTGCCTTGGTACTCGTTTCTTAATGCTAATGAGTCCTTGAGCTTGTGTACAACTTATCTGGCCAAACTTGGAAGTTTTAATGAGTTTCAGTGCTGCTGTTGAAACTTTTAGCTGCGTTAGCAAACGTTAATTATGGCACAGCGGGCATCCAGTTAGTCCAATTAATGTCAATGGTCTGAAATAATTGCAAGACTTGCAACCAGTACTTCCAGTGACTTCATGTTATGCATACGATGTTTGCGTGGCGACTCTATAACTACCAATGTTGCAGTTTTTCTATATTCATTCCCAATTTCATCCTATAATTTTTCATTTTTCGTGATGCGCAATAATAATAATAAAAAAAAAACAGCTGTCACAATGTATGCAATTAGCAAAGGCAAGATTAAACTAGGCTACTGTCATCACCATGACATTTTATCATTTTGCATGTCAGTAAATAGTGAAAAGGTTTCACGTTCTTACCTGAATGGTTTGAAAGTGAGCAGACATCTCCTCACCATAATGAAAAGGTCGCTGCTGCTTGCAATCATTTTCCACACACGTAGAAAGCGCCGGGTCTCCTTAACATTGTGCAAGTCTGTGTGACAACCGGCGTCGAAACCATAACTTTCAACCGGAGTCCCGCGGATTGACAACTTCCCCAGCCCGGCAGCTGCCCGTGTTGTGTGCCGTGTGCGTGGACAACTTCAGCGGGAATCCCGCCGGTGCTCCTGCAGCAGCAGCGGGTCGCTAGTCCTCCTTCCGATTCCGCAGAGGAATAAATAGGAACACAAACTGGGTTCTTTTAATCAGTTTTGACTGAATCCCTAAAACTGTTCAAAGTCCTGGAAATACAGCGGCAACGAGCGCCAGAGCACAGGACTGCTGAGTTCCTTGAATTCCTTGAAACTGACTGACTCTCTCTTCTCGTTGTGTGATTAGCTCTTTCGCTGTGGCTCGTTTACTGATAGCGCCATCTAATGACTCAGACTGGAAAACGAAACACGACTTATTTTCTGTGTTTATTTAAAGAAAAACAGACCATGGACGAAGAAACAGGCAATAGTAATAAAAGCGTCTCAATCTAGAATATGTAAGTAAGTGTAAAATGTTATTATAGTGGGAACAAGTCAGATGAATGTAAGTGTTAGCGGGGTATGTTAATGTCTAATGCTAACAGGCCTAATATACAATAAGTCCTTCTCAGTACTATAGATATAATAATGGCATTGAACTATGCATTATGACATGAACTGTCTGTAAATCTGATCCAATGGCAAATTCAGCGAAACAGATCACCATATGATCCTGTCAATAACATGCAATAATGTTCAAAAACACATTTAGCACCTTTTTAATGATATATTGTACAGGAACTGTTCCCTTTGAGGTTTCAGGACACATTTCAGCACCGCGGACAGCTCCGACTGGGACCCTGCAGACAGACAGCAGCTCAGCAGCGACACCCAGCGGCCTGAACACAACACAGAACACACCGACAGCAGTGTGAAACATGGCTCTGTGTGATGAATACAAAAGGTAATAGTATCCTATTTTAATCTTTATTTATGGCTAAAATCTTAGAGAGGAAATACTTAAAATAAACTGGCAGACGTCTTTCAAGTGAAAATGGTTATTGTGCCATGGAGCAAATTATACTGTGATACCTTCCTTGTAATATAAAAACGTTGGCTTGTAAGAAGTACATTAACAGGTTTGATCAATTTTAACTTCATTTAAAGGGACATTTCATTATATTATTGAAAAGGTGGTACATTGTGAAATTTACAACATTATACAGTTGCTATTGTGGTTAGCTTCCATGACAATTTAATGAAATCTAGCACAACCACCTTATAGTACCTCAGCTGTTGCTGTTTTCATTGTTATTTATCAATGTCAAAAAAAAAAAAAAAAAGTGATTTGATGTCAGTATACCCAGTGTATTGTCTTAAGGTCATCAAGAAAAGAGGGAGCATCAACTGACTGAAAAGAGTCGTCCAGGGCCATTTCCAGCCCTGGACGACTCTTAATGGACAGCAAGCAGCAGCATCCTCTGTTTCCATGGCAACTGTTTTCACTCTTACTATGTTGGGCCTTGGCTCTGCCTGTTGCCGCTATTGCCTCCTGGCCCACAGCCCAGCAGGACTGGCTCTGCTGACAATTACAAGCCCGGGCTGGTCAGATCACTTACTGTAAAATGACAACACGACCGGTCTTCATCTGACTGGATGAAGGGCTTCATTACAGGACACGATGACAGAAAACCTCAGCAAGAGTACCAGAGAAAGACAGCAGATTATGTGTGTGTGTGTGTGTGTGTGTGTTGAAGAGCTCATAGTACCCTATTACCCCACTAGAGCACTGCGCTCCCAGAATGCAGGGTTCCTTGTGGTTCCTAGAGTCTCTAAAAGTACAATGGGAGCCAGAGCCTTCAGCTATCAAGCTCCTCTCCTGTGGAACCAGATCCCAGTTTGTGTACGGGAGGCGGACAACCTCCTCACATTTAGGAGTAGGCTTAAGACTTTCCTCTTTGATAAAGCTTATAGTAGGGCTGACTCAGGTGACCCCTGAGCCACCTCTTAGTTATGCTGCTATAGGCCTAGACTGCCGGGGGACTTCCTATGATGCACTGAGCTCCTTTCTCCTCCTCTTCCTCTCCATCTGTACGCCCTCATATCCCATCAATGCTTGTTATTAATTCAGCTTCTTCCCGTAGTTGTGTGCTTTCTCTCCTCTCTCTCTCTCCCTCCCCTTCTGTTGCTTTCTGCAGGTGTTTCTGCCTCTGGAGCTGTGGAGGTCTGGGTCTGTGGTTGCTGCCGCCTGCTGCCCCCGTGCTCCTGCTCTGCACCCGCTGATGCTAGTGCTGTTGTTGCTGTTATTAGTATTGCTATTATAATGTTGCTCTTAGTGTTGTTTCTGTTGGTGTTAACATCAATGCCATTACCATATCTATGCTGTATTGAGCTGCTGTATGTTCTCTTTCCTCATGCTCTCTCTCTCCCGCTCCCCCCTTCCCCCTTCAACCCAACCGGTCGAGGCAGATGACCGCCCACCTTGAGCCTGGTTCTGCTCGAGGTTTCTACCTGTTAAAAGGGAGTTTTTCCTTGCCACTGTCGCATAGTGCTTGCTCATGGTAGGAACTGTTGGGTCTCTGTAAATATAAAGAGTCGGTCTGGACCTGCTCTATTCGAAAAAGTGCCCTGAGATAACTTTGTTATGATATGGCGCTATATAAATAAAACTGAATTGAATTGAATTGTGTGTGTGTGTGTGTGTGTATACAAACTGACTTTTACTTGAAAGCTACTTTGGCTGCACAAATGAGCAAAACACTCAGAGATGAGCCAGTGTTCATTGAATCTGAGGTAAGCAGTCATACCCTTTCGATGAGAAGATGAATCCTAATGCCACCTGTAGAGAGTTCAACCAAGGACACTACCACCAAGGATCTCTCTCATACTTTATCTTCTTTTCTCTTTCATGTCCTCTTTTTCATTTCCTTTCCCCAATTTTCTTGCTTTCCTCCAGTCCTGAGTAAGTCTTCTTGTCTATATCTTTTAATTTTCTTCTGTCTCTCCCTCTCCTGCTTCCTTTTGACCTCTTCACCACTTTAATATCCACAATATTTGTTATCTTACTGACATATACTGCCTCACTGTATTAGTAGTCTCACTATCTTTCTCTCCATCTGTCTACTTGTCTCTTGAGTATCTACTGCCTCTGCAGTTTCCCTCTCACTCCCACTGTTTGGTTTGGACTCCCTCTGCTTTAACGAGGATTCACAGAAGCAGACGCCCAAGGACAAAGAACTCTTGAAAGTATTGCCTTTATACCAAACACCATATTTGTATTTAACAGGGAAATATAGGCTACATCTGGGAAAAGCAGAAGTGGAAAATGTAGGTTTATGTGTTACAAAATGGGAGGAAAATCAAATGCACTGAGCATCGTAGCTTTGATCACAGTAGAAATAAAACCCACTCTTACTGAATCTTTATCTAGTGTTTTTACTATTGTTTGTCTGCCAGGAATGTGGGAGAAAAGCAGGGAGTGAATCCTAAGCAGGGCAGCTCGCAGTACTTCAGCCCACATAACAAAGCAGCTGAAAGACAAATAACTGAAGTATTTTCACAAAAAGTAAACATCTTCCTGTCTCCAGTGCCCTTCCCTGGACTCCACCGCCATCATGTCTCAGATAGTTACTGTAAATGTTCGAGAGAAAAAGGCAGAGGGATTCTGATCTTTCAGTGGAAAGAAGGACTTTCATACATTTTCATACGATACAAACAAGGGATGGCAAAAACTAATTTAACTAAGTGGTTGGGAAATGATTTGAGTGACACTCAAGTTAGTTAGTGCAAGATTGATGGTTGATTTCTTCTTCGAGTTGTCCGAGACTCAGCCAATGAAAAAATCCACCACTCTGCTTTAGAAAAATTGGATAAGTCTAAAAACAGCATTAAAAGAGAGAGCAGGTGAAAATATCAATATTGTTTTGGCTGGATATGAGACCACCAGAAGACAAACAGTTAACAGTTATCCTTTGGGATAACATTGCTAACATTATATTACTATGTCAGAGTTGATATGCTGCAGTTTACCCCACAGTCCCTTACAGATCAACTCTGGTACTTCTTTATGTTCCAGTTAACTGTCTTCATTTTATTGAACAGGATGTTGTTTAAAAGTGTATTGTTACATTTTTTTTACAAGTTTGTATTTGAACTACTGAGCTACCACAGTAGCAGAAGCTGTACATTTCAAATATTTATCCATCGCTTTTAGCTAATTATTTCTACTCCACAGTCTTTCCACTTACCCCCAGGTAACAGTACCAGTATCCCCTGCAGTACAAGTAGCTACCTGTCTTTGGAAATCACTGATGTAGATTGTTGTTGATATAAAATGTTACAGTACCTGCTTATTTAGTAATCTCTCCAACATGAGAGAAATTTGTCTAATCCTAGTAAAAAATATGATGGTTACAATTGGTTTAATTTCTAGAAACACATACCTGGGGGCAAGGTGATTCAGTTATGTTTCAAAAGCTACATACATACATCCACACTTTACTACACAATAAAAGTGAAACTGAAAGGAAGTGAACAAACTGACTAATACCTGCTACAGGCACACCCTGCTTTGACTTTGGCTTTTATTCCTCTAAGCAGCAGTCAGACCACATCACTCAACATGTTTCAGGTAGAGAAACCAGTTTGTGCCATTTGCGCAAAACAGCAATTAACTGCCAGTTCCACGCTGAGCCGCACTGAGTTTTGACACTGACTGACTCAAACCACGGACACTTGAAAGCCAAGATTTTATTTAAATTTTTCGTTTCCCTCTCTCCAGCCCGCCGCATTCACCAGCTATGATGAGTTATTTCTCACAGAGGAGCTCTCAGCAGATATCTGACTGCTCACAGATAGATCACCTGCTTTACATTGCAATACATGTCCATAATAGCCATTAATGTAACTGAGAGTGATGGCACAGCACTTGTGATGCTGTAATATCAGTGCTGAAAACGTAGCAATAGTCTTATTGTTCATTTATACAGCTCCATCAACATTCAGATCCATTAAAGTCTAAATGGCTCTGCATGTCATAGCAGCTAAAAGATGTGTGTAACTGACAGAGAGGATCTATGAATCTTTACGGCCGAGTCTCTCTCCTCCATCTCCTCCCTCTGCAGAGGCTTTCACACTCACATAATAATTTAATACAATATATACTGGCATACATACACAGTTTCACAGCAAGTGTACCTACATGCGTGTATACGTCCTGTGTGAGTGGCTGTACCTGCAGAGCAGCACCTCACAAGTCGCTTTCAGAGTTTCAGAGATTTCCTTTGTCATCTTCACCTCATGCTGCATGAAAAGAGGTGCATCTGTCAAAACGTGGGACTTTTTATATATAAATACAGGCGTGAGCTCACTTTTTTTTCAAGGGTGTGTGTATATAAACAGATGAAAAGTCGTGTGAAAGGCAAACTTCCCAGAGAAGCTGGATACATTTACTTTTTGGAAGGCTGGAGAGATTTATAGGAAATCCCAGTTCAAGTTTCAGGGGAGTTTTGGCTGACTGCTGGCCGGATGTCACAGCCGCTCAGATTTTATAGTTTCACTCATTACATTCAGAGAGGAAAAATACTGCGCTTTGTACTGCATTTATCTGACAGCTGTACTAATAAGCTACATTGCAGTTACCGTTTCTTAAGAATGAAACACACGGCAAGCTCATGAAATATAACATACAGGGAGATATTGGTGAACATTACCTAGACTGTAAAATATAAACACACAAGCAGTGTGCACTCATATCCAAGCTGCAAGACAGCATCTTTGAGTGGTTGTTAGTTGATTATCTTTGTAAGGAACGCCTCCTTCAGAGTGTAATCAAAAAGGTACCCCACTTCCAAAACAGTAACTTGCGACAGTTCTCATTAATGATGACAACATCTGGAGTATTAGCTGTGAGGTTACAAACAGGCCACAATTAGTATTGACACAGTGCAACATTAATTGTGATCTGGATCCAAACCACAAACCACACGTGCATTCCTTTAAGGGAGTTGTTTCCTTTATACTTCATCGGGAACAAACACCATCTCTTGTTTCTACATGTTTTATTCATTCAATGTGAAAGGGGGGCGTTTAAAGTATTTAGAGGAGAAGTAAAGAAATTCTCAATTGAGGATATCCTTTTCTTGCATTGGCAGCCATCTCAGTACAGCACCGTGTAGGTCATTGTCACCAGAAGCAAAGTGGCAAGAGATGAGAGAAGCTGGAGCCTTATATCCAATTAGGATGGAGGGTTAGGGATGGAGGGCTAGCCCTTAGGGTGTGCAGCATCTGTCCCAAAGTATTACGTGAGGAAGATGTCCTGAGAAAAATCTTCAAAGTCACTGCACACTGGATGGGCCTGAACTCTTTAAAACTGTGTTTACCTGCCATCACATAGTGTTTAATGTAAAAGTTATGATGAGGAAATATTAAAAGATTAAATGCCTCTGTGCTGCAAACAGTGTCTTAACATGATTTATACAATATCATATTCAAGTGGGGAGGCAGAAAACTGCAGGGAACTCTGTATGAATGTCAACTGATATCCTCAGGTTTGCAAGACTTGTGAAGTAAAGACTACACAGTAGCTCTGAACTCAAACAAAATGAAAAGCAGGTTTGTAAGACTGCACCTGCGATTGTTCAGCCTTCATGCCGTGCTGCACAGTGGAAATACAAATCAGTTTCATTCATTTTGCAGACTGAAATGGTGCTCATCAGTCCTTGTGAACAGATAGGATCCCGACACATCAAAGAAAACTTTTCCTGGCGGTGCAGAGCAGACCAGCCTTCTCCCTTCACTACAGGCTTTGAGTTCTTCTTGTTTGTCTTTCATCTGAGAAAAACAGACGGACAGTAACCCCACACTTAACGCCAACAAAACTGAGCAACTCTCACACGTATCTGAAAAATAGTCTCGTAACTTTGCTGTTTGTTTTGGTTTCTTGAGATAAAAGAAACAGAAAACAGTGTTTCATATCATACCTCTTTCCGTCTCTGTCTGTCACGACTTCAGCTCTTCCTCACCTGCCCACCAGGCGTTGTCAGTGCAGCACGGTGGCTCAGTGGTTAGCACTTGCCTCACAGCACGAAGTGCCTGGGTTTGAATCCTGTTTCCCTGCCATCACAAACATGTATGTTAGGAGACCAAGGCACTGGCTTAGAACTGGAGTTGGCACGGTGGCTGCCCACTGCTCCTCCTAACACTTAAAGGATAAACTTAAGAATATCTTAACTTAACTCCTCTGCCCTGCAGGCCTGTGGCTCATTACTAATCAGTCGTGACCTGCTGCCTGATTTCGCAACTGCTCCTCATCTCTAATTACTGTCTGTGTGTAAAGATTAGACGGTACTTTTTGGGGTGTTGTTTGCCAGTACATTTCAAGGCCCACATGCTCGCCTGCCTCAACCTGTTGGCCTGTCAATCCTATTCAACTGAAAGTTTTCCTCTCTGGGTATTAATAAAGTTGTGTAACAGAATAAGTTCTTGCCTCTAACTACAAATAACTTAATATTTGTGTATGTATATGTGCAATATCTTCAGGTAATCAGCTGCTAAAAAGACCTGAAGAATAAAATCCATTTAAATTAATTTCATCCTAATAGCCTGATGCCACCTTTGAACTGCTTCACAACTGCAGTATTTATTGTTAAGTCCAGAGAGGTATTGACTCATCTCTGTGGCAACGTTGCATGAAAATTACAAAGTGCTCCATATAATTTTGCCCATTGTATCAAATAAAGAATGCCTTACAATGTAATGTAACATATGAAAGGCATGTATTGCTTTGTATGTTATTGTCAACACACCATCATTTCAAACTATAGAGGGATCTTTATTGTTTATTGTATTGTTTGTTAGCATATGCATTTATGTGAAAGTGTAATAATTATCCAGATGTAGACTTGTGTGGAATTGGGGTTATATTACTTTTCTGGGCAGAAATATGGTTGGATTTTCTCTATTAATGTGATTTATGCAATTGCTCTTTGATATGTACCCATATATTGGCATACAGACCCCATTTACACCTGCCATTAACATGAAAAACGCACGTTAATGCCAGGTGCAAATGCTAGTTTAAGCAACCCCACCAAAAGCCAAAAGTTGCAGCAGTAGCTAGCAAGTTTTTCCTTCTCAAAAAGTGATTAAAAAATGAAGGAAGCCAGTATTGCTTTCCTCGACCTGCCGCCACCACCTTACTAATTTGCATATTGAGATCATAATGTGAGCCAAAAGATAACAAGGTTGCTTATTAATACCAGGCGTAAATGTAAAAAGAATTCATCTTGTCCTCATTGTGAGGAAGAGGAGCTTGTCGTTTCATGCTCGCCTAACCTTTTCATACAGGATCACTGTGGTATTTGGAGATGCCTGGGCAAATATCTTTTCTATTGAATTACCCACCAGTTTCTAGTTGATACAAGCAGATTACTTGCTTTTATTTTTATAATCAGGCCCGTCTCCTCCACACACAGTACAGCTCTTTTTTGCTGCTTATTGTTAAAATGGAGAATGTGGATGGGTGAAAGAAATGTAAAATCCAATGCATCTTAAGTGCAATTGTTAAAATGTTTTTTTTAGCAGGACACACGAAAAACTTGTAGCAAGTGTAGCAGCAGGATTTTGGAAATCAGCCTATTATTCTTGTCTTTTATTCATTTAATTACAGCCTACACTGTTTGTTCTTTTGGCATTACAGCCACATTCCAGGCCAAGCTGTGACAGCTCAATATAATTAGGCTACATTAAACAAATCTTACAATTTTATTGTCTGCTCCCTGAAGAAAAAGTCAGTACCCAGCAAAACTTATTCACAAACAATAGCCGATCCCTAGATGACGGAGAAGATTCAGTGTAAAGTATTAATCCAACAAGCTCAAATGCCATGTTGATCCTTTGCCAAAGCTGCTATTAAATTAATTGGAAACTCAATTTTCCTAGCACTCCCCTGAAGCAAGTCACACACTTTTTGGCATCTTCTTCCAGAGATAAGTGGTTTGAGTGAGTCAGTGTTACACGGTTACAAAGTATTACACAACCCTGCTGAAAAGGAATCTATCCAAAGTCCAAACCATAAACAAATAAACTGGTATACAACAGGCTGTTTACAATGTGACTATTATCTCAGGCTAAAGTATCAGAATCTAAATCTATGATGTCCATGCTGCCGGTTTTATATTTCCAATATAGTAGTCCAAAAGACCAAATTAAGAATCTGCACAATCAAAATCAAGTCAGTAGATAAGCCAGAGAGAATACGAATTGTTGACAAATATGAATGATTATGCTGGACCTGCTAATATGACCAGGCTGAAGGTGTCTTAAACACTAAAATCACCCTTTCTGAAGAAATTACAGTGCTCTTATTTCCACCATTGGAAATTGCCAAACTGAACTTTCAGTTCTTCTTTTCATGGAATGAGCAAAGGATGGTACAAACACTGCTCACTGTCAGGGGTAAGGGTCAAATGCTCATGCACGCACACAAAATCGTTTACATGGTAAATAAATATGTGTGAATATTGCTCTTTGGCGTAAAGGGGAACAAAACAGGTTAAATCCAGTTTACTAATGAAGTATTAAACATATCATATTGGTAAATGTTTGACAATAATACATATATATTTGCTCAAATAAATGTTCTATGGCTTTTTAAGGCTAAAAATAATAAAATGAAGTAATAATGTGTTCAGGCAGAATTAAGTGGAAGCAAGAGAAAAGATCTATATATTCATAAACTAGGAAAGTAGAGCCAATTTGCAAAAAAATAATCTGTAAATAGTGGACTGTGAGTAACAAAATAATGGCCTGTAGGTTATTTACTGAGGCAGGAAGCGAAACTTTCACTCTAACCAGTATTTCTCAGTCATTCATTCCAGGGCATGTCTACTCCTGCTCAAGTGAAAACCAGACACCACATGATCTGATGTTTCTTTTAAACGGCGAAGGTTTAGTCAGTGAGTGTTCTTCCATGCAATACGTCCCCTTGAGCTCCAAGACATTGAATGAAGTGGACCTAAACTTTAGCACCGCAGAAAAGACATTTAGACACCATGGTGAGTATGGGCAAACGTGTTTGACCTCGTGTGGTAGCTCTCTGTGTTTGGCTTTCGTCTGGTTCATCTAATGAGATAAATATTGATTTTAAAACAGATCAAAGTGATGAGTTTCTCCTGTGGTGTGAGGACGCAGCATGCTTTTGTCTGGATTTCCATCATCTGGTTCACCTTAGCACTCAGCGGTGAGGCTTTGTTTTGTGCATGAAAAGTGCATGAAAAGGCATGTTTATCAGTACTTTTTTTTTTTTGTAAACTGATTTAAAAGTTTACAGTTTAAAAGACTAAATATGTGCTCCTCATTGCATAATGGTTGTACACTTTTTTTATGATTTAAGGAAAAAGACAAGTTGTATCTATTTAAGAGAAAAGTGCAAACAGGAGACCTCCAGTTGTACAGATTTTTCAGTCAGTTTCTATTGTCTTTCTGGTAAATCTCCTATCCTTAACCCCGTTTTTTGGACTTAAAGGAATAATTTGACATTTTGACAAAACTTTAACTTAGCTTAGCATAAAGACTGGGAAAAACTAGCATGGTTCTGCTTGATAATAGTCCAACACATTGTCCTGACATTTTTACACTCTCATTTGTTAAGTTGTGAGCTTTGAAGGTGCTGGTAGGTAGACTTTCTTACATTTGGACAGAGCCAAGCTGGCTGCTAGCTGTAGCTACAATAACTTTAATTTAATAAATGAATAAATAAAGTGAGTAAAAATATAACCCAGTGACTGAACATCTCCAGACGACTTTTACAGAATAATTTGAAACTAATCTTTTTAGTGATCCTCATATAGTTACTTGAAAAAAAGCTGAGACTGGAAAATGTTTAAATGGTAATAAAATGTGACCAAAATAGATAAATGCTGTAATTTAGCAGGAATCATTCATCAGACTGTGTTATGTCCTTTAACCTAGTCATCCCTCTCTCTGATAATCCAGTCAGTGTGAACCTACACACCATTTCCCAGGTGGAGGCACAGTGTGGAGAAAATCTGACACTGAGATGTGAGGCCACTTCATCAAAACAGTTTGATATTAAATTGTTTTCCTGGGTGGCAAATAAAACCCTGTGTAAGCATGAAGACGGCCAAGTCTTCCATGAAGACCCGGAAGTTCTGTGTGAAAGGACACCCCAAAACACCTTCAGCCACACACTCACTCTGACTCTCCTCAACGTGATGCCAGTCAACCAGGGAAAATACCTCTGCAAACTACGCACCAATCTGGGAGTAGAGTCTGCCACAACTCTTGTTACAGTACAAGGTGAGTTAACTTTTACTACTTAAAAAAAATTGTCACTGTCTTCTTTTATCTTTCTAAAAGTCCTTGATCTTTACAGAGTGCTTAGGATTTCCTAGCACCTCCATCAATGAATCTCATGCTGAGTGCTCGTTCAGTGGAGTTTACCCCAGTGGCATCGTCCACTGGTTCCAGGGAGATGTTAACTTAACGGACTCTGCCAGCACACATGAAGAGGAGGACCAGTATGGACAGTACAATGTCTGGAGTACAATAGACGTACAGAAAGGAAACCCGAACCAGCCTTATACCTGCTCACTGTGGATACCATCTGCCCAGAAGTATCTCTCCAGTGAACAACCTGTGGTTGGGGAACAGAGGGCATCGGGAAGCATGGTCAAACTGCAGTGGATCTGTATAACGGTGGAAATCATGATGGTGACATTTATGACATAAAAGAAACAAACAAGTACAATTCAGGTTTTGATTTCTGGTTTGTTTCCAGATGGCGTTTTGAATGTTGAAATGTGTATAAAAGATTTAAAAAAAACAGAAATGAAAATGAGCCAATGATTGAGGCAGGAAATTATTAAGTGTTTGATGTATTAGCCTTTATGTTTTATCCAAGCTGATGCAGGCTGTTTGTAACTGTTGTACAAAGCTGCCACTGAGTGGGTAAGTTGTGTTTTTAACATGCTATCTACTTTCTTGCATTTGAGAGCCCATGGGTAACTATGTTCTCTGGAAAAACAAGAGTTTGTAGGTTTTCCTGCTCCAAAAACCCCACATATTTCACTGATTACTAATTCTTTAACTGGAGAGGAGGAAGTCAGCCGATTTGTAGTTTGGTTTGACTAAAAATATGAAAGTGTATTTTGACACCCATGGCACAGATCATTGAAAACAAGCATTTATCATGTCTTATAAAAGCAGAATAAGAGGGTGTATGCTTGATTAGGGAGAGCATGCTTTTCTACAGAAACTCTGATTCACTGTGATCGTTCATAACTAATGACTGTAACCTTCGAGAGGACTGAGTCAGAGGACTTTGACAGACTAAAAATTGTACAGTTTTCCTGAAAATAGGCTTTATAAAACTGCTACTTTGCAGATATAGCTGTTCTGTTTTTTAAATGTCATGTTCAGGCTTGTTTTACTGGCAGTTTCATGCTCACTGTAACCAGGAAAATTACATTTTTAAACCTTCACTTCATCCTGATGGCCAGAAGGAGGCAGTCTCCCCATGCAAGAACGATGAGGACATGAACGCTGAAGGAGAGGGAATCTGCCCACTAGTACAATTGCTCCTTAAAGCAGACATGATTCATGTAAATAGCTTAGCTGTTACCCGACGGGCAATAAACAAAAATCTGAAAACCTACAACACAAGGATTAAAATGAATAGATTAGGGTCACATAAGGCAAACTATGCTATGACATTTCTTCATTTAACAACTTTTTTTTTCTGTTATCCCTTTCCTTTTATTTTGTCTGAGAAAAGATGTTTTTAAGTTGTGTTTTTCATTTACATTTAGCTCATATATGGTTTAAGTGGACACCAATCTGAAATACAGCTACTGATGATGCAAACCTTGTTTACACAAAGTGTAGTGGATATTGTGTACTGAGGATTTTATTTTTTTTAAATCTGCTTTGTAATTATGCTGCATAAAAGTGTGAAATCTAATAAATGTCCTGTAGATAAGCTTGTTTCATCTTTTACACCTCGTTCAAATCTTACACCCTCTCTCTTTCTAGGATTTGTACATGGTCTTCCTCAAAGCTAAGTTTCTTCTCCTGCGAATAGGTGAACACGTGCTGTCCTGACTTGATGTGTTTGCTCATCCATAGTGTGACTGTGTGTCTGTGTTAAGGTTGTTTGGTTATGCAAATTTAGTCATTTGTACACTCCTCACTCTGCTTCACTGGAAACGTAGCTGCTTCAGAGATGTTTAAGTACACCGCAGTAAATAAGCATTGCCTCAGTGCGTCCCCAGGCTGGAAAAATACAGAAATGTTGCACCAATCCTCTTGTACTTTTCAGAGACACGGGGAATGAGAAATTGGTTCTGTTTAAGTTTGGTGTTCTTTGTTGAACTAGTCTGGCTTTCAACAAAGAGCCTGTAAAGGTGACCACAAGTTTCAAAGCCTGTTTAATGTGCTTTTGCATCCTGCGTTCTGCCTCAGCGTTTGTTGACAATTCCTCTGCTCGGTGGTGCAAGTTTCAAATTACACCCAGGTTTTGCTCAGGTGGGTGGTGAGAAGCAAACAGCAACGGATGGTCTGTTGTGTTTTCTGCGCAGTGCAACCAGTTTATTGGCGTGCATTTCTCCTTTTGTGAACCCAATTTTACCGTCCAAATTCAGCAGACCTGATGTTTTACTTCTTGCGGCGTGAGTGAAAAAACAGCTTCAGTGACACCCGTCCAGTGGTTTGTTTACATTCAGCTGGAAGAAAAGAGATGAGTCACCACAGTCACAACTATGAGCCACTGTGATAAAATTACCATAACTGTCAACAGTGGCTAAGCCGAGCAAGCACGCAAGGGCATGTGCAGGTATTGCGTGACAGTTATGTCCTCACGTGTGTGGTTTTCATCAGAGCAGAGACGGTTACACAAACAGGAACAAAGCCATTACAAACTTCAGATTAACATCAAGGCTCCAAGTGAGGAAAGTAAAAACCAATGCATCAGTGCAATACAGGCAACTGTTCTCCTGCATTAAATTCAGTGTGTGGATGTCAGGGTGAATGATGACAGTGATAATAACCTGTTTTTTTTTTTTTTTTATGAGAATTAAAAAAAATGCCCTTTTCTAACCTGCTGCTGCTCCACAGAGTCACAAAGACAAAAGACGTCCATCCCCAGGACCGATGAGCCACTGGAGCAGGAGGGGCAGTTAAGAGGCCCTGAGGAGACCCTGCTGAGAGGAGATACGCACTATTGATTAGTTACTAAGGACAGAACACAGAGAAGAGACTGCATTTATTTGCTCTAGTATAGTGGCAATTAAATTAGACTCACTGGAGATCAAGAAAGAGGCAAGCAGGCGGTAGATGTGTGTGTGTGTGTGTGTGTGTGTGCGTGTGTGTGTGTGTGTGTGTGTGTGTGTGTGTGTGTGTGTGTGTGTGTGAGTGTGTGTCTAGATGCTATGTGTTTGTTGTAAACAGAGACGGTACACTCACAGTTAGAGAACAAATGCACATCCAGTTTATGAATTAGTGTGAGAGGATTATTATCACACCTGAAAGGAATAGTTTGACATTTTGGGAAATACGCTTATTCACCTTCTTGCCCAGAGTTGGATGAGTAGATCGATACCACTCTCATGTCTGCTCAGTAAATATGAAGCTTCTGCCAGTAGCTGGTTAGCTTAGCTTAAAAGTGGATTTTTTTAGAGCAAGGCTAGCTGTTTCCCCCTGTTTCCAGTCTTTATGCTAAGCTAAGCTAACTAGCTGCTGGCTGTAGCTTCATATTTAGCGTACAGACATGACAGTGGTATCAATCTTCTCATCAAACTCTTGGCAAGAAACTGAATATGTGTATTTCCAAAAAAAAAAAAAGTCAAACTTTTCATAACCGCAACAATATTGATATGCTTTTGTGAACAGTCTGGTATAAAAATGAGTGGCTATTTTATCTTAATGGGAACAGTTAATATTCACCCACTGTTATTTAAAAAAACAAATCAGTAATATTTATATGCAAATAACTTTGTCTGTTGTGGAGAAGTGAAGCTTTATCTCCTGATGTGTCATAAATAATGAAATATTCTATTAATTACAAGAGCCATGTGTAGGTGTATGTGTATCATCCATGGTAAAACATAAAAACGCATATATAATCTTACAGAAAAAAAATGTTACTTTCCATTTCCACTGACTGTGGAACAATATACATACATCCTCAAGAGGTTTCCAGGCTTTGCTGTATCTCAATCTTTGGGTCTGCTAAGACAACAGGATTGAGTTGATGTTCTCCCATCTTAAACACTGTTGCCATGGCAAACTGCTTTTCTCTAATTTGTTGATGTTCTTCCTTTGGTGCTGAAAGACCAGCAATTAGATGTGCTTGGCTTTGAAAGGCACTCTGATTTGAGGAGCAATCCCATTTCTCATCAAACAGAGAGGTCAAACTCATATATGTCTGAGTATTATTTATCTGAGGATCAGTCACATTTGCTTTTATTTGCAATGGTGTGCATTAGAGTTCAATAGTCAGGCTGCACTGAGTTCCTGGGAAGATGAAGGGATTGTGGTTTCATACAGACCACTTCAAAGCTGCACTTTGTTGAGGGCTACATTATGTGCAACAAATTATTAACAATCAGCTGTTATTACTTTCCACATCCATTGCCCTGATAGCCAGATAGCCATTCAACTTTAGATTTCTATGCACAATACAGGCTGCTCAGGGGTGCACGTGTCCCTGGCTGCTAAAGTGGCAACATTTAATGACATGATGTTGGTCACGGGACTGGATGAACCCAGACCTGAGAAAGTTTATTCTCAGACCAACACACTCCTCTTTCAGTGGAGCTGTTACCTATGGCTATTTTTGCTTTTTCACACATACAGTATATACTGTATATATACTGTATATATATATATATATAGTATATATACATGTGACAGAATCATCATCACATGCAAAGACATCCAATCACTAACCTCACCAATTAAGCCATGCAACATGAAGTGGTGAGAAAAAGACAGACATGGGACCACATACTTGAGATGAACAGTGACAGTCTTTGTTAAAGCTCTGTATCGTTCCTGCAGCTGTCTGTCCCTGCCTGAGTATATCAGGTGTGGGCAATTACTGTCCTATTTCTAAAATGATAGCCGTGATGAAGAAACATGTGCTCCAAAACAGGAGTGCATATTGGCTCCATCTGTAATACCGAACATAATGAATAGTTCTGATTGCCTTCACACCTGACACATTAAGTGTCACTCATGAAATGCTAAAGGTGTGCTCATTGTTGGACCATTTGTATTTATTTGCTGCAAACAGCCAATGTACCAACTGTACATTGATGATGATGTCATCTGACCTGTCCTGTATGCACAAGGCCTTTTTCATGGAAGACATTTTGACAAGTCACAGTAGAAAAAGCACAGGTGCAAACGATAACATTGATGATGTAATTAATAGTTACTAAGTTCTCAGTAACTACTAGCTGAATTGGTTAACAGGAAACATCTGTAATGCCAGTCAAAAGCAATGCAAACAGGAAGGCACTGCAGCATCACGATAACTTCCAAACATTACAGTTTTAGAGGCGCAGAAGATACATCTTTTGTAAATGTAGGTATTTGTTTTATTTATATCTGCAGACATGGAGAAATACGTGTTCCAGAGTAAGGAGTATTCACACAGTGTATTATGAGTGGGATATAATGTTATTGGCATAACATTTCATAATTCGAGGTATGTTTTTCGAGGTTTGACATAGTGAAGCTTTTTTTGTTTTGTTTTGTTAATGCACCTGCTCCTTTAATGTATCCCCATTCAGCTAAAGAAACCCCTGTTTTTTATTTCATCATTATTTATTTAAGGGGAAATTCACTTTTTCAGGAACACCCTGATCTCACTCATAGTGGTTAAGGGGTTAAGGGCCTCGCTCAAGGGCAGCTCAGTGGTGGTAATCAGGGAGGGGCAAGCACTGCTTTCCACTTTTCCCACAGATTTATCCTGCCGGTCCAGGGGATTAAACCGAGGACCTTCCGGTGACAAGCTCGCTTCTCTAACCTTTGGGCCACCACCGCCCCTCATTTCTCTTCAACTGCTACCTATAATAAATATGACAAATACGTTAATTGGCGCTATTTTATGAGTCATGGTGACAATTTAGATGTGTAAGTGGGAAGACGAAATGTAACCTGTAATCAGTAAATGCTTTTAATTGACAGCAAAAGTGGAGCTCCGTCGCAAAAGCACCATCAGAAAAATCTCACATCAAACACTGTTATATAAGCTTCCAATTATTTTATGTCCCCTGGCATTCTTCAGTCTGTGGATACTGAACACCATCATGTTTGCAGCGATGTGGAAGATGTGTCAACGCCTCTCTAATAGCTAAACAGCTATATTAAACAGAATAAGAAGACTTTTTTTAATAAAGTTAACTGTCTACGACTCATGCAGTGACAATACAGAACAATAAAGAGTAATCTGTCAATTTATTTGGCTTCCTTGGGCAATACTGTGTTAGGGTTTGCAGGTCTATATGGTCAATTTTTCTAAATACTGCTGTTTGATTATGATACATCTAGGTGTTCTTCAACTTTCTTTTCAGTATGGGTGTTCAAATGAATTTAGATTTTTTTATGTTTTACTGTCAATTGTTCTCTTTCACGTTTGGTTTTGATGTATTTTTACTATGTTGGGTGTAACGGTGATTGTAACTGTACAGTATTTCTAACTGTGTTTACTGTATGTAGTGTAAGTGCAAACATATGTTGATTGTAGTCTATATATATTTTTGGTACGGACGTAAGGTAGGGTAGCTGTTGCCAAGGTAACAACTAATGAGGATCCAAATAAACAGTTATACGTCTATTAAAATCGTTTTAATCTTTATTTCATCTCATGGTCTACCGAGGTGAGACAAGGATGCAGAAGACTAGAAATAAGATAACAATGAAATAAAAAATTCTTAAACATATCAGGGATCAAACCAGTCAAACCAGTCAAGCTCAAACTTTAATCAAACGGCTTCATGGGCACGTCATGAATTCTGTATTTGGATGCAGTGAACTGGTGCATTAAAAAAATGATTGACAGGAAGGTATTTGCATGAATATCTGTTTGAAAAGAAATTAAGATCCCTTTCATTATGTCTCTGTCTGCTTGTTGAGTAACGTTGAGTGCAGATATAATAAACCAACATGTGCTTATTTCAACAACACTTTTGCTTTCTACAAACAAGTACCCCCCAAAAAATGTTATTCTCTAAATTTGGTACCAATCAACATTAATTTCCAGCACAACGGTGAACCTTGAACGCATTTAGCGAGAACGCACGGACGCTCCAAATCTGGGTTCATAAGAGAGAATCACTGCTTGTCAAATATGAACAAATATGAACAGCATGCAATAGTTTACCAAATAACCTCATGTTGGTCAGTTTAGCTGTTAAGATTAAAAAAATTTAGCCTGGGGGGAATTCCCCCTAAACCCCCCTGAAGGGCTGGGTCGCAGAAGACTTACATTGAAAATGCTCTACCCCATGTCAAATAGGTGACTACGGCCCTGGTCTGCCACATTGAGTGGTCATACAAGGTGAGCGTGTAGGCCACAGCTCGAGCGTTTCCAGATGGTCACAATCATATGTCGTCTACTGAAAATGGAAGTGGCAGCTCAGACCTGTTTTAAAGAATGGCCTTAAAACAATGCATATAATTAAAAAATCTGGAACTGTCGTACTTACCCTTTATTTGCAATATTTCTATGAATTAAGACGAAAGTTCTGCTTCACCCTGAGTAACACCATCAGATAAAAACCAGGGGTGCGGGGTCCACTGGAGTCTACAGTCGACCCATTGGTAGACACCGCCGGTCACATTACTATCCATTATCTCGCTGCATTACACAGTCAAACAAAGCCTCGAGTCGTGTGCCTTGGAACCTAAACACAGAAACCAACCATTACGCCTTCTCGATGAGGTTCATGACACCCGCCTCGGAGACAGAGTGCAGTGTGTGTGTGTGTGTGTGTGTGCGTGTGCTTCCCTGTGTGTTTGCAGTCTGCAGCTGGCAGCCCACTAACATTAGGACCTACACTGGAAAAACAGGCGAGAGCTCAGCATAGTTGAACTCACTGACTGCTGAGGTGGAACATGTCGTTGCTGATTCGACACAATCGGCTCTGTGTACAAACAGCGGAGACCTCTGCTTGATGTTTAGTATTAAACAAATAAAAGACATTACGGAATAAATAATAATTATATGAACATATTGTGTAAATGTATATAAATGAACCAACAACTTGTGAAGTTAATGAAGAAATTGTTAAAACCCAACTCATTTGTTATGAAATGTTACTTAAGCTGACAAGCTCAACAACTGCTACCAAATTTAGCCCGTTAGCTCCTGTTAGCTAGAGGAACAACAATGTTAAACTTATTCTGAAACAGCCAACTAGGGGTTGCTGCTGTAAATAAACAGTACACCGACACAATAACTAAACCTCTTTAGCTTTTAAGCCTCAGCTTAACACGGCTGCTAATGCTACCTACCTAGGTCTTGACTGACTGGTCTGACTGCAAAGTTGTGGTATAAATCAATACTATCAATTTTCATTAGAACTGCAAATACTAATAGTGCTAATTATATAGTGAAAATATTAACAAAGCTTAGTAACCTGTTTACCAGCTGTTCAGTCACCCAAAATAGAATATATGAAAAAAACCACAAAAAAAAACCCACACACTGTAACATGGATTTTTTCTTAAATGTCATACAATAAGAAAATTATAGGATAGAGAAAAAGTGTCAGTATTGGCATTTCATGCAAATTTCACCAAGGCTGTTTAATGCCTGAAGTGTTTGAAGAATGAGTTCACCTTGAAGAAGGTCTTGCGAGGCACAATGCAAATCCAGGCCCGTCAAGACAATAGATGAGAGGATATGTCTATCTTGCACAGGGCAGAATGTACTTAGAGATGAAAAACAGATGGACGTTTATGTAGTAAAATTTTTGTTAGGCCCCCATGGGATTCACTCAACATTCCCTAAGGTAGCATGTTGCATAAGTTGTCAGTGGATGACCCTGGTGAGTGCGTCATTAACTTCACATCAAATTTCTATTTACCCCATAACCCAGACTTTACAGTATTTATGACGAGAGACAGACTAAATGTCTGACTATATAAATTGGATCACAAAAGTGCCATGTCTAGTCTCCAGGGTAATGCTCAGCAGCTGGGAGGTAACCATAATAATATTTTTTTTGCAGCTCGGTCATTTTCTTCCATTCGACAAAAACTGTATATATTGTATTCTCAACCGTCTCCTTGGACTGTCAAGCTGCCAGCATTACTACTTATGTGTGACCACAATAGATTTGTACAGCTACCTGTTCAGAATGACCTTGCTTGGTCTGCAGCATTATGTACCAAACCCTGCACCAGAACTCCTGCCTGTTTAGACCATAGTAAACAGAGAAAAAGAAAAAACAAACAAACATCTAAGTCATGCAATTCTGCCATTTCTCATTCAGAGAGTTAGTCCGACTGTGCTCACAGTAAAAGAAAGGTTACTCGTTCATCTATCACCAGATATAAATGGCGAGAATCACATGCAGACATTGACTTTGAGAGAGCAGACCTTGCCCTGGTAACACACTACAGAAAGTCAGCGTTTAACATTCTCAAGCGTTAGTGTCACACAGTGATGCAGCCCCCTGATCATACAGTCCTTTCTTTAACAAAGGGACCAGGTATACGGTACCAACCCAGGAAATTACCTTCCCTTATTATGATTTTCCTGACAGAGCTGAAGGTCAGATGGTTCTTTGTGGGTGTTCTTGTAACACCGTCAGATCTTCTCATATCCATATCGCTGGTGGCTGAATCTTAATAAGCCTCTGGCAGCCTGATTTAGGACAATAACACATGCATAAAGCCAACCCCACGGGGATATTTTTCTCCTGAAAGGAGTCGATCCTTTCTATGAGATCATATTCAATGCATGATTCAGACCACACATATCAAGTACTTACACCTATGCTACATGGTGCATGGTGAGCATCTGTATGTATGACAGAGTTTTGACATCATCTTTAAAAAATAATGCTTAACTAGTCATGGATGTGAGGGAACACGTGAGCTCACTTTCTGTCTGTTTAACTAAAGGGAATCACCAAAGATTGAAGGATCTTTTGACTTAAGGTCAATTCCCATCAACCCTTTTTATGCACATTTTCAATTTGCACGTACAGGTGAGTTAATGGAATCAATAACTAATTTATTCACATTCAGAACTATGACAATCACAAAAAAAGTACACAAGGGGCTTTGATTGTCAAAAATGTTGTCAATCACAAAAACACTTTTGTTCCATTTCATGTTTGCTGGTTTCATTTTTTTTATTATTTTTTTTTTTTTATCACACAAAAAGAAATGTTGATTTAGAAACCTATGGCTGTGCTGGGGCACACATACCTGCACATATGCTCTGTAAAACACATACAAATCTTGACAAAATTTTAGTGTCCATGCAACATTATGTGTATAAATGTGTATTAATAGGATGTGAAACATTTGCGAGAGCCTGATAAGCTCCAACACAAACCGGCATCTATATGTCACAGCAGGAGAAATTGATCTCCCACCTCCAGCTTCCCTCCTAGCAGCTTATTTTATGCTAATTTATGCTGATTTCATTTGCATGTACTGTTCACGCTGTTTCATACATGCAGAGATGAAACTGAAAATAAAGGTTAAGGACTTGTATGGATTCAACAGGCTTATTTTCACAGTGAACTACATGGAAAGCAACATTTTCATTTTCTTTAAAATTAAGTTTCTAATTCTATTAGACTTTATCATAATAATTAAAATGGACATTATTGTTTGACTGCTGGTGGTAATCAAAAGGCAGAGAAAGACCTACTTGGTATGCCGTGCAGCTTAGTGCTTCCTTATCACACCATTATGCTTCAGAATAAAAAAAACATTCAAAATAATGTCACAAAAAACATTTCATCAGTTTGTTAAGGCCTTGGGTTGTGGTAAAGGCCACAGGTTTGATTCAAGGATCTATATCCCTAGCCTCTTAGCAACCGTAACTAAGCACAGCAACCTTTGGATTCCTCCACACGCCAAAATCATGTGTATGGGGCTGTAGTAAGAGATACTCTGTATATAAAGAGTTTGGATTTTAAATCACCATTCCAAAACCAAAAATGCAAGCGTAAAGGCCCTTTCAGATACAATGCCACAACAGCACCACTGCGCTCTGAAACCCATTATTTCCATTGGCTTGCGCCACGCCAAAACGGCTTTTTGCTGTGTCGAGCAAAGCGCACACGCACATCGTTTCAAAAGTTAATTAAGCAAATTTAGAGCAGTAAATCAGCCACTGTTATCATGTGATGTGTGAGAATGGCATGCTATATGGCATGTAGCAACAGTAGCTAAGGGGGACGGGGTTTAGTGCAGGGTCAGTTTATCATCCCATCGTTGCTAAATGTGCAGAGGAGTAGCCATAGACATATATACGTATATATGTCTATGGGAGTAGCTTTCATGAGGATGTTTGCCTCGTTTTGTTACATCTTAATCTGTCAAAGTATAACTTGGTTGTCCAGTAGGCTACATGGACTTCACCTAACACAACAACACAGTCTGTAGTGAGCATGTACTAAAGCAGCAGTGCTGGTAAGCAATATGAAAAACTGGAGGGCAAAAAGTTTCAGTGTAAACTTCTGTCTGGAAAATGTTGTGTGGAAGTTTGAAATGTAAAACAGGGTCAAGTAAAAAAAAAAACTAAAAAAAACTCTGACTTCATGCTCCAGGGAATGCATCCAGAGGAAAAAAAAATCTATGCAGTCACTCTGATTATTATTCTGAGAATAAAACTACAGTTTTGAGGAATCCAGTTATATTTGCTGCCCTCTGGGTGTCTGAATCTAACACTCAATTACAGCATAATGATGTCCAATCATTGAGGGAGAGATAGCAGGAATAATAAAAACATTTATTAAAAAAGATATTGATGCTGGAGGTGTCAGTGAGGTGCAGAGAAGTAGCCCTTGTCTTCTTTTATAAGTTTAATATAGCAGCTCCTCCATACACAACACTTTTCACCAAGGATACTAAAAACCAAGCACTGAATCATAGAGCCTCCAGACAGAAACCAGCAAACCACTGTTCAAATTAAAAAAGATGTTTGCTGCAGACCGCTCCCTGATGCTTTGGACATCAACTGAAAGCAGGCTAGGGAACTCTTAACCTCGCATAATGAGCACAGAGGTGCACATAACACTAAGTCTATAATGCTCTTTGAGGATGTGAAAAGCTCTCTTAGGGCTCTATTGTGGTGAACCCGGAGGCACGGCATTGATCAAAGTCAAGTGCACCCTGCCTAGGGTGTCGGAGGCGTGACAAATAATTTTATGACCAGGCTTGCCTGTGGTTTTCTTCAGAGGAAATGCACTGTTGTCTGGGACCTGCAGAGCTTCACATATGAATATATATGGAAACACATCAAATTCACATTTCTGGACATGTTAGTAAGTCATATGCGGTTATAAAAGTTAACAAGTTGTTAAAATAGGAATTTGGATCCTCTGTCACTCTTTCTAAGAAAGGAATGGCCCATTGGAGGGGGCCTCCTAATGAATTAAAGAGTTAAAGAGACAAAATGTTATGCTGGAGGAGACTGTAAAGGGTTATTTTACTACCTCACAACCCGAACACTGTTCTACTTAATAGTTTACAACTGATCTATAAAGCATTAGTATTGTAAATGATCTAATAACCATTTGATAAAGCCAGCTTATTACTGTACATCATACTCGAACCTAAAACAAATACCTGCTGCTTTTCGATGCCTCTTACCCAGCTGCCCTCCCTCTTCAAGGCCACAGGTTGCATAACAAAGTCCTTGTACACCCAGTCCAAAATGTTTTTAGCTTCATCATGGGATGTTCTGAATGAAAATGTGTTTTCATGTGTTTCCCACCTCGCTGGGCTTCTCTAATGGCCAGTCAGCGCTGCAGACCTCTGAGGCATACAAAGACTCCTCTTCAATCATCACGAACCTTGACCCAGAAAAGAAAACTGCCAGTGTTGTTTTGTCACATATCTGTTGACCCAGAAAAAGAAAGATGAAAGAGGAGACTAGACTCTATTGATTGCTGCGGATTCAATTCTTAGAACATGAAGAAATATGTCAGGTAAAAATACCAGAAACAGAATAAAAGCATGATTCATGCCCAGAACATAAGATAAAGGTGTTAAATAATGTTTGTTTCTTCATGGTTAATATCTCCATGTAGAATAAACTACACACACACACACACACCAAGGTTTGTACAGCTTTTTAAAATTAAAATTCAAGGACTTTCAAGGTACCTAAACCAAAAATGTCCAGACTATCTAAATTGTGCAATTGCGAAAAATTAAGTTTACAGAACTCCTTTAAACCTGCAGCAACCAATGTATATTGTCACTTTGTTTATTTTACCAGCTGTTCATATTAACTTTGATTGTATGTTTTGATCGTGATTATTTAAAGCTTCCTAATTTCCAGAACCTTCCTTTATTATGGTGAAAATCAAGCATTTTTCAAGGAGTGTATTCGAATTCAAGCATATTTCTAACCTTGAAAACATAACGGTTAAAATAAAGCATTTTCCAAACTTTCAAGACTTTGTACGAACCCTGACACGCACGCACACACACGCGCACGCGCACACGCACACGCACACGCACACGCACACGCACACACACACACAGGTAGAGCCTTTTAACACATAACAACTAATGCTTCCTCAAACAGAGAGAACACCTTCTACTGCAGCGAGGTGTAATGAGACCAGTTGCCACTGGTTAGCTGTTACTTGTTCCTGCCCCCCAACCACCCACCACCAACACCACCACCACCACACCTCTCATTATCCAGGACATGATGTTCCAGAGCCAAAGGACAATGTCTGAGGACCTGTAGCCAAATTTAGGAGGGAGGAGGTTTGAATACCCACCTGTGAGAGCGACCTGTATGTGTACTCCCCCTCTGTCTAATGTCACAAAGCCACTGAATGAAAAGGATGGATTAAGAGAAAGGATGAGAAATTAGTGAGCTGGTGTTGGTGGGCTTTGGTGAGTTTTTATGGTCTGTACTTCTTGTTGACATACATGTAAAGAGGTGTCTGTAACAATAATAAGAGTAAGAACAAGTTGAAACATAAACAGAAAAGGTCTGGATTTATTATCGCCAATCTTCGGCTTGCATATACCTCTTTGAGGACAGACACCGACAAGCAGACGAAGCAATATCACGCTGTCTCCCTAGTCACATACAGTATGTGCTATGGAGCTAAAAGGCCAAAAACCCTGAAATAATACAAACAAAATTTGTAAATTGAAATCAAAACCTGCCAAAGTCATCACTGGTTGTAAATTTTCAAAGGATTCACATAGCTACAGTCTCCATGGAGAGGAATCCATCCAAAAATGTGCTGTCAGATCACTCCCTTGTCCAGGCCATTATGTATGTGTCATGCTGTTTCTTGTGGAGCAGTCTGCAGAATCAGACCTCTGTGTAACATCTATGTCAGGTAATGTTATTGTAACTGTTCGCCCACACCCAAAAATAATGAGACAGCCCAACAAAGTTGAGCTAATTTACCCTGGAACCCTCCTGTACTTCTTGGAAGAAACTGTTTTGGCTTCTAAAATGTAGACATGTGGTGTACCAATCGACTTCTTGTGTAACTGTGTAAATAAGAACAAACTATACACTCCTATTATGCTCTATATCTACCAATTTAATGAGATTAATAGCCTGCTGAGGCAACTGACCTCGCCTTTACTCCATGGGCAAGCAAATTGTGCAGATCCTGTGTCTTCATCATAGCCTCCGTTGGAGTGCAGAGCTTTTAAATTGCCCACTTAGCTCAGCTGTAAAGATAAAATGACTTTACTGCACGGTGCAGTGTTTCTGGGTCGGCCTCTATAACAGCTTATAGTACATATTATTGTACACTCATGTGGGACTCTCGCGTGTTAGCAATTATTAGGAGCTGTTTGTTTTGCACTCGTAGTCCCTGCATGCAGTGCACACTTTCAAGTTCCAACTAGACCCATGTCCTTTTCACCTATGTACATATCCACTGGAGCGACAAAGTGTGACAGGGCTAAATGTTCTCCTCCGCACCCCATGACACATAATGAAACATGACATGACTGTTTGACTGACGGGCTGGGCTGCCGCCCGTGTCAACAGACCTGTCTGAATAAACACAGACACAAACCACATAGGCTAACTTTCTTATCCAGCTCCTGCATGTTATTATTAGCACTCCAAGAACTCTATTATTGTTGCTGTTTCGGCTTATCCAACACTGTCTTGTAGCTAAAGTCATGAGGTACCACCTCCTGGAACTGGATCCTTGATTTTTCTTGGTGTTTGAAGAACAAACCACACGTATACAGAATAAACACCCCTCTCTTCTTTTATATTTCTTATCATCACACTTCAATCAATTAGATCTTCGACTTGATCAGTGCCAGGTCCTGAGAGTGTGTTGTTTGTTGTTGGTTTCCCTCCTCTCTGACCAAATAAAAGACCAAGTTCTCTGAGGACCGTTTGTTCCTCCCGTTACCACAACCAGTCATCATCACAGATTAACACCTCTGAGCCAGTGAGGGTGACCAGCAGCTCAATACTGCATCCCAGCCCAGGATGAAGCCTGCTGCTGGAAAAACTCAGCAAGTGCAAGTGGATAGGTCATTAGGCCCTTTTTTTGGACTTTTTTATATTTAGTTTTTCATAGAATTTAAAGCTGCACTAATCAATATTTTCATATTAACAATTGATCAAATTACTATATGTAATGTAAAAGGAGTCCCTCGTAGTGAAGAATCCACAGATAGCCTAATTATCATCCAATAATTTAAGCTCATTGTTTTGGTGTTACGGCCCCCAACTCTAATGTTTTGGTTCAGTCTCACAGCTCTGGTCAACCTTGTTTTCAGCCACAGCAGGCAGCTGTTTTCAGAAAAAAAAACCTCTCTAAAAACCAGCTGTACCACTATATACTGTAACAGTCAATGTTGTGTTCACAGATTTTTCTGCTAACCCCAAGTGGCTTAAAGAAATCAATTATAGCTGCTTTAAAAGTAATGTTAAATTAACTTTCTTTTACACTTTTAAGCAGTTTTCACATTATTCCTGTACAATGTCCTATCCTGTGAGCAAACTATAGGCTACTGATAAGAATGAATGGTTTGAAAAAAAAATGAAATGTATATATAGGCTCCCATTGCTGGCTCTGTCTTGCACTTGTCCTGTGTTTAATGAAGTGAAGAACCTGAGCGATGGAGCTGAATTGCTAAGGACCCTTGAGCTTTACTTTCATACCAGTTTTGTCTCCAGAGAGGGGAGGAGGCAGAGGTCAGAAAGTCCAGAGTTAATACAACAGAGTACCTCGCCGAGAGAAATGCAGCACATAGCAGAAGATGTACTTAAATTGTGATTCAAGCAGACATATATTTTCAAAGAGAAACGTACTGCAAAAGAACAAGGTCTGTTTTTTTTCAGCAGAAAATAAGATTTACAATACAATCTACAATAGAACACAGGCACACACACAAGCGTATGCAATCAGTTTAAACAGTCTTGGCACAGACACGGTCCAAACTAAACTGAACAAGCCAAGAGGGACTCGGCTGTAGAAAAACGTTCTACAGTTCAATCTTCAAATAATGTAGCCGAGGTATAAGGACAACTTTTGACATATCTACATTGTGGCCATTTTTCTCAAACACATACTCAGGGTGTTAAATATGCTGACATGAAATGTGCTTTTAATTAGCCGAATTAGCCAATATCCCCCCATTACTGGCCATTACCACTCACCACTGTAAACAGCTGGACTCAGTAATAAAGGACAGCACTAATAAGGTTCACATTTCTGCTCATAAACCTCTTTCAGCTCAGGTAATGGATTCGGTGGTATCATAGCAACAAGTGACAAAGTCTGGGCAAAGGGAGCATGTGAGAGATCAGAGCATGATAATGATAACGGTAATATATTATTTTTCTACTTTGTCTGAACTGAATGCAGACCATGACGCTTCCCACACAGTTCACATTTGAATCCTAGCAGCTCTGTGAAGACAATGATATTGAACGCACTCTTTTTTTTTTAGAGAAGTTGCATAATTCTAACGCAATAGAAGATTTGTTAAACACATATTATAGGTGATGTTAAAATAGGTTGAAATTAACCCATTGTAATGAAAACTATTGCTCATTTAGAGTGCAGGAACACAACGTGATTACATGGGGTCTTGCAGGGATCAAATGACATTTTATTTCGGACATCAACAGCAAATGGTTGGCTTATTGCTCTTGTCTGGGCAGCCCACTGACCTTTTAATGATGACTACCACAATGACTGCAAGAGCATTTATGTCATTCAAACAAAATGACTGGACTCATTTGTGATTATCTCTCTGTTTTATAAATTACTGTAAAACTAACTACAATTTTCAAGTATTCTATAACTGGTTCAAATTTCACCCAGAATTGCTGTGCAACATCTTTCGACATGGTCAAAGTAATTGTTCTATTTAGTTTGTATACTTTCTATTCTTTCTTCATGTCATGAAAAGATACTAAATGGATCTTGAGCTGAGACTGTTTTGTCAACTGCTGGTAAGATATTGAATTTTGTATTTTATAATAGGAACAAATGAGCAAGTTATTGTGCATTAGCACTTTTAGCACTTAATTATAAGTATGATTTTTGAAAGATCTGTCTCTCCAATCCTTTTTTTTTAAATAATAAATTGCCTTTGTTTTCTTCAGTTGAATTCTTTTGACATAAACTATGCCTGTGGTTTACGAAAATGATCTGAAAATCAATATTAAAGAATGTGTTAAAACATCTGCACAAATACTGTAAACTCTCCGCTGTGATTTACAAGCAACATACATCATCAATAAAAAAGTGTGAGATGAAAGATTCATGGATAATTGATTTATTACACAGTCAGTATTGACCACAGACTTACCATGGACACATGCTGTAACATCTTAAAAAAGTTACTGAAGTGTTGATCAGAAACTTACCACAACTCTCTACTCCAAATGTTTTCTTCATTGCAAGCAAAGAACTTTAAGTGAGATCACTTCTGTGACCTATTTGCATGAGTGTCTGTGATTGGCTGCTTTAAGTTCGGAGAGAGAGGGGGGGGACACTGCCCTCTCCTGATTGGCTGGGAGCAGAAGGGGGCAGGTACTGAGTGTGAACATAAATACAGAGTGCAGCCTGACAGGCACACTCACTCACATGCACCTGCTATCATCCTCCTCTCCAACACAGCAGCCAGCTCCATCACTGACATCAAAACAGTTTCCAGACGAGGATCCGCAGCTAAAGGAGGAGAGAGTAAAGAAAAAGCGTAAGAAGAGAGATTCTTTCAAGCAAAACAGCAACAGAAAGTTGTCATGTCTCTTGAAGTGAAGGAGAAGACAGATGTGCGTCTGGTGTTTTTGGGAGCAGCTGGAGTGGGGAAGACAGCCCTCATCCAACGCTTCCTCAAAGACACCTTTGAGCCCAAGCACCGGCGCACAGTGGAGGAGCTCCACAGGAAGGAGTACGAGGTGGGGGGTGTCAAAGTCACCGTCAACATCATGGACACCAGTGGCAGCTACTCCTTCCCTGCCATGCGTAAGCTCTCCATCCAGAACAGTGACGTCTTTGCCCTGGTCTACGCCGTGGATGACCCTGAATCCCTGGAGGCGGTCAAGAGTCTGCGAGATGAGATCCTGGAGGTCAAAGAGGACAAGTACACGCCTATTGTGGTGATAGGCAACAAGATAGACCGCCACAACGAGCGTCAGGTGTCCAGCAAGGACGTGCTGTCCACGGTGGAGCTGGACTGGAACCACAGCTTCCTGGAGTCCTCTGCTAAAGACAACATCAACGTGCTGGAGGCTTTCAGGGAGCTGCTCCAGCAGGCCAACCTGCCCAGCTGGCTCAGTCCAGCGCTGTGCCGGAGACGGGAAACCTTCCCCAAGGAGAGCAACAAACGACCCCCTTTGAACAAGACCAACAGCTGCCTCATCTCATAATGAATATTGAGCTGCTCGGAGGGCAACAACAGCAAAAGAGACTCAGAGAAAGAGAAAAAACTGCCCAGAAAAGACTGAAAGGGCTTTGTTGGTGAGGACAAACAAACCAAGAGACAGTGTTGAATGTGTTAAGACTCTAATGAGAGTAAATGACGTTTCCTCATCAGGCTTGAAAGCATCGAATCGAAGCCCACAAAAAGCACAGGAGGCACAGAGATGCTACAATGAGGACAGTCACCACCTTAAAGACATGAAAGAATGTGGACTGAAAAATAACTGAAAAATAAAAAAAAGAAACAGTGCACAGACGCTACTTACTGTGAATGTCAAGAAAAACAAGAAGCCGTAATAAATCGTGAAAGTGTAGAAGCAGCTTTATGTATCATGAGCTCAGTTTTCACTCAAATGTATATGTGATGTTTCATTTTTGGTTTTTGCATTGCTGATGTTAAAAAAGTGTATTAACTGTGAAGTGAAGGCTATTTATACAAAAGTCTGTTTACATAATACGAATAAAGTGAACAACAGAAGGAGAACTTACACTGGAAATTGTATATATTTTTAATAGCATCAATATTTTGAAATGGATACTTGTTGGTGTTTTTCTTTCGCTCTGTCTTTGTTTGACTATTACATTATTTTTTTAATGGGAGTTTGCCTTATCGGATAAGTGACTTTATTTTGGTCAAGAAGAGAAGGTGTCCTTTTCAACTCTGTACATCCCTGCACCATGTCTTTGAGAATTTAAATGGTATTTTCTTTTCACCATATAAATACACCAAGGTGATGTTGGATGTTCTTATTCGTGCTTATTTTTAGATAAAGATAAATAAAACAGTTTTCCAGTCACACTGCTTTTCTCATCCACTCTCTACGCATTAATGATCATTTTCTTGCAGATTATTTTGTCATTTTTACTGACGTGACTTTTCTTGACGTGACAGAACAGACAAGAAGGAAGTGTGTGTGTGGTGAAAGGCGTATAGACATTAAAAAATTATTACATTAGAGTAAGTTATCCCAGCCCAAACCATATACGGTGAAAGTAAAATAAAGCTTACACGGGCTGACAGAAGATACCAGGTTTTAAAATCTCCTGCGTGTGAAAACAGCTCACCACTCACGCACAATGACAGTTTGGATCTAAGGACTTTAAAATTGTCCTGTACTGCAGTTATGATATATGTCAGATTTAAATACATGATGTTAAAACATTAAACATGATAAAAACAAGACAAGTCTCAAGTAAATAAAATGTGACTACATTACATGTGATTGTAAATAATAGTAAAAATAGAATATATTAGGCTGGTAGGTATTTGGAAAACTTTGACGTTTTCAATTCACAGCATGTGAAGACATTTGTTATTTAAATGGTGCATTAAATGACTATTTCCACTCCAGGTCGTATCGTGTTCTTTTGTTGAGAACAGCGCTGGTCGAACCAGAAATGTAAGTTTTAAAAAGACTGAAAAAACAAGAACTGCTGCATCACTTGAGCAACCCGTCTGTATTTAAAGTGACTGGTGTTGATTGTAATGCATGTACCAAAAACTCCCTGGAAAGCTGTATTGATACTGAATGGATTAAATTATGGACTTATTGCATTGCTCTCTCTCTCACACACGCACACACACACACACTCAATGTCATGATCTCTCTGTTCTGTGTTGTATTGCCCTCTGGTGGTCATTATTCAGCAACAATGCAGCAATTTGCTGAAGGGAGGAAGACAGTCTCCAACCAAACAGGTGAGGCAAGATTGAAGTCTGAATTAAAATTGAATTGGTGATATAACCATGTTAATCAATGCTCAATGACATTTTCTAATCAACGGGCTACACCCTAGTGGGATCACGACAATACACCGCAAAATGTTGGTCTTCTGGATCCTGTGTGAAATTTCGGTGTGTGAAGTTGATGTGGGATACTGCAGATATTTGAAAATACACAATAAGAGTATTTAGTACTCTGAGTTCTTGAAGAGCCCTTCATGTGTACGGTTAACAACATTTCCTGACTGTTAAAATGCCACACAGGCCCAGAGGGGGAGAGAAAAAGGTATGCTTCCTCTTTCCTAAAACGTTCAGAGACAAGGTGCATTGTTTCCCCAGAATCAGACGAGGAAGTGACCTACGATTATCAGTTCCTCTTCGTGTCCCGTTTAAACTCTCAACTGTCGTCAGAGCCGGTCCACAGCGACACTCAACCTCGTCTTTTCGGCACACGGATGGACACAAGAGAGGCAGACCATCCTTTTTAAAGCTCAGGTGCGAACTAAACTTTGTAGTATTGTAGTAGTCAACAGATTTGTTTCCGAGACTGACTGAAGCCGAACTTACATTTCTACCTTAAATAACGAGTGTTTGTCTCTGCTCCTAGACTTGGTCAAAGCTCCTCAGTGTTGTATGGATACCTGAGAAGTTTTGAACAAGTATAGGATCTCTGTCACTACATCAGGTTAATGACTATTTTACACCGCATACTTTTCAACAAGATTTACTGTAGTACTGCACATCAAAGTAAAGGTAGGCCTTCTCATACACAAATACAGTATTTTAATGTTTGTATTACCGTTTAATCTTTTTGCTAATTACTAACTTTTCAGCTACATTCATTAAATATCTGCAGATATCAGCGTACATAAAGATTGCTTAAAACAACAAGATTAGCCAGTAGAAATTTGATTCAGAGCAGCCAACATGAAGAAGAGGAAAAGATCCAAAAATGACTGGACTCCAAGCTGCATTACAGTATCTTAACCTGCACCTATAATGTAACCAAAAAGCTCACTTTTCTGCATTGACCATGAAACTTTATGAAATCTTAGAAATTGTGATCAAACATCAATATTTTAATAAATCTATTAAAAGCAGATTTATTTTCCTAGGCTATTATTTTATTTCTGTATCTTTTTATGATGCAAGTGTCAAAATAAAGAATTATGATCATATAATACAGCACAGCATGTCCGCTTGGTGTGTAAAGATTTGAAGTTTGTTTTTGTAAAATATCTATAGTCCAATTTAGACTTTACAGAGAGAAACTGGTTTAGATCCCTATTCCAAACTAAAACAATAAATAATAAAGTAATAAAGTGTCATAAAATGTACATACAGTGCAGACTAAGTCTTGTACCCATAAGTTCATAACCAAAGCACAGTAATAAGATCTGTACTGGAAGAGACGAGGCACAATAAGAGGCAACCGTTTTATTTTCATACACACTGACAAACGCTGTAGAGCTAGACAGAAGTAAGTGTCTAAATTATATTCCCTCAACATCACAGACAAGTCAGGGGAACAGGGAATACAGAGAAGACCTCATGAAATACACTGACAGATACAATTTGAGCAACAGCATTTGATACAGACAACCTCCAACTCTGTGCCAACACGACACCAGTGTGTGCATCTAGCTGTCAAATGTCCAAATACTGTATCAATGACAAAACAAAATGGTCAAAAGCAAAGACGTACAGTATTGCTGTATGGAAGACATTCTCGACAAACTTCTTTCAACATGTGAAACAGGAACAAATCAAAAATGCAAAAACAAATAACTGTGCACTGGCTTATTAAGTATTCTTCCCTGAGCAAAAGGCTCAATCAGCATAGAAATACACTACTTCCCCCTCGAGCATCACTTTGACATTTTGTAGACAAACATCAACACCAAACTGGTGTTTTTGCATGTTTTTGCCAATTTACTAAAAAACGCACTCATTTTACATTGCTGCTGCTGGCCATTTTGCATTTTCTTTTACTGCACGTCCCATCGTCCAGGCAGCCATCAGTACAAAAACTCACCATATTGAATTTTGTCAATGTTGTCATTGTAAAGTAATGCACCTAAAGCATGGATCAATTCAAAGTCCACTTATCTGGTACATTCAAGTGCTGGTGTATCACTCACGTTTCAAGACTTCAAAGTTAGTTGCTGTAAAGCACCATATATACATATTGTCCAAAATTCAAACTCAGATGGGCAAAAAAACTCTGCAAATGTGGACAACTTTCAAAGCAGATTGAGAACTTGGCTGCTGCTTGCATTTAAAAAGGTTATGGGATTAGTGTCTGTGGATTAGTGTTCTTACTTATGTATACTTATTTTTCAGTCACATCAACAGATAATAATACAGTAACTGACAAATAGGAAAACCAAGCAGGAGGTTTCGCTGTGATCTGTAATGTAACCAAGGCAGGTTCCCGCAAGCTGATTTTCATAGCAAACCGAAATTAACAAAAACTGCTAACTGCTTAGAAAAACACAAACATAAATACATAAAGAAAATATTTAGCTTTGAAAAACAGTCGGCAGTAATGTTTAGTATTCATGGTTTGTAGTTAATTGGCTAAAACAAAGATGGTCTTTTTAGATACTTAAGTCCTTCATATGCATGAAGTCACTGTCAGATAACAGTCACCATCAGCCTGTTAAAATAAGCACAATATTGGACTAAGTATGTTCAGTCTATTTCTGGAGAGAATAGTATATTAAAGGGTCATTTCATCTAAATAAACAAAAAATCATAATAAAGCTTCCAACTTACTGCTATACATGACCATGCACTGTTAGATGTTTTCTTCATTTGTGGTGTTCAAATCTTTTAAATACTCAGAATAATCTGGTTTTCAAACAAAGTAAGTTGATGCTTTGAGCGCCATAAATGAAATTACATTAACCTCCATCCTCTTCCTGGCTAGATGCTACTAAGGGTAAGTAGGAAAATATCTTTTGTTATAATTTAGTTTAACTGACCCACTAATATATACAATATAAAATGGAGAGCCATTAATTTTGGTAGATGTTGAGAAACTTCTTGTGTCACATAGTACATTTTACCAAACATTCCCACAAATGGTGCAAAAAACAAAGCTGCATAAAAACATAGTTTGGGCACCAATAAAGAAGAGTTTGTCCTGTCTTGGCTATGTGGTTGGAAACAACACACCCCCATTAAATGCAAAGAAATCACAGTGCTGAGCAGCCCTGATCATGAGGGCCAGCAGGAGCGTCTGGAAAATGGTTGGTAAAGCACAAAGTCCACAAGAGACATTTTACTCTTTTTTTTTGCAGTTCAAGATCGTTCATTAGATATGAGGTACCGCAGTGTATGACAAAATCACTTTTTAAATACAAAGCATCTTTTGTTCAAGTTGGAAAATCAACAAGAGCTGCAAGACAAGGAAAGAACCAAAAATATGGCTGAATGCATCAAAGCTCGAATTTCCCAACTTAACAAAAAATTACTTTTTTTTTTTCTTTACAGTTTTTGATAAGAAGTTAAATAACTTTGGGTCATTCTTAGAATTTCATTAAATGCATTTACATGTAATCCTGACATACACAATACATGGAACATGACATTAGCATGTTTTTACAGCACTGGGAAGAAGTGCACCTGCCCTCAGCCACTATCAGACCCACCTCAGCTCCCTCTCTCTGACACTCTCTAGTCGTCCACGGTGATGTTGCGGAACAAGTAGGCCATGGACTCTCCATTGTGGATGCGGCGGATGGCCTCGGCCAATATCATGCTGACATCCACGGTCTTGATTTTGGGACACTGCAGCTTCTGTACTTCATGGGGGACTGTGTTGGTCACCACCACCTGAGGGTCGAACCATCACAAAGATTGTGCTTAGGCTTAATGAGACATTTTCCACTTACATTAAAAAGCAGTTTACCGGTGCAGTTTCTTAATGACACGGACATGAGGGAACTCGAGGTACTACTGCTTTATTAAAACTAGTGCATACACTTGTGCAGTTGCTTGTGCAAGAAAAACACACAGAGATGGATGGATGCTTACAGTTGTTTGGATGACAGAATGATATATGAGAGAGAGATATGGGCAACGTGTGTTTTCTGCCTCCTTCACCTGTGAACTCTACTGCTGCTTATGGCTTCAAAGCTTTTACACATTAAATGTAGATTTTTGTACAGATAGATACAAACATGTCTGAAATGGAAGTCTAGAAATCTGAGATGGCTTAAAACTGATGTTAGACGTTTTTAATCCACACAGTTGGTTCCAACACACCTGCAGATTTGACACAGAACTCTAAATTAAGCTAACCAATGCCTGCGCAGCACATATGAGAAACAAACTGGGGTTGCAAGTAATTTGTTAATATGTTCTAAATAAAACAAATAATATAAACCTAAATCATATATATTAAATTACATCAATACATTCTAAAATAAAAAATACATTTAGACTAAACTAACTATTGTTTTCTGAAACCCTGGATAGTTAGGAGGAACTGAAAATTGAAACCAATAGTTTAAAGAAATGCAACTAGCTGGATATAATGATTCTTTCCTTATTTGAGTTACAGCTCATTTCTTGCCATAACAACTCAGCAGAAAAACCTTCCATTAGGAGGAAGTACTGTTATTTACATTGTGTTTATAAAGAATAGATGAGAACTAATTCAACTAATTCAGTTTGGCTTTTCTTTCTTCCCTTGTTACTTCTCCTTTAGCTTCCTTATTGATATCCGACAGGTATGACGCAGAAGGTTTTCATTCAAACTAAACGACGACTTTTACTGATTAAACCCAAATACGAGAAGCGATACAAATGATTGAAAACAATGAGTTTAGGTGTCCTCACCTCATCAATAGCGGATTCCTCTATGAGGCGTGGAGCGTCAGCAGACAGTAAGCCATGTGTGGCCATGATGTAGATTTTATAGGCTCCTCTCTCTTTCAGGATCTCTGCAGCTGCAACAAAGTCTCCTACATCATCTATAATGTCATCCTGGGAGAAGAAAGAAAAATACAATCTGTAGCTAAGACTTAATCACACACACACCCCCCCCCCCCCATCTCTTTCACTTAATAATAATTAATTTCTCTGTCATGGTGTCTCTGATCAGTCACAGCTTGGCATAATGGCAGGAACATGAACAACAGTCTATTGCTACAAATGAGAATGATGGGATAACAAGCTGTGAATTGAGTCAATAAAGTCTGTTATACAGGAATATTCATCTAAAGTTTGCCAACGCTAGCTAACATTAGCCACCATAAGCTGCTTGTCATACCAGACCAAATTAGGCTGTAGCAGCAAAACGCTGTTTTGCTTTAAGGTGTGAAAATGTAACTGCATGAATACTTAAGCTCACATTTTCCCAAGTTGTATTTTTAAAACCATACTGTAGGTGATAAGAGGCAATTACAGTGGTAGCACTAATTAGTTTAACACTCAAAGTGGAGACCACTTGAAATGCTTTGAAAAGCTGTAAATGAGAGCTATAACAGAGTAATTATCAAAAGACGGCAGAGCAGCCGACAATGACGGCTCAACCATGCAGGTGACAGAAAGGGCCTTCGCAGCATCTTACCACAATGATGGCAATTCTCCCTCCCACGTCTCCGACTACAGTAATGGGAGGTTTCTCCTTGGCCATCATTACTGAAAAGGAAAGCAAAACTGGTTACCTGAGAGAGCACGTCGAGGAGGTCATGTGTGCTGCATTTCACCTCATCTGAAACAAATCTCAGTAGATTGGGTAAAATGGGTTGAGAAAATGTTCTGCACCCAGAATTATGGGGTCGTTGTTGGATGATGTAAAATGATTTGTAGAAATTCTGTCAGAGTAATACAATGCTGTATTAAATTTAAAATGGCAGCCAAAAGTTAGATATTTTTTCCCCCCATTGTACCCCACCTACCCCTAGGAGAATAAACCAAAATGCCAAACTTAGTACAGCACATGCCATGCAAAATCAAATGCCAGGGTTTCTTGCCCAGGATACCCAATCAGAAGGCAACATATAACCGCCTAGACACACCCAGCCTCAGGCCAAGGCTGTGGCAGGCATATGGCAGCAGTCTGCATATGAACCCAATATGCACCAGACAGTCTTATTTCACACAGGACAACAGTGGCTGGCAAGCACTGATGAGGGTTTCTTCATACACACTTGCCAATGTTCTGGGGTCAGTCCTCAGTCGAACATCACTGCTGCCAGCGACTACTTTTACATGCACACAATAATCAGACTATAGAGATGCAACAGCTGCATTTTTTGAACCAATATCACACAACAAAACAATATATAATTTAATTATTCATATCTAGGCAGCTTCAGTTGTCATTGTGAGTACTTCTGAGCCAGGCTTGCTGTGCACCATCACAACACGGGGTCTATACATCTACTAATGCAGTTCTCTCCACCCCCAGGCTACGAGCAGGAGCAGCAGATTACTTTGCTCCTGACAAACCGTAGACATCCTCGTGTCATATAATTTCGGTTGCTAAAATAACACCATGCAACTTTTCAGTCTGCTAGATGTGTATAAACTATCACAACAAAAGGTTAAATAGAAACATTATAACATTAAAGTGCTCTACCTTGTGACAGACTTAATAATATGATATATGCACGTAACCTATCACTAAAATAAATTACTCTACACACCATGTTGTAAATCGAAGCATTAAAATTAGACTGGAATTAGATTCAATGTAGCATATTATTAAATATGTTTTTTGATACATAACCCAATTAAAAAAACAGCTGCATTGTTGTGCATGTAAATGTAGTCATTCAAAAGGGGTATTAAGGAGACAATCAACTGGTAAACAATCAGGCAGCCAAGCCGATTGTGAAGGAAAAAGTATAAAGAAGCAAAGGAAGGAGGAGCATGCCTTGCAGAACACTTTGCTGAATACCGTGAGTCCCACAGCATCAGAAAACCTGGCAGTGTCACATTCAGACTTTCATCACTATCAACCAAAAGCAGCAAAAGCCATGTTGTTAGCAGTACACACTTCTCAAAAAGTACGTTGTTTTCACAGCTTGCTGAGATACTGCAACAAGCTACCTGAGAAATGTTTGGTCAGATATCTTGAAATTAATTTAAGTAATAAAACCCATTAATCACCATTATGATTTGAATAGCTTAAAGGATTCATCAGCAAATTTAAACAGGTTGGCACTGGATTCCAGAAACTTCTACCACAGAGATAAAAGCGTACTACTGCTCTACATATTTCTGCTTTTAAGCATGGTATTATCACCGAAGTAGCAAACTAAAACTGTTTGAATGTAACGCTTAAATGTACCAACCATTCCATTCATAATGTTTCTTCTTTCCATCATTAGATGTTAGGTTTCAAACGCATGCTATACTGTTATCGTCACATGCAGTTATGACCAAATGTTAATCAGGTTTTTAAGAGCGGGTTTAATATGGGTGCACCATGTGTTGATTGGCAAGATGAGTCCAGATATTGAAGAAAAAAATTAAACGGAAAACGAAAAAAAATGTTTGGCATGGTTCTGGTTTGATTTATGGATTTCAAAATAAAATCAGAACACAACAAAACAAACGGGTTTGGCCATCTTGTAGAACAAGCTGTCTGGAATCTTAGAAAGGTGCATTAAACATGAGAGCTGCTTATTTCAAGTCAACCATGCCATGCAAATAGCATATAGTATGGAGCACACTGTAGCTGATTGGCCAGATGCAAATTGTCTGAGCGCGAACTATCAGTTTGTGCATTTTTCACGAACTCCCCCTCCTGAATCCAGACTGTATTTTCACAAGATGCAACACAAACCCTTTTATCTACACATGCACGAATTGAGGAACCATTTGAAGAGGAGTCATTTTATAGTCAGATGGAACTTATGTTTTTACGGTCGTACTTGGGAGCTCTATGCCAGGGAACGGAGCTTGTTGTTTGCCTGCTATTACCAACAAATAAACACCACGTTAACACAAATGCACAAATATTTGACATGACAAACACATGATGCCAAGACTTGGAAAATCCTCTCGCTAGGTTGACAGAAATTTTAAAACATTTCACATAAACAAATCAGACTCATTGTGGTAAACTTTAGAAGTCTTCTTATGGTTGAAGCAGTTTTGTGAGATTGTTCCAAAGGAGGATTTTTTAAGTCAAGGGTGAGAATAGAAATACAAGTAAGAATATAAAATATTATTACTAAATAATAAAGTGAATACTGGACGCAAATACTTCGGAGTCATTTGCCAATGACACAATCATTTGATATTTTCTCTGACTGAACCATTAAAAACGGCCTTACCAGGAATAAACACTGTAAATATGTTGAAAACTATGTGTCACGACAGTATTTCTCACCAAAAACAAATATTTGAAAATCAAAGTGTGTGCCAAGAAACAGGCAGGGACCATGATTCTATGATTATTAAGCATGTCACTCTTTGAGAGTTAGGAGTTGCAGCTTGCAGAGGATGCAGCATGAGTAGAGGTAGTGTATCTGTGGAATTAAAACATGCAGTAACACAAAAATCAGTTTCCTGGAGTATGGTTGATGGTATGAGTGAGAAAGAGCAGAATCATCAGCACACACAAGAGCTGTATTAGGCTGTCGGCAAGATCTAAATTATGAATTCAGTGAAGTACTTAATCTAGCAGAAATGATAAGAAATGTCTTGCTGAATTTGACCATGGTGGGACAAAATAATGAGGAATCTGACTGTGAGAAACAATAAACAGGGATATGTTTTCTGTACAGAGAAAATCTATCCAACACTGGACCTACAAATCTGCAGAGAAAATAAGAAAATCATCAACAGCGCTGCATGCTCTTACAAGGAAGCTCAAGTCCTGTGTGTCCTGTGGTGTTGCGTACGCATGGTGGGGAGTGTCTTCCATCAGCCATGTCAGACTCTGAACACTGAGCCTCGCCGTGAATCACAGCCAGACCCAAACGCAGGCGTTCTGCATAGGACTGAGCCCTAGAAAATAAAGAAACAGAGACACCTTTACAGTTTACCTTTCCTATGTACACATATTTAGTCATGTGACATACTGCATCTATATAAAAAACATTTGTATGATTGAATAGTTCTGGCATAATGTAATGTTTGTATTTTAAAGACCATTAAAATTGTATTTCCTCATAACAATGCTAACTAACAGAGGTGAAACGTGTTGTTTTTCATCCACCCGTTACCTCTTAGCTGCTGATGGGGACTTGGCCACAATGATGGCATTTCTGTAATCAGGAATCTGACAGGACAAAGGAAAACAGATGTCAATGTTTCTGTCAGATTGACTGTTGGATTCGGTTTATAGGTGGAGTTACCAACACTTATACTTAAACAAACACGGTAGACATCGAATGGAGTTATCACCTCTTCTTGGATGTACTGAATCAAGAAAGGGGAGGCACGCAAGTTGTCCACTGGAAAGCTGAAGAAGCCCTGGATCTCCTTCTGATGCAAGTCCATGGTGATGATGTGTGTTAACCCTTTAGGGTAAAAGACAGGTGAGTAGAGTGGACTAAAGATAGGTCAGCAATTAGATTAATTTTTCTATGTGAACATGATGGCGAGGAATAAAGACACTTAATAAATCACAGGTTGATATTCAGTTTGTTCTCTTTACCTGCTTTCGCTAACATTGAAGCTAACAACTTGCTCACTATTGAGCCCCTCTTTCTCATCTTGCACTGTTTGCTGTAGGGAAAGTAAGGAATGACTCCAATGATGTTCTTTGCACAAGAGGTCTTGAGGGCGTAGGCCATAACCAGCAGCTCCATGATAGCTGTGTTGACATCTCTGGTTGCATAAAAGGTTAAAAAAGACGTGTAAACTTTAGTTAATGATAATCTTAAAAACTGTGTAACAAGATCTGATTTGCAGGTGGTGAATTTGTGCTGAACTCGGACATTTTTTTAAATTCCTGTTGCGATGCAAATCACGGCATGTCTTTCCTTACTCACCGTGGTATGGTCTGGATGATGAAGATAGTTTGTCCACGAACTGATTCTTTCACATCCACTCTAGTTTCTATTGCGAAAGGGGGGGAAAAAATCAGTTTATTTAGCAAATCTGCATCTTAATTTCAATATTTTCTCATTTTAAATGACTTTTCGGTAGCTGTACACCTTCACAGTGCACACACCACTCATCATCATCAAATGCTGACATTGATAACGCATGTAAAAGTGTTCAGTAGTTTCTCAAAGCTGATTAGAGCTTTAAATTTTATAATCCCCAAAATACAGTGAAGTGATCTGATATCTGATAGTACAATTAAAGTAAAACAACCGGCATTTTCCTGATGCATCTGATTAATCCCCAAAACAACAATACATTTCCATACCATACTCAAACATTCACCAGTCATCCCAGGCATCTTTAAAAACATTAATGTGAACATGTATGTTACTTCTGTTTCCTCAGATTCTGGGGGAAGATATCACACCAAGGGGGCGGCACAAAAGGCTCTTGACATTTCATATTGCTGCAAGGTACACACAGTTAATTCAGAGTACAGTGTTTTGTTTTCAAGGGTAGCCAGAGAAATGCCCGACATGTCCATTTAAAAACAGAAATCCTGCCGGCCTCTCCTTTGTCGGTAACATCACTACTTTTTCCTATAAAGCCACAACACTCTCCTCACCTCTGTTAGATTCCTGAAAGACCACAGACTTCCCCAGTTCAACTCCCAGCCGCCTGTGAAACAAGAGCACAAAATTACAGCCAGAACAATATGACCGACTGCGAGATGCAATGTCACACTATCCTGCCACATGTTGCGTCCCACACACACCAGACATTTAGCACATCGTCCATTCATGACCAGCGAGATTCTGGTTGGCAAGCTTTCCTCGGTGCTCAATGTCAGTCACACAATAACCAAATCTCAAACATCGTTTGCCGTAGTAGTGAAGGCGCTGGTCGCCGACAGCTACAGTCTGATGTTATCCACACGCGAAACACGCCGTCTTGGCGTTTAGAAAATGTCAGAAACGCAACATCGCGCTTACTCTGTTATCTTCTTGGCCAGTTCTGTGCACGCCACGGAGGAGTTCGCGGAGAAGACGCGGTAGCCACTTTTGGCGACGTTCATCCTGGCGCTCCCGGGCGGTTCGTGTCCCAGACGAGGACCGAAGCGGCACCTTTTATCGACCGAGCACCGCGTTCGTTTCCGATTCTCTTGTGACGCCGTCGTTAGCAAACCAGCTAGCTAGCTACCAACCGCACACTAGCCTGCTAGGCGAGCCAATTACGCGAAACGACCTTCAGTGTGCGACGCAAACTTAGCTACAGCACATCTACAAAACGAACATTAATTGCTTGTCTTTATTCTACTAATTTATCCAATTGTTGGCGGACAAACGGCTGATTGCTGTCACTTAGCCGAACAACTGTCTCTGCACTTACGCACTACGGAGTGCTGTTTGGGTCAATGTTGCCAGCTACGCTTTAGTCTTTATACAGCCATGGGTTTAGTGAGCGTGCAGTCTAATATTTTATTTATTCATATAGTCTTGGCTTTGAAAAAAAGAAAAGAAAACGTAGGCTTATATACTTAAAATAAATAATATACTTATATGTAAATAATACACAGTTTGTAAATCCTATCTCGATGCCACATCACGTGCTTGATATCGTTTTTAATCCAAACTGATGTGATGAAACTGAGTGTAACTAGCCCTAAAAAAAGGACTTAAATTTGGGGAGCATGGTTTTAAAAAAAAAAATCATGCATTGGCTCGAGAAATGGCGTTCATGTGAAATAATGTCGTCGTTTATTTATAACTCAACAATTAGGCTGCTGTCATCTTAAATTAGCAGGATGATTCGTGGATTAATGACATTTTAAGTGTCAGTGATTAGATGAGATGAAATCAGGTAGATAATCAGCCTAACTGATGTTTTAGGTAATTATACCAAAAACCTTTTGTATACGTGCTTTTTGACAGAGCGGGCTTCCTTATAGATAATTAATTATTGAAATTTTCTATATATAATTTACATAAACTGCCCACATTTCCTTCGTGTCAAAAAGGGCAATTCTGACAGCGCCTTCAAAGCAGTATTACTCCAACTGTCCACTAGATGTCGTTACTCATTAGACGTCTTTGCATGATCCATGTCTTTGGATGTAACATGATGAGATCACGAGATCTTTGTTTTTCTGAGGAGAGTGGGTTAAAGGTATAACATAATTCATATGAACTAGAGTCTGAGTTAGTGCTAGTGTGGGTGTGGACAGCAGAAACAACCATAAAGAATTACAAAATGGTTCTGGGTTCCTCTGTAGAAGCATAAACCAGTAAAAGCAGAGCATGTTGATCTATAATCATTGACCAAGTTACCTTGTTTGTCTGATCCACAACAACCAAGACTCACCCTAATTATCTGATCCTAGACCAGCCGGTTTAATAATCATAAACATGTGCGGTGAGAAGCTTAATACATTAACTCTGATCTTGTTGTTTTTAATTGGGAGTGCCTGACACGCACTTATTCACCTTTAACCAAAGTATTTATTAATATTATTTCCAATGTGATCAGCTGGTATAATAACTAGCCATAACTCTGCTGTTGGGGAAGGTGATACAGCTGCTTGTAAAGGTTATTTATTTATAGTTGAGACACAGCAATCCCAAAAATATGACATGTGTCTAGCTTAAGCACTTTTTTTTCACCAACTTGATTGTTAATGGAATACTCTCAGGGACTCTGTCAATGTTTAACATGGGTTCGTACATTGCTGGCATCTACTGTACATTGTACCTCCCCAGTAAGGCAGTAAGTATCACCTCAATCGTAGCTTTTATTACAATATCTGATGTCTTTTCACTGCTCCTATGTTTGCCCTCCGTTGACAGCTAACTAACACATTCCTGGCTAATTGACCCCGTTCACGCAGCACCCTGTGCAACTTGAATATGAACATTCTTAAGTTCAGCTGTGACAACACATGCCAGATATGAATCCCTACTGATAACCCCTGCCACAACAAAGGTGGGAAATGTATGCATTTGAAAAAGTGCAGTGAGAGCTGTGTGGGTCTCTTGAGTGTGTGTGCACATAATGACAAAAAGTAATGAAAAATGGACTGAAAACACGCTGATATGACCTGTATCTTGTTAGAAGCAGAGAACAAACCAAAATGAATAGACGTCTGCCCTATTTCTGATGGACGTCATGCTGTTTAATTTTCATCCAGAAAAGTGTTTTTACATTTACGTCGGCAGGGCTTTGTGAGAAATTCAATATCAATGCAGGTTAATCTCCTGGATAGTAAACGATAAAAGTTCAGAGTGTGCTCATAATCTTACATTCCATCCATGCTCACACATTGCATTGCATGTATTACACATCTGACTCTCTTATTAGGGATTTGTTGGGATCTCATCATGTTTTCATCAAACACCATCTACAGAGGTGAGGTGGGTAGAGGGGGAGAAGAGAGACAGAGAGAGAGAGAGGGAGGAAAGGGAGAGAGTGTAAAAGAGAGAGTACAGAGGCTCCTCCTCGTTCGCTGCGTGTGTTTCTTGTGTTTTTTCAGCCTGTTCCTCACTCACACTCTCGCTCAGCGGAGATTCAGAGGTGGAGAGCAAAGATTCTCACTGGGAAAAGGGGAGAAGGGAAACCGATTTTTCGTACTCTCTTGCCAGCAAAGAGACAAAAACGAGAAAAAGGTAGAAATATAGTGTTTATTTTGAGGGAGGGGGCACTCTCATCAGCCCTGCCTTCTGCACGTGCTTAGCTCTGCACAACTGTGTTCCCAGATGGAGAGGATGCAGGGAGAGGGAGAGGTGGACCACCTGGAGCGACCAAGCCCTTTGACTGACAAGGAGAGGGTGATGATCCAGGACTCCTGGGCAAAAGTCTACCAGAACTGTGATGACGTTGGGGTGGCCATACTAGTCAGGTATTTCTTTTTCTTGTAGTTTTACTCTCCTGTTTTATGTTTGAAATGTTGAGCACAGAGTTAGGAAGATATTTGTATTATTCTGACAGACAAATAATGGGAGAGGTGACAAATTCTGTGTATAATTAGAAGGGAGAAGACGTATCTTTGAGCTATTTTAATATTTATCACCATTAGTTATGGTTGTGTATTGCACACAGCTCGCTTTTTCTACTTATCAGCAGTTTCATGTCGCTCAAAACTGTATGCATAGTATCTAATTCCTATTTTGAGACTTTTAATCAATTTTCTCCTCATTTCTGCAACTTTAATTAGTTAACTACTGATAAGGTCAAATTTGCATTTTGTCTCTTTCCCCCCTCAGTAACATAACTGCTCCTGCAGGAGCTACAAGGCCTACTGATGCTATCTCTCTAACACAACTTAAGTGAGAGTCCAGACTGCGGGATTATCCTCTCTCAGAACGCAGTCGATGGTAAATGTTAATTATCTCATTGACTTTACAAGTTTCCTGTCTGTCCAAAGGAACAAAGTTAGTCATATTTTTGTATGAGATATCCTCACCTCTCCTCCTTTCTCTTAATCCTATTTATCAAATAGTAGAGGCAGAGGATAAACATTATAATCCATCAGTTAGACATCTTTGGCACTCAGAGGGCTTCCTCCTCTGGAGCAGGTCATGTTCTGAATGCCTGTATAGAGGGCCAGGCAACCTACAGCAGCATGACTCCATCGCTGGCCTTTAAAATGCCCCTCTCTTTTCTCTGAAATCAAGGGACGAGAGAGTTTTATCACAACATCATCACTCATTTAAACATTTTATGGCGATAATGCAATCCTGTTGGAGACAGTTGTTATAGTCACTGTTGTTATGTCTCTTTAACGTTTCCATTGAAACCAACAGAAAGAAACTGCTTAAAAAAACAGCCATTGGCAGGGAATCGAAAAATGTTGGCGTGAAGGCTTTGTCTGTCTTTCACGTGTGACAAGATTCACTGCATGGCACAGCACGCCTTTATAATCCTTTATGATTACAGGAGGTGAAAATTGACATCGGTGTTAGCAAAAACACACAGCACAATATACAATATATAGCACAGTAACCATCAGTAAAATAATGTATAACTGACTATTAGGATTTAGCTGCAGCACTTTAACAAAAATCAATATCCCACTCCTCTTCTTTCTATGATAAACATGTTGAAACTAAATGAATTTAACTCAATTTCCCTACTACTACGACTACTATTTTCTACCACCACATTCCTTCACAAAGATCATATGACCTTCAGGAATTTGAGGAATGAGGACTGATTGATAAGCATGACCATGGTAAATTCTCAGCAGATGGGCCACATCCTGTCACCACAGAGCCAACTTGAATCCTTCAAACTAACTGTCTTTAGGGTAACAGATAAGATCCAAAGTAGCAAATTATGGCATTGTCTCTGAAATTAGAAACTTTCGCAGCTCTTCGGTTAGTCTTGAAGAATAGATAAGGAAGGATTAAGACTCCAATGGCCATATAAAATACTAATGAGGCTATTTATATGCAACCACAGGTCATGAAATTACAAGAAAGAAAGATTAAACACCACGGTTTCTCATTAGTTTGCAGTGAAACTAGGAATACTTTTCTCGAGCCAAGTCCCTCCACCCAGAGCAGAGAGATTAAGACACCACCTTCTATCCTCCTCCCTGTTCAGACATTTAAATTCACAAGTCAAACTCTAATATCTACCCATATGCTTTGGAGCTAACAGAAAAATATTTCTTTCCTTTTTGTGTTAGTTTCTGCAGAGACAGAGGGAGATGGCATATCAGAATTAGATAGCCGGCAGCCAGATGCATTGGCCCTTTTCCCAGACTGTTCCTCTTTGCTAATTCTCTATGATACCTCTGAGGGTCATGCAGGAATAGAAGTGAAAGAAAATGTCTTTGAGCTGACTATTTGTTCTGAGAAAGAGCTCAGTGTGAGTCAAGATGTGCAAAGAAACTTCAAAATCTTAGACCTGGACCTTGAACAAAAATGTGAATAATATAATATTTATGTCAAATGAAACATGAAACGTTAGCTGTCGTTGCGGTAGTAATAATTGATTTCTCAACCATAAAGTAAAAGGTGCGCTCTTGGTAGCCTGAGTAGGCAGTGACATTCATTTTCTTCATCTCATCGTCCTCTGTAATTAGCACATTTCACCTTTTGTTAGAAATTGTGAAACCGTGCAGGAGGCGGGGCTCTTTTGTTGTTTTCTTTTGTTTTTGAGGCATGACAGAAACCCCAGTAGAGAACCAGTCAGACAACAGAGCCAACAAGTTCACAAGGGGGGACCACATATAGTAGCAAGGAAGATTGTGTGAATCCAGATGACAGATTTCTGGTATGATTGGTATGATGACATGATTTAAGCCATGAGTTTTCAACATAACAACAAATAAATAATGACATAATAACTGGATATGAATTAACAGTGAATGGTTCTTCAAAACCCTTATTTAATGAGTTAACAATCACACTGGGTTTACAGGGAAGAATCAATTATATAAATCCTGTAGTCATTTACAAAGAGTGCAGAGTGGCAAAGGATTTGTTTTTCTTTACCTAGATTTATTTGCTAAATGCTTGTGCCAACTTCTACCAACATACAAACACTGATATTACATTGCCAAAGCTGAAACAGTTATGAAACAGAGTTCCTCCCAGACACTATCAGAGCTAAATCAACCTCCAGGAGAAACATCTGTTACAGATTTTATCTGATGCAGCGAGCTATATCTCTACAATGTGAAATGTTCAGTGTTTTATAAGAGTAGATAAAGGAAAAAGAAATGTGACTTAATTTTTGCCCTATGCACTTTATTATATAATCACCTAATGTTGAAATGTAATATTTCAACATTAGAAAAAACTTATGTTGAAATATTACATGTAAAATGTAAAAATCAGCAGAGTGCTTAACATGCCTATGCATACTTCACGAGCCTATGCAGAAGAATAGACAAGTCAATTAGGATAGAACAGGATGTACTGATAAAATCACAGTTATAACAACTGTGTAGACATCTAAAAGTACATGTTCATAATTTATCAGCTATTGTGGTTAATAACTACCATTGTTGAGGCATTGTTATTCTGCCATTTTTTTGTCATGATTTCTCTGCAGCTCTGCTGGATGTTTTTCCTTCACTTTTTAAATTATTTTCAAATATATAGAAAACATGGCTCGCAGTACTTAGATAATAGTTTAAAGCAAACATTTAAAGGGAAAATATGTAGCACTATCATGTCAGTGCTGATATTTACTTATGGTATCTTGCCAGCCCCAAAACAAATTAACATGGGTTTGCAGGATCGAGCTGGTGCAGGCTGAAGGGCGATGAGATTAGCGGAGCTTCACAGCAGCTGCTGATACCCATATCTCTCATTTAGTCTAACTCTTCTCCTTTGCAGGCTGTTTGTGAACTTCCCATCATCCAAGCAGTACTTCAGCCAGTTCAAGCACATCGAGGAGCCCGAGGAGCTGGAGAGGAGTGCCCAGCTTAGGAAGCATGCCCACAGAGTCATGAATGCCATCAATACACTGGTGGAGAGTCTTGACAACTCGGACAAGGTGGCCTCAGTGCTAAAGCTGGTGGGCAAGGCCCACGCACTCCGACACAAGGTGGAACCTGTGTACTTTAAGGTAAAGTGTGTGTGAATTAAAAAAAAGAAGTGACACACACACAAACACACTCAGTCATTAACTTTAAAGGTTGGGATGTTTGTGTTTAACAAATCAGTAAAACAGTTAAAGCTGTATAAAGGTATTTTTGACCACTAGGGGGCAGAGAGTAGATTCTAAAACATGAACTGCAGAAAAACACAGATCATACAGAGCATAAAGGATTTGGGTTTACCACTTACCGCCATCTTTGTCAGTTACTGGACCCAGACAATCCAGTAAAACAACGAGGAAGTCGGGGTGGAGCAGAGGTGGGAAACTGTGATAGGCTGAGACACATGTCAGATATCACATAACATAATACCTTTTGAGCCATATAATAATGTGCCTCAAAACTGCTAACCAATGAGATATAACGTGTTAATTAGTGAGCTTTACAGGTTCTCTTGGGCAGATTTTGTTATGTTTGAGCAGAGCCAGGCTAGCTGTTTCCCCCTTTTTCCAGTCTTTGTGCTAAGCTAAGCTAACCGTCTGCTGGCTGTAGCTTCATATTTACCGTACAGATATGAGAGCGGTATCAATCTTCTCCTCTCTCTGCGAAAAAAGCAAATAAGTGTATGTACCAAAATGTAAAACTATTTAAAAACCTTTCATGGAACTTCAAGATGTCTTAAGTATTGCGTTTTGTTGTGTCTTGCCCAGATCCTTAGTGGTGTGATACTGGAAGTCCTAGGAGAAGAGTTTCCAGAGGTTGTGACACCAGAGGTGGCCGCGGCGTGGACCAAACTCTTGGCTACGGTCTACTGCAGTATCACAGCCGTCTATGAGGAAGTGGGCTGGACTAAGCTCTCAACCTCAACTGGGTGAAGTTTTTAGTCTGGGTTTATTGGACCGTGAACACCCGGAGACTTCTCATTTTTGGGCCAGCATCTGAAAAGACAGGGATGACTGTACTGACCTTTGAAGGGAAACAATGTGGGGAATACAGTTTAATGTAATCTAAGATAATTGTGGGCTACACACTCTAAATAAGAACAGGTACTGCTCCCTTTTCATGGCTAATTAGTATAACTAGTGTGTGTGTGTGTGTGTGTGTGTGTGTGTGTGTGTGTGTGTGTGTGTGTGTGTGAGAGAGAGAGAGAGAGAGAGAGAATTAAAGCTCTCCTCCTTGTTTTTTATACTCTTGTAAAGGACCAAACCATTTAAAGGAGACAGAAAATGCAAACACGAACAGCTGACAAGAGGTCACATTTGACTTGGATGTGCCTTCTACCGAATGTGCATATCTAGAAACTGCCATGTAAATATACTTCTTCTAATATCATGTGATGTTTTTCTGATATTTCCTTTTATCAGTCTCTGTCCACCTGTGTCCCCTTTATGAGATGACATTTTTACATTTTTAACAGTTAATTGTGATGATTTTAAATTTTTTCATTATGACTCACCTTTGTATCTGTATTTAACAACATTTTGAAATAAAAATACAAAGAAAACCCTTTGACATTACTGCCACAATGTGGAATCCTTTTAAACTTATGCCTGCTCTAATCTGATTCCGCTGCATTTCTGCTCACGACTGTGTTGACAAAATTAGACCTGTCTTTTCTCTCGCTTGGCCTACTGCTCCCTTATTCTCTGCTTGAGTCAGCAGTGCTAAATAGAGGTGGCTCAGCTGCTGAAAGTCCCTATTTATACCTCCATTTATCCCACATTGCTCGCTCTTTTCATGATATATTGTAGGAATTCTGCACTTGGCCAGCGGGGATTTAGTTTTATCCAGATACATGGTAATTTGATTGGTATGTGTTAATCCTTACTGTAAACCGAGCTGTAAAAAGCCAAAGTGCCACTCAAAGCCACTTTCAACAGGCCCTTTTACAAAATGCTGCCCTTTTTTAACAAAAAAAAAAAATAGAGAGACAATATTAAGGTTGATTTGGATTTCTGTGTTGTTTTCAGAATAGAAACACACAGCATGCTCTGTTTACCTCCTAGTCCTGCCAGCGAGATCCAATCCCCTCCTTGATCCTAGCTAATCCCCTGAGCTAATCTCCCCAATCATGAGTGAGAGCCAAGAGGAAAGACAGGAATAGTCAGATGGTTACACCACAAACTCTGCCTTTTATCATTCAAGCCTTTCAATGGGAGGAGAAGTCCCAGTGCTCTAAACCACCATCAGTCCCACAGGCAGGAGATCCTTGGGGGGGTAGGACCATGTGTACCACTATGATGGTCCTCACCACCATCGCTCTCGTCCTGTGGCAGAGATTCTCCAACAAAATCAAACCGTGAGTACTGATCGTGAACTCTTGTGATTTTTGGCAGTCACTCAGTAGAAAAGCAATGTTTTCACTTATGCAACAGAAATAAGAGACTCTTTCTACTTTGTGTCAAGATTCAGTTTCTAGATTTGGATTCAGACTATGTTTTCCAATGCCTGACAAAAAAAGACAAATTCAACAGCTTGAGTCTTGTGATAAAAGTTAAATACACATAAAATAACACGTATACAACAGATATGGACACACAGAAAGTGCATGTCTGTTTCATGTGAGGGAGGTGGGGTGAGACTTGTCTGCACCATTGATTTGAAAATCACTCCTTGTGATTATTTTAGGGTTGGCCTCGAGCAGCAGTGTGTGGATTAAGTGGCTCGATACATAACAACAGTGTATTCTAGTTTTTTTAATGGAGAGATGAATGGAGGGGAAAGCATCAGAGCTCTTGAATCCATGGCTGCTAATTGACGCAAAGTGCAATCTTCTCGGGCCACTCACGCAGCAATGGCAAACAATACCGCGTGGCTACTGCACTGTGGAGCATCATGGCAACAGCTAGCTTGCACAATTATGAGCTGATAAACAGTAAAACCTCCTTTTTTTATTTATTTTTTTATTTATTTTTTGATAAATTCACATCCTTTACCAAACTGTTTCCAGATAACTGTGTGTTGAAGAAGGCACTGTCATGTTTCATACGGAGCATTTAATATTGAGTATTATGTTCTTTATCACCCGTCACAGGGAGAAAGAGGCCAGTGAGAAAGTCGCACCATACATGAAGAGCAATGGAGCAGCAGAAACTGCAAAATGACAACAGTGAGCAGCAAGTCAATGAAAACAGACTGAGCAGATGTGATACAGCCACAGGGGCCTTAAAGGTACCCCAGTGATTTAGTATTGGAATTCCAAGCAGCAGAGGCCAAGCACCCAGTTTGTAAAACAGGCCTTTTGGGTAACTTTTTTTTATTTTTATGGATCCCATATTTTCCTATAATTTCCTACAAAGGAACTGTTACGTAACTGTAAATTCTTAGAAAGGTTCCTGGAAGTACAATGTAACTGGGTTCAGTGTTACAATTGGTACACTTTCAGTTAATTAACTCCAATTAATTGCTAGTAACCTAGAGAATATTTTAGTCAGTGTAAAGCTGGCCCAGCTCAACATGCACAATTATGAAAAAATAAAATTGAATTTATATGAAGAATAATGTTCAAATTAATAATAATTTAATATAGACTTGATTTTGAATGGAGCAGATTTTAAGGAAATTCCTCTGGAAATTAGCAAGTGCTTTTAAACTCAACACAACTAATTCAACTCAAACAACCGTTTCAGGGCTTTGTCTCTATTTTCACTATTTACAACCAATTTATATAGTTTTTTCCAGAAAACTTCCTTGGGAATTTTTAGGTAATGACTGGCCTGTAAAATAAAGCGTTACTGCGTTTTTATTTTATTTTATAAAGCTGTAGTCTCCAAGCCCAAGCTGAGATAACACCAGACAGGAACGCCAATATTGGAGGATTCCACGGACTACGTTCAAGGACAAGCTCTCTAAGAGGCACACTACTTACTGCATTTGCACTGGACATTGGCATTGGATGTAAATCGTGAGATGCGACATTGTCCAACACAGATATAATTCCTGATGACGAGTAAACAGATATTCATGTGTAAAATCAGTGCCCCTTTAACAATATAAACTTTGCACATCACCTTGAACAAAACATATTTCATGCCAGCAGTGTTTGTATTTTTGGCAATATTTTAGCAAATATTTGGGCTAATACTATATTCAATCAAACCAGTTCTGAAAAGCAATAGCGTGTAAAATTAAATAGAATTAAGTTGTAAATTCAAAATAAAATACTGCATGTAAACACCAAAACTGAGAATCATAGTCGGTGAAAGAGAGAAAAAAATCCAGATAGACAAAGAGACATTGACAGTTGTGTGGAAGTAGTGTGTGTGTGTGTGTGTGTGTGTTAGGGGAGGTTTACCGAGGGGGCTCCAGACAAGGGGAGAAAGTGGAGCAGTGGAGCATGTTACAGAGGCACAGATGCATAAAGAGCTAAGATGCCTGCCCCACATTTAGCTTTTAAGTATTCACCGCTACACTGCTAATACTAAATGATTCAGAGGCAGAACAACAATCCGTCATCTCTTTGGAGGGTTATTATTACCTCCCTACAACCGCACCGTTTAATGTAGCTGTAAAAGATCTTAATATAAAGTAAACTAACTGACCATTGTACCTAACCGCTGCATGGAGGTGGTCACAGGTCTTTCGCTTTTAATTTTAACCATTTTTATGGAGCCAAGTGTATTCAGCTGAGTCAGGGTGATTTACTCATTTATGAATGATTATTTTCCTCCATCATTCATGACTTTGCATGTCAGCTTTTACCTCCCTTGTGCTCCCTCTCCCCTCCAGACACGAACTAAGACCAGATTAGGCCACCATCTCAAGTCTGGCGAGCATCAGGTGAGCTCTGTCATTTGTTACATTTGACCTTCAATGAACCAGAAAAGAAATGGAAAAACTGAGGACAAATGTGTATTTCCTTCACAACTTTGAAAGCATCAAACCCTTATTTGTTTTGTCTTCTTTTTTCAGTGGCCTCTGCTGCCAAGACTTATTTCCCTCGGATGCTACTGGAGAGATTTCCTGTTATCTGTTTGTTGTTTTCTCTCATTGATCGGATTCTGATTCATCTGCACTTGACAGCTCACGCCAAGACTCCCACCAGAGTAAAAGAAAAATGGGCTATAAAAACAATGAGGCCTGTTTTGATCATGGCTTCCCCTATCTGTCCTGTAGATGCTCTCATTACTGGGACAGGAAACAGCAACTGAGTGAACTAAACTCCAGCTTGGAAGATGAAGCCTGACAAATGCTGTGTATTCATCATGAAAACTGAATTTTACAATACTGTTTTAGAGCCAAAGCGTCACTTCAAAGTTTGTTATATGATGAGGGTTTAAAGTGATAAAACATATTCTGTGCCTCCACATAAAAACCAGCCACAATCATGTTTTTGATTTTCTGTTTTGCTTGCTTTTAAAAAATGTAATGATTTGTGTTAAATGTGTGTATGAGGATAGGATGAGCTTTGACTGGATGTATCTAAAAGAGTAGCTTCTATTACGATCTCATAAGTGACCTATTTGTTTTCCTGAAATGGGGCTGAAGTCATGTATTGTGCTGTAGGTGGCAGGTAGGGGCCCTCTGTGAATCCCTTAAAGGTTTATGTTGTTCTCACAGGGGAAGCCCACTGATTAAATAAACCAGTGAAATGCATTTGTGTGCCGTTGTGTGCTTCTGAATGTCAACAAAGATTGTCTCTCATATGCACTAAGAATAACTGTGCTTGATGTGCTGATGACTTATTAAAAAGGTTTTCTCTTATATGTCTTACAATAACATCAGTGAAGCATTGATTTTCTTGTCTGCACACATTTGTCATGACAGAGGATTCATAAAGACCCACCTCCCAACAACTCCCCACTGCTACACCAATACAACGACAAGTAAGCAAAATATTCCTGCATGCACAGGCCAGAGGTTTTAAACAGAGGTTATTTGCTTGTTCACCGTGTCCATGGAACAAATCTCCATTTAAACACAATTTCAGCTGGAGGAGCAGAGGTAGGCTGACGCCCCATAAGGGATAGTGTTATAAACCTAACTTTGAGCAATGTGCTTGCTGCAGGGTGACTTGCCTTGTTATCACTGTGCTGATTAAAAGTGCAACATCAGGCCAAGACCTCACTGAATTAAACACAGGCTTCAGAAGATAAATTATTCAGCTCTTCAGTTTTGCCGTAACTGATTTTTAAGTTGTGATGCCACCTGGTGGTCAAACCGTTTGGTAGATTTCACTAAGTAAGCAAGCAAGCAAGTAAATGTGTAAAAGGAAGTCAAAAACAAGCGACTTCACAATTTAAACTCAGCCCAAAACAAACACCTTTTCCGAAACACGCTTAAAAACGCTAAAAAAAATAAAAAAATAAAAAAAAATAAAAAACTACTTTACCCACAATGCATTGCGGACCGTAAACAGGAAATGTGTGTCTCGCGCCGGTTGGTTGTGGTAAAGCTCTCAAACATAGGTGCTTCGGATTCACCTTTTGCTTTATGTGCAGGTGAAAGCGAAACGTTCGCAATGAGAATCATAAAGTCCGTGTCAGAAGACTGAATTAGCGCAACGCTGGTGTGCAATTTGGCCAACGGACAGCCTGACGCGGCCGCGCGATGCGTTTCAGCGTCAACTTGCTTCAAGTAAAACTGGCCAATTTTTAAAAACGATAAGCGTCGCCGTCAAACGGGGCTGCGTTAAAGCGTGAAACGGCACGATACGCGGCCACATTAACTGCAGTCGTGTGCGGTGTCCTTAACATGAGGAGAGCGGTTACCAATGGAGACGACAGACGCCCGGTCAGATTTGGCTAGCTAGGTAGCTGCTTTCAAATGCAACTCGGCCAGGACAGATTCAACATGGTGAGTCAAACTGGCGCCAGTATCAGCAGTTTTATGATTCATCGGCGTTACCAGGATTCTTGGAAAAGGTTAAGCGCATGTTTTCAATCACTTTGTATGCGTGTAATTGTATGCTCTTTGCTGTGGACCCAGGAGTTGCACTAGGTTAATCTATTCCAGCTGTAAAATGACTCATATTTCACTGATTATTTACAGGCTGCAAAGCTGAAGGGCAAACCATCCAAAAGTAAGTTTCTCAAGTGTTGTTTAAATGCTGTGCCCCGTAGTTTTAGCTACTGTAGTGTTTTACCTTTGCAGGAATTCACTTAAATCAAGTCAAGTTTATTTATACAGCCAAAAATCACATATTTGTCTCAGAGGGCTTTACAGTCTGTACAGCGTTGATGCCACCTGTCCGTAGATCATCAGATCATCTGGAGGATCCCCCCCCACCCGAGTGGAGAGACAATACAGCAGTGTAGCAGAGAAACAGCAATAGCTTTACAACCAAGATCTTTAAAGTAGTAACGCTATAAACTACTAGTAAAACAGAATAACAGAAAGACATACTGCGACATATATAGGAGCTGGTAGCGGTATAATTGCCAAGGCAACTTAAAGTGTAATAAATGGAAGAGTCCCAAGCTTGTGTAAAAGCGTGTCCCCTCACGGTTTCCCCAAGGTCCATTCGGAGACGAAGATTTGCTTGACAGCTTATTTGATGATAAAAGTAAGTGAGCAGTTCTGCAGTCTTGAACCAAACAGTATTATCATTTATCATTTTGGTATTGTCACTGTTATATTTTCTCTCAACAATTTACTTACCAGAACACCCAGTAAGGGGGAAAGCAACTCGCGGTGGACCTCTGAATCGGCAAGTTGGAGGAATTCAAGAGTTACATACCACCAGTTATAAATGATAACTCTTCTCGTTTGGGAGTTACATTGTTTTTTTCTTCTCCAGCTCTCCCGCCACTGATAACATCTTCAGCATGCTAGCAGAGGAGGTAAATAGGGATGGTGGGGACACTCAGGTATGTAGACAGAGATGTGAAAAGGGCCACATAGATATACATCTTCATATTTTCTGCATAATTTTATTGTGTCTTTGTTAATATTTTCTTTTCTGTCCTAGGACTCCGATGTCTCAGCAGCAGATCCCAATGACATACTGAAGAACATGAAGGTAGGTCCCTTTAAACTTTGGAAATGCAGCGACAAAGTTCAGCTTTCTGGTTGTCTGTGCGTGGTCTCAGGTATTGTTTTTCTGTCTATCCTTGGACAGGACATGGATGATATGGATGCTGACCTTTTTGCATCAAAGAAAAAGCCTAGTTCAGCTCCTGCACAAACAAAGCCGTTTGGTAATGAAGGGCCAAAGAAAGACTCCTCCACGTTAGAAAGTAATGTAAAACCAGAGGGAGCAGGTAATTCAGTGCAGAGTGTTCTTGCATAAATTATTTTCTCATTATTAGCTTCACATTATTACCGGCTTTGAAGTCTACATTAATAGCAGCATTCAGAGAGAGCTGTGTCTCCCCCACACTTCACTCAGATGAACCCACCACAGGAGGGAAGAAGCCAAACTCCGCACCTTCGTCTACAGCACATACCTACAGGAAGTTCACCTTCTCTGGTGAGTGAGCCTCCCTGACCGATCCATCTGACACTGACGCTTTATATAACTCAGCGGTTGTTTACTGATAGCTTTGCTTTGTTTTTCCTCAAACTGCTGCTTTTAGACAGTGGTGGTGATGATGAAGGTCTTGGTCAGACACCTCACACTAAAGCACAGATATGTGTTTGACCAGTGGGTGGTTTCAGTGGGTGTCTGTGGGTAGTAGTTACAAATCTGGTGTCAGTGTATTACCATATAGTGAGTTACTCACATGAGTTACAGTTTCTTTGGTACACTTGTGCAGTCTAATGCAACACAATGCAATGGCCCTCCAATAGATCCTATATTTGTTGAGCTCACTGCCTTATATTAGAAGGTGTTTCTAATATTTTATCCAACCCATGTACATACATGAGGGGGAGCAGTATTTACAAATGCCTCTCAGTGAATGCTCAGTGTGTAAACATACAGTATATGCTCACTTAAATCTCATATTTAAATATATTTGAACATTAAAAAATGTATCGTAAGTATCTAAGCTTATCCATATACACCGCTCAGCCATAACATTATGACCACCTGCCTAATATTGTGTAGGTCCCCCTTTTGCCGCCAAAACAGCTTTGACCCGTCGAGACATGGACTCCACTAGACCTCTGAAGGTGTGCTGTGGTATCTGGCACCAAGACGTTAGCAGCTGATCCTTTAAGTCCTGTAAGCTGTGAGGTGGGGCCTCCATGGATCGGACTTGTTTGTCAACACCTTGAACTCGTTGTCGTGTTCCTCAAACCATTCCTGAACCATTTTTGCAGTGTGGCAGGGAGCATTATCCTGCTGAAAGAGGCCACTGCCATTAGGGAACACCGTTTCCATGAAGGGGTATACTTGGTCTGCAACAATGTTTAGGGAGGTGGTACGTGTCAAAGTAACATCCACATGAATGGCAGGACCCAAGGTTTCCCAGCAGAACATTGCCCAAAGCATCACACTGCCTCCGCCGGCTTCCTTTCCTCATCAGACCAGGCCACCTTCTTCCATTGCTCCGTGGTCCAGTTCTGATGCTCACGTGCCCATTGTAGGCGTTTTCGGTGGTGGACAGGGGTCAGCATGGGCACCCTGACTGGTCTGTGGCTACGCAGTCCCATACGCAACAAACTGCGATGCACTGTGTGTTCTGACACCTTTCTATCAGAACCAGCATTGTCTTTTTCAGCAGTCTGAGCTACAGTAGCTCCACTGTTGGATTGGACCACACGGGCCAGCCTTCTCTCCCCATATGCATCAATGAACCTTGGCCACCCATGACCCTGTCGCCGGTTCACTGGTTTTCCTTCCTTGGACCACTTTTGGTAGGCACTGACCACTGCAGACTGGAAACACCCCACAAGAGCTGCAGTTTTGAAGATGCTCTGACCCAGTCATCTAGCCATCACAATTTGGCCCTTGTCAAAGTCGCTCACATCCTTACGCTTGCCCATTTTTCCTGCTTCCAACACATCAACTTTGAGGACAAAATGTTCACTTGCTGCCTAATATATCCCACCCACTGACAGGTGCCATTGTAACGAGATAATCAATGTTCTTCACTTCACCTGTCAGTGGTAACAATGTTATGGCTGATTGGTGTATGATGCCTCTTTATCATTTACTGCTTTACAGTCTGGTGTCCAAAAACAGTATAAAAAGAGTAAACAATCTAATTTCCACTGCAGATCTAGACGACCCCCTGGCTGATCTACTTGATGACTTGCTTCCAGATGAAACCAAGCCCGAATCTAAACCCAGCACAAAGCAGGCCAAACCTGGAAAATCTGCACCATCTCCCTCAGCATCTCCCAGCCTAAAGACTGAAACACGTGAGCCTGAAATGATCCACAATTCTTTATTTTCAAACTCTTCCATGCATTCGAATAAAAACTAAAGTACTCTGTGTGTGTGTGTGTGTGTGTGTGTGTGTGTGTGTGTGTGTGTGTGTGTGTGCGCGTGCGTGCTCTATGTTCATCAGCCAAGGCAGCAAAAACAAGAGGTGATCTCACATTTGATGATGATAAGGATGACCTAATGGATGCACTCGGATTTGACAGTGATAAAAACAATCCCAAGAAAAAAGAGACTGCGCTTTGGTCCAACAAGGAAAGGTAGCAGCTCTGTTCTCACTCTTACTGTCTCACTCTTATTGTTGTCCTTATTTATAGCGCTCAAATGATAAATAATTACTGCTTTAGTGCTTTGGGGTGCAGTTAAAAACTCAGCCAAACTTTGGCATATCTATTTTTTTTTTTTTTTGCCTTTCTTTGCATCTTAACATGGCCTACAGTATACCTTGTCTCTGTCACCCTTTTCCGCTGTTGTGTTTAATCTCAGGAGTGAGCCCCCTCAGAGAGCTCGTACTAGACTAGATGAGATTCTGGAGAGTTTGACTTCGCCTCGTCTTCTGGAGCGACCCCCGACGGGCGAGAGGAAGGACCAGCCTCAGTCTCAAGAGAAGCAGCAACAAGAGAAGACCTCCAGTGTGAAAGGTAATAGACGGCCGTGGCCTCCTGCATTGCATTAGTATGAGCAAGTACCGTTTCAAAAGAATGAAATATTTTGTTCCCATTTGTCAGAACCACTTTTAGAAGATGACCTCACATTTGGCTCCTATCAGCCCACTCTGGTATCCACGCCTGAAGGGCGCCAGTCCCGCAGACAGTCTGTCAGGTGTGTGTGAAGTCCACTCTTGGTGTTTTACAGCGGGCTGTTTGTCTGACATGGTAAACTGAACACTAGATTATTTTTCTTATCATCAGATTTTCTACAGAGGATGTCAGTCCCTCTACCCCAGAGAAGAAACCAAAACCCACCACCTCCACTCGACACCGCAACTCCGCTGATTGGCTAGGCCTCAAGACAAACGAGGACCATACCTTTCTAGAGGGTGATGCCAAAGAGACCAAGACTTCAGCAGAGCCTCCAAAGGCTCCTTCCTCTCCTTCATTAGAGAGAAGACCCTCCCTCACTGGCCGTAAGGCCACATCTGCAGCAAAAATGACAGCAGACACCCCAGCCCCAACTGATAATATCACCAAACAAACCAAGCCAGAGGTCTCTAATAGCCAGAAGAGAGAAGAAGAGGAGGATGACTGGTTATCAGGAGCACTGAGCAGGAAGAAGGCTCTGTCAATGTCAAACTCTGAGGCAAAAACGTCCAAGCAGGAAGAGTCTTTAGGCCTGGGAGAAGAGGTGGATCTGGAGTCGATTGTTAGGTACTGTGGACACAACAAAGGAAACACGGTGACACATACACTGGTAGAAGAAGCTTGTTTTGTCAGCACTGAATGATAACCTGCTCTTGTTTTCAGTAAACAAGTCACTACAAAAGCTGCTGGGGGAGAGGACTCATCTGTCAAGGAAACTAGGTAAGATATTTGATGTGTAAATCCATTAAACACATGTACTGTAAGTGACACTATATTGCTTCTTTTTTTTTTCATTCTCCTCTTGTTTTGTGCAGCAACACTTTTCTTGGACAGCCCAGCCCCATTGCTCACTCCACTCCTGTCAGAGAGAAGAGGACCACACCAGGTATTTAACTCACAGTGATCCATCCGAATAACTACTCTTCAGTTACATTTTACAATAAAATGATGAATTCAGATTTCATAACAACCATACTTTTCAAAGGCGACATCCCTCCCTGGCAACTTACAGTAGAAGCCTTACTTTCTTACTTTCTTTTAATTCGTTAATCAATCATCCTGTCCGCATGGTATGCACTTACAAAACCTACACCTAATAGCTCAGTCTACCTTGTATCACGCCAAGCTCATAATTTTAGTGAATCAGCAACTCACATTCTACCCCTCCTCTCGTACAGATACCACTCCCACTTGCCCCTCAACTCCACCACAATCCCATCCTATAGTTACAGAGTATACACCCACCACCCACCAGCCTTACCTCCCCTCCACCTCAACATCCTCCTCACCAACTGCTCTCCATGTTAAACTAGACCTTGGACAAACTCTTAGTTCGTCTCATCCCTCAGATTGCCCTCCTGGTCCCTTGCCTACCTCTGCTGCTGGCATTAGCCACACCCAACCCCAGCCTCAGTCCCAACCCCATCAATTACCACCCAATAAGGGATCCAGGACGGTACGAGGGCCCAGTCAGGCTTTGGATGAAACCCTGCAACAGCTACCATTGCTCAACTCTACGTCTGCTATACTGCCTGGCTCAATGTGGGGTAGGTGATCTTGGGGAAATCTGAAGTAGTTTTAGATACAGTAGCATTTGTCACCATAGCTTTGATATCTAATGTGAGCAGGTCAATATGATTGTTACTCATGGTTGTTTTCTTTCCAGCAGTTCCACAGCAAAACCAAACGCAAAGTACATCAACTGCTGTCCAACAACAGGTATTCATGCCTTTCTGTTATCATGATTGGAGAGATTGTATAATGTGGCTTTTTTTAATGCCTTCCATGTCTTCTGAAAAGGTGACGCTTACAGCAGACAGCCTGCAGCAGCTGCTTCTACAACAGCAGGTCAGGAGCATAAAAGTCTCTACTTGCACATTTATTCAAATGTAACAACGCATTTATTGCCTGGTTTGTGACTTGCGCACTCTTGTCCTAAAGATGATGCAGTCTCAGTTGCTGGGTCTAGGGGGCGTGGATGCAGGGGTCTTGCAGAGACTCAAAGAGAGAGAGCATCAACCCGGAGATTATCAAGCTTTGCAGGCTCGCATCATCCAACTGGAGGGACAGGTACATTAATGCTGTTGTAGTGACGAGGGGGAAATATAAGAACTGTATGTCTGCTGTATTTTCAGGAAGGAATAATAACCTTCCCAGCTGCCCCAGCTTCCCTTCCTATGTTACCTCCATGTACCTGCGCAGCCTGAAGCTCCTATGTGTTATTGTCCAGGTGAAGACGCTGCAGCTGGAGCGAGACCAAAGCCAAATGCTGCTAGAGAATGTCCAGCAGCGGCATAAAGTGGATATGGAGCTCGTGGAGAACGCACACAAGTAGATTATTCCTAGACCGCACACACACACACACACACACACACACTGTCATGTGCATGTGTACATGTTTAACATACATTATGCATAATTCCCTGCACTTCAAGCAGCTTGTGTGTGTATGCACATACAGTAAATATTTCTGTGCACGCCCAGGGCTCGTGTGAAGCTGCTCGAGGAATCGGCAGCCCAGAGGGACACACAAGCGCGGCAGGAGTGTGAAGACCTAATGGAACGCCTGGCCACGGTAACACGATTGGCTGAGCAGGAACGCTCAGAACTGCAGGCTCAATACCAGCGCAAACTGGCCCAGGCCCAGCAAGACAGAGACCGCGAGGTGGAGAGACTCCGAGACCTCCAGAGGTACACCAGGCAAACTCTATAATAATAGATTGATTTTATGACAATAGCAAATACTGTATTATGACATTTATTATAACGGTTATCAACACATGTACTGACTGAAAAGTCATCATTAACGTAATATACATACAAAAGAGTATGAAAAGACAGGATGAAACAAAACAATAGTTTCATAGGCACCACAAGACACAGCAACGTAGCAATCAGTAAAGCTAGTCTACTTTGCTTTATCAAAATTAACACAAAATATCCAAACGTGCTTTGGACGAATCAGATCAGTCGGCTTAATCTTTATATTATATAATGTAGTTTAATGTTTCCGCACATCCGGTTTACTGAATTATCTGGATAACCTAGCTGAGTAATATCCAGAATCCCCTCAAATCTGGAACATGGGCCGATGTAAAAAGACCTGCTCTGGGTTTTACTCAACTAAATTATTCAGATAAGTCAGTAAAATAAGCCAGTAAGTCCCAGAATGAGCATAAAATAGAAAAACAAATTACCTTAAAGCTTACCATATATTTGTCTTACTTTGCCTTCAAGGAAATCCATCTTGGAGATGAAGAAAGACCACGAGGACCAGGTCCGGAGACTGAAGAAATTAAAGGACGAGGAGATTGATGCAGTTACAAGCGCAACATCTCAGACCAGGTAAGATGTTATTAAAGGACACCAGTCCCATTTACAACCATACTGGTAAATTATACTCCTGTACATACTAGTAGTATGTTCTCTCTGTGTTTTTGCATGAAATACCAGTTTCAGTGCTGATATGTCTATGATATACAATGTAGCAAGAGCAAACAACTGCAGAATGTTTTTATTCTACTTTAACACCGGAACAGATTTTCAACGTTGACCAACCAGTCTTGATCAGGATCTCAGGGATTTTTGTAATACCTACTAGTATTTTTGTCCAGGTCTCTCACAGTGGTGATTGAGCAGATGGAGCAGTTCTCCTCTCGGCTGGGAGAGCTTTCTTCTCGGGTGGAGAGCACACATGAACACACGGCTCACGGCCTGGAGCAGGGGGCACGGCACAGAGACGAGCAGCTTCGAAGTACCTCAGACACACACACACACACACACACGCACACACACACAGGCACATAGACACACACTTTGTACAAGTACGTCAAGATAAAAGTTGTTGAAGAGCATACTGTAGTTGGTATCATATTGCAAGTGGGTTAAGGTCATTATCTAAATGTATGCTTCAGTGATGCAGGACCGTCTGGCCCAGCAGCAGAAAGCCACAGCGGAGGAGAGAGCTTATCTCAAGGAAATCATTTCCCGGATGGACACTCAGCTCAATGAGCAGCAGAGAAAACTTGAGATGGTCAGGATAAAAATAAACAATTTTTAGGATGGATGCATTTGCACCTGACATTGAAAATAATGATTTTCCCCTCAAAGACTGAAGGTATCTTTTTTTTGTTTTGTTTTTATGCCTCAGGAGCGCTGGAAGATGACAGCAGAGCAGGCCAAGGCAGAGTCCACCCAAAGAGGCCTGGAGGAAGAGCGGCGTGCCCTCAGCATGCAGATCAGCATGGAAAGAGAGGAGCTGGAAAGAGCTAAGGTGGGGCTGATGAACATCCACATCAGTGCTGCTAGTGGCCAAGTGCTCTATCTTGATTCCATGTATCCCCCCCCCTTACATCTCCTGCCTGTCTCTGTTCCCATCAGAGTGCATTACTGGAGGAGCAGAAGTCAGTGATGCAGCACTGTGCAGAGGAGAGGAGAAAGCTGGCAGCTGAGTGGGCCCACTTCCACGCCCTGGAGAAACAGAGGCATGAGAGGGCTGAACGGGAGGTCAGTAGCCTCTTGGAGAAGAGAGAGGGCTCCATCATCAGTCTGGCACAGGTGAGCTTCACATGGAGAAAAGAGGGGCGTCTTACGATTGGTTTTGACAGTCTTGCTTTGTGGACTTATCTTTTAAATGCTTCCCTGTTATTTGAAAAGTAAATTCAGGCTATTCAATTCAGTTTTATTTATATAGCGCCAAATCATAACAGAAGTTATTTCAGGGCATTTTAGAGCAGGTCTAGACCATACTCTTTATAATATTATTTACAGAGACCCAACAATTCCCACCATGAGCAAGCACTAGGCAACAGTGGCCAATAAAAACTCCCATTTAATAGGCAGAAACCTCGAGCAGAACCAGACTCTGGGTGGGCGGTCATCTGCCTCGACCGGTTGGGTTGAGAGAGAAACAGACAGGGAGAGAGAGACTAATTAAATTAAATTACACAAGTAGATATCTTCTGCGGGACACACAGGGACCCCAAATCAATGTAATTTCCTCTCTGTCTCTGTTGTAGGAACAAGCTGACCTAAAGCTTCATACTGCAGAGTTGAAACAGAAGGAGATGGCAGTGGCACACGAGAGAGAGACTCTGGAAAGACTGCGAGAAGAGCTGGACAGAGAGAAAGAGAGAATAAGCAGCACAGCCTTGAGACTCAAGACACGTGCCCAAGAGGTGGAGGCCTATAGCAAGGTAAATCCATACCACACACCCCTACGTGTAGTGGAGTGAACTATATGCAATACTTGAGTTTTGACCACACTGTGTTCTTTGCAGCTTGCTGCAGAGAAGCACGAGGAAGGAGAACGAGCGCTGCAGGACGCAAAACGTGTGGAGGCTGAGCACGAGGCAAGGCTGACAAACATCCATACCCAGACAGAGCGGCTGAGGCAGCAAGAGCGACTCCTTCAGGTGTGTGTCACTTACACAGCTCTCTATACGACACCCTGCAGATTGGGCTTTACTTCACAAAAAACATGGAACAGCACATCAACGGTAACTGTGTGGTGGTATCTATAAACACTGGTTACAGGAGCGAGTGCGGTTAAGTCATCTGCACACGGATACAGAGAGGCTGAGACAAGACCCTTCAGTAACCTCTTTACCACAAATAATTCCACCCATTCTACCAGGTGAGGTCAATTCTGGTTACTGAAAATTTATCATTCAACAGAAATGACTTACTCGTACAAAATAAACCCATTTAACATTAAGTATAACATGGTTTTATTTTTATCTGTAGATGCAAGTTCAGTGTTGCCAAACCCTGAGCTGACATCAACCCTGAACATTCCCCCTCCTACGTCATTTGCCAACTCTCAGTCCATGGCTCTTCAGGCTAGTCTGGCCCTGTGGAAGTACACTGCAGAAAAGGTAACCAGGGAAGACGCACTTTACGCTGAAGGTATAGGAAAGCTTAAAGTCACATTGGTAACGTCATGTCACCGTTTCTAACCATGTTCCATAAAAGTCGTCATTTTGATTGGTGCATGACCCAGCACTGAAGGTGGCAAACCTTCAAAAAGCAGTTTGCTGAAAGATACATTATACCATAGCTAACTATCCTGGTATACTAGCTGTAAGTCACATTGAATCACAACAGTTCATAAGCACAGGACAACTATCGTGAGTGTTTTGCAATAATCCATTACATGACATCTGAATAATAAACTCATGTCCCAGTGGTTTTTAAATTTTGCTAGTCTTACACCATTTAAAAACAATGAAACTACAACTATTTGTACAGTAGAGTTAACTGCACAAGAGATGATTATTCGACATTTATGGCTTCAGATTCCTCAATACAAATAATTCAAATAAACAGGTTTACTTGAGGCTTTTAATGTGAATATGAAATTGAAGACAGGCAAACATGTTGTGGCTCACACAAACATTTAGTCAGCTACAATGACAGCTTCTACCAGTAGATGTCTAACATCTCACAACATTTCCAAGTTTTGTTCCCGTTCCCAATTACTTTCTTCTCCTGCCCACAGGACCGCGAATACCTCCAAGAGGAGCAGTTCTTCTTGGACAATTTGAAGAAAAAATCCTACAGATCATCTTTCAACACAGATTGACCATTACATGCTGGGTGCTCCCAGTAGGATTCATGTTACTTTTCATGTGCCGAATACTTCAATGTGCCATAAGGCTTTAATTTTATTAAACATGGTTTTTAATTATACATACAAATAAATCTACTGCATTTATTATACTGTGGCGTCAGACTTCTGGATCAGTCGCAAGCTGGAGTTTTGTCCACTTCCTCATTGATATCTGTAAATTAAAAAAGAAAAAAAGACTAAGACTAACAATCATGCAATACAAACTGATAGTCAGCCAAAGCTATACTGGTTCTACATCTCCATTCAAGCCTCAGGTTACCATGACTCCACACTTAAGTTCAGACAGGGATAACTTTTATCATCACTGGCTTGACTTTCGTCATCCAGCGTCAGTCTTGCAACATTTACCTCTTCAGCTTTTTTCAGCACCCATGTGTCGTCTTATAGTCTTGCATTGCAGATGTTAGGACCTGTAGGGGGGAAATTTTACACCCATTTCATTAAGTGTTCAGCTTATGCACACCTAAAAAAGCAAAACAAGTGTGACAGTATTTCTCAGAACAGCCATTTCCATCGTCAGTTATCGCATCAGACGGCACTTCCTATATGCAGCGGTTTTCATCACTGAATCAGCGGCAACGTGGATCAGGAGAAGCAGGGCGGCACAAACCTTTTCACCGTGCCTCCTCCCTTCGGCAGTCGGTGTCAAGTGGGACGGAAGAACCGCGAACCTGCAACAACACATTTCATTAGCGATAGTCCATCTGCAGCACGGGGCTCCACACACACACACCTGTGTCTGCTGCGAGTCAGATACCATTGGTTTCCACACTTGTTTGTTCAGACAGGGATAACAAACTCATCACATGCGCTGCAGAGAGTCGGGAATACAAGCAGTCACGCCACTCATCGTTAGTCTCACCTCTCATTACGATTGGCAGGAAGATGAGCATCATTCCTCATCAGCCAAAGCTGCCTGTGAAGTAAAAACATCACATAAATCAGACTTTAGATCTGTAATTCAAGACATCAGGACATAAGCTGGTGACCAAAGGAAGGCCGCGTTCCCTCATTTAAGACGCACGACGCAAATTAACATCTAAACTTAGTCGTGCTACTTTACGTGCCAGTGGATTTAACGTTAAATGTCCCCTGGTTGTCCACAATCACCGACTTAAAGAGCCCCATTTGTGACTTTCACCCAACATAATCTTCCTGCACGTGTTAGCCTGACTAGCAGCCAGCAGGCCAGCACAGTCCACGTGAAACCGGCTCCAGACTCCCTCACACTGAAGTCCCGTTAACTAATCGTCGAATCGTTACCTGTTCGCGGCGGCTCCTCTGCACTCAAGTCCACGTTTAGACAAAAACGCAGCATTTCATGAGAAAACGGCACGCTGGGAGAGGAGCGTCCCGGCTCGTGCCCACTGCGCCGCCAACGAAAAAGATCAAGACGGGAAATCTCGCGTGATAACGGTTTTATACGTCGTAAACGTCACAGCCCACGTGATTACTGACCGGGTGTGGTAAAAGTTCAACCTGTATTTTCAATTTGCTTGCGACAAAGACAAAAAAGTAGCCTACTATTCTATAAATAGACTCAATTCAATTTTAACTATAATTGAACAATAAATAGATATGATATAAATGATTGTAAAAATTGTAATTATCAATTGCTATTACAACATAAATTGGACTGACAATCTCATAGCTACAGTAAGGTCACATAGTGCGCCTTCAACCATCAAGCTTTTATATTGTCTTGTTGTCCATATTGAACAGATAGGTTAGTGTTTATTCTCAGTATTCAACAAACAGTTAGCCACAAAGATATCATACAATCAAACCTCCAGAGGGACTGACCAGAATCAGTGACACCTTTAAAAACACCTGTGCTGAAATAAATTGCACATTGTCTTTCAAGAAAACAACAGTATTAAATTATATAGTTACCAGGCCAGGCCATTATAATGTGCAGGTCATGAGCCCCTCAAACGGTTTGATCACAAACATTTTATTATTCCACCTTGATCTCAACTCATGTCATAATTATGTGTATCAGATATGTGTATCATAAAAATAAAATAGCTCCTATAGCTGGCCTAATGCATAACACTGAAGAGGCAGAATATGACATGTAAGTCTCAATTAATTAATTAGTCAAGTCTGCTTTTGGTGGAGAGATGTGCAAAGTCCACCAGTCTCTAAACTGATTCACTATATTAAAACTGAGGCTATTAACCTGGATCACGTTCAACAAATAATTTTAAAATCTGATCTCTTCTGGGGGACATTTAGGGGGCATAGACCGTCAGTGTATCTAAATATTTAATAGGCTAATTATGTGATGGGAAAATCGATAGAGATTCGCATAGCCTGGGCAAAATTACATTATACCAATGGAAGGGAATTCATTTATTTTACAAATAAGAGATACAAGAGCAATTAAACACAAAATTATAAGGCAAGCAGTAGGTACGACCAGCCTACTTAAACTAATAGTGCAGTAGCCTACCTTCTCATGCAAAGTGACATAGTGGTGTGATTAGTAGCAGCAAAGTCAGCAAATAAGATGCAAATATGATGCCATCTACCATAACAGCGTAGCCCCTGGAAAAGATAGTATTTCCAAGGTCAGGAGTGATATTTCACGAGCCATAATGCATTTTGAAAATCTATATGTTATCAGAAATGAAATTCTCGTCATTTTCAAATAAATATTGGTTGGCGTCCTGCAGCAGAACTCTGTCGTGTAACTTATCCAGACAAGAAGAAGGAAGGGGTTTGTGGGAGTCAAGTCAAAAAAATCTAGATTTTAAGATAGCTAAGCCTTGATAAGTCAATGGTGAATCGTTCTGCCTATTGTAAAGGCTTGAAATTAACAAACTAGTTTGGTAGTTAAAATATTGTAGATGAGCTGTTCACCAGACCAGTTTACCAGTTTACAGAGAGAGCAGAAAGTGTTTCCTCGGGAGGGGTTGGAGACAGGACAGTCGGCTGCGCTCTCCTCCGGCTCCATCACTGCCATTCCCACTTTCAGTCACTAGGGAGAGACTCCGGACCAGGATAGCTGCTGTTATCACACTCAAAAGGTCCCACAGCAGGCTGATAGGATCAGAGTCTGCACCGCACCGCCATCCGCACACCGGCCTGCGGGACGCGTCGCACTCTCCGTCCGGGATGGAGAAAGACGCCTCTGAACCGGACCCATCCCGCCAGCGGAACGGGGTCGTGGGCGTGCTGTACGGGGAGTTCACCGACACGCTCAACGATAGTGTCCGGTACTCGGTGAGCCTGACGGAGAGCGCCCTGACCATCCAGAAGATCTCCTCGTCACCCGGACGGACTAAGGTGGTTTTCAACTTGACCGACTGTATCGGCTGCCGGGCGTACAGAGGACCGGGCAGCGCGGACGTCGGCGCCTACTTTACAGCCTATTTCTACCCGTTCAAGAGGCGCTGGATGAGCGCCGGGGTGGCCCGGCAGAGAGTGGAGCAGTGCTTTCGGGTCGCGCTGGCCCAGGACCCGCTCGCCAACCTCCAGGAGGCTGAGAGGTGGGCTCGTGCCATCAGAGATGCCTCCGTGCTGCAGGCGCCCCGGAGAGACGGTGAGCAAACATGGGTCACATCTATTTGAAGACCGCAAAATTAACATGCAACTTTATATTACTAAAAAACTGCTGGCCTTCATGCAACAAAAGGAGAAGGCTGTCAAATTATTTTGATGTGAAGCCTACAATAAGCTCAGCCCTACCACAGGGGATATTCTGATGGTCAACACAGTGATATCACTTTTCTTTTTATAGCCTATGACAAAAGTCGTGTAAAGTGAGCCAATTATTGAATGCAGGCTAACCTGTAAGTAGCCTGACCTGACTCTCAAAAAGCCCCACATGACACCACAACCATAGGCTACACTTTCTTTCTTAACGCCAGAAACAGGTTTGGCAGAGAGGGTTCACGCTGCACACATTCCATCTGCTCTCACTAGCTGCTCTACCTGCTCTGAAAGGTGATCCACCTGCCAGCAGCAATTACAGCTGCTTCATTTACTCACACAGCCCTGCATGAGGGTGGTGATTCTGGATCTGGAGCCATGCTGTAAACACACACACACACACACACACACACACACACACACACAAACTCACAAAACTGATCACTTAAGTAGTTAGATTTTCTACTGATCATCTGTCAGCAGAGAGTGTAAGCGCTGCTCCGGCTTTATTATTCCTGCTCAGTAAATTCCCACTGAGAATTTATTGTTGGTGAGTGGAAAAATCACATCACAACAAAGCCTGTTTTTCATCCTGCTTCGCGGCAGCTACGTCTAATTAGGTCTCATCATGTCTCGCTCTGTTTAAAATGCAGACTGTCCTCAGGTTCCTTTGTCTTCCAGTCTCATTAGCTTCTCTGTGCCCCATCCTGGTATAACATGAATACAATAAGAGAAGTGTTTATGCAGCTGATTACCCCTATCACTCATCTGGGAGGAAGTGGTGATACTTGCTGATGATGACACAAAGCTGTTTGGGTCCCAAAATGATGATTCTGTTTAGCAGTTAGGCTGCAAATTCTGAATCCGCCCTGTCAGGTCATGTAATATCCTTTTCCTCTTATAGAAATATTTAACTCTTTAAATATAAAGCAGGCACGTACTCCTGGGGCAGCCGGAGCAGGTCAAAGAGGAAGCGGATATTTGACTTGACAGTGACTAATTTGGAATGCTGGTTGCCAAAGATGGAGGCAAGTGTTAGTGGTGGGATAAGGAACGAGGTCGCCCTCCTGGTAGCGGCCTCCAGGTGTACACTGCAAACACAGAGAGGTGAATAAAGAGGGAGAGAGGGAGAGACTGGGCTCCGTGTGTTGAGGAACATCCAGCCTCCCTCTGGTCTGCAGTCAGCAGGAGTTTGGGGTTCAGCCCTGTATGCCAGGCAGGCAGGCAGGCAGGCAGGCAGATGGTAACCTGAGAGGTAACTGCCCGCCCCATGTCACTGTCCTCTCACTGGACTCATCAAAGAGCTCCAGCTTTGGAGCTTTTCAAATCATACATACTAATGAACCATATCAGCCACCTACCATCTTAGCATGGTGTCTCATCCCAGATTTCTTAATTTTTTTTTTTCTTTTGAACACAGCGTCTCAACGATGATGTGATCATATCATTAATTTATAAGCTTGTTTTAGCATTTCAGATCCAGGCCAGCCAATAATACAGTATTTAACAGAATATATTATGGGATTTAAATGAGTAATGTTGTGGTAATAGATGCAGCAGAATCGCCGCCTTGTCGTAGAGGGTGTATGAAAGTCAGTGTGATTCACTAATCCCTTATGGTGTATTTATTTACCCCCTAAGTTAATTGCATGTCATCTCATCTGGCATTGCAGATGGAAAGGTTGGATTAAAAGTGCAATTGCGGCATAAGATTGGTATTTAGTCAGAGAGCTATCACTGTGACGCACTTTCACTGAAGTTTACAGGATAAACATGACATTTAATATGAGAAGGTATAGTTTACAGTGAGGTTGTAACTCTACTAATTTCTAATTTAGTTTGGGTGTTGAGGTCTCTGATTGTCTCACAGGGTTTTTATTCTCACTGGAGGTTCATTGGAATGAATGAGATGTAAATAATGAAGTGCATACGCTATGATACAGTCCTGAACACGCTAATGGTCTTCTGCAGTATTTTCCTTGGCTAGAAAATCCACAGTGAGATAGTATGCAAAGGAATGAGATTATGGTTACTTGCTTGGACTTGTTCCACTAATGGCTGCCTTCATTGCTACTGGCCGTATCCTTTTCTGCTTTTTAATCAGCTAGCGGGAGGCCAGTTACAGATTTAACATTTATACATAGGCCTACAAGAATTTGACATTCTTTTGATTCCATTTGTGCTACAGCGTTATGGCATTGTGGATTGTCTTGATCTTTCCCAAAACTTCTGTGTCTGACTCAGTGCACCCTTAAAATGTGCAAATCCCTCTGAGCTATCTCCAGTGCAACTGTGAGCATGATCCTTGTGCTGACTGCGTGTGATGGGTGAGCAAGTTCAGTTATGCAAAAGAGAAGGAAGGGAGGAAAGAGCAGTGGTCTGTTCAGCTCTCACAAAAGCGACCAGGGTCAGGTGTGTGTCTGTCAGCGTGTGAGGCTCTGCTGAAGCCCCCGTGGCTTCCTCGGTGAAGGAGACGAGGGCTAAAATGCGTCACCAGGCGACCTCTCACCCAGTCCAGCATCTCGGTCCCTCCGGAGCCTTCGTCTCCTTCTCCGTGACACATGGCTGTGATGGCCTGTCAACAACCCCACCCCCCTCTGCCCCCAGCCTCAGTGGGCAGTTGTGTCTGTACTCTTTGGACCTCCTCCCTGCTTCCCCAGCAAAAACTCACCCAACCTTGGAATGCTGTTTGTTTGCAGACACGTCAATCCAGTCTGGATATAGGGTTACTCCTGAACAGCTTTCAGTGAATAGTGTGTTTGTTTCTGCTCCGAGAGTTTTTGTGAATGGTTTAACAAATCCCACCTGTGCTGCAGGATGAGATGCTGAAGGCATCTTTATTTAGTACTTTTTAACAATCAGCAGAGGGATGCACTTGTGGCGACAACATGATAACTCTTCTCTGTCAGCTCAGCACTTGTTAGCACTGACACATTGTCACATCCTCTCTGTCACCCGGCTGCCTGCGTGTGTGTGTGTGTGTGTGTGTGTGGGTTTACCCACTTGTAACTGTGAAATACACACACTGCGGCTGAAAGTTTGCTTGCCAGTGTGACGAGCAGGATCTGCCCGCAGGTATCTGACTTCACATCGCAGACAGATTTCACGTACACCCTCATACCCCTCATCTATCTTCCTATCTCACACACACACACACACACACACACACACACACACACAGACAGCTCAGGAGGAATGTCTGGGAAAAAAACATTTTCAGAGACAGAATTGGGGCCAGTGCATTGAAATATGGACAGTGAATCTTCAATGAATCAATTAAGTATTGAGCGGCCTTGATATTGGGAGCCTTCATGTACTGTTTGACAGTGCATATTCAAGAGGAAACGTTTGCTCTTTGACTTTATATGCAGTTTAAACCCGCATGTACAGTTTTATGACAGTACATCAAACACGTCACTGATGTTGAAACCAGGTTGTCTCCTGATAAGAATCAAACGTCCTGTAAACCGAGCTAAAACTAATACAACAGTCCTGCAATAAATCCTCCCTTCGTGAAGGTTATAGTGTTCAGTTTTCATTGAAACAGTTTTAGAGAGGTGCTGATTTAACTTAATGATCATTGTAGAGGATGTAGATGTGGTGCTGTTAATTGTATTACGTTATACAGAGAAATGTTACTAATGTTTTGTCCACCCCATTTTTTCATCAAATTGTATCAGTGGGAACACGTCTCAGCCACTTCATGAAGGCTGCATTTATAGTAGGGCTGGTTTATTGTTTTCGATAGATGTAACTAATAAACTGGCAACTGATTGTACATAATCAGCATTTCATTATCAACCACCCCCTGACAGAAAAATGGGTCAGAACATTTCCTTTGTGCACAGTGTTACAACTCAGTTAGCTATTATATTTGGTTACATTACATTAGGGTCGCAATTAATGATTATTTTCATCCTCAATTAATCTGCTAATTATTTCTCAAATAATCGATTAATCGCTCGGCCTATAGAATGTCAGGCAATAGTGAAAAATGAACGTCACATCTTCCCAATAACTGAGGTGATGTATTTAAATTGCTTGTGTTGTCGACCAACACTCCAAAATTTAAAGATATTCAGTTTCTTACCACATAAGACAAAAAAAGCAGCAAATTCTCACATCTAAGAAGCTGAAACCATCAAAAGAATGATTAATCAATTATCAAAATAGTTGCCAATTATTGCAGCTGTAGCATGATAATCAGACTGAATTGTCTTTTCTCTGAACTTCATTATTCATTAATCTGTTTGAATCGCTGAAAATAATCTGAGATGTGTGCAGCGATTCAGGGGTCTGGAACCATGTAGGTTACTGAAGGTGCTGGACAAGACATAAAAAAACATTTTTCTACCTTATCTGTGCTTTAGGCATCATGACTTCCAGTGTCGAAGTTACCAGAGGAAGCTGCTGCTCTGTATTTGTTTTAAGGAACAAGGATTTCATCATTAGGTTTGACCTTTTCAAGGGATTCTGTGGGTTTAGTAAAGGTATGCTATTCAGCTCAGCACACTTGAGTGCAAAACCTGATTCTAAAGCCCTTTCGCTGTTTCCACTATACTCTGGAAGTGTAGAAAGGACCTTTTGTGCCTGAAAGCCGCATTGTGCTCTGATACGAGTAAAAAAAACAATGCTAACCCTGTGTGGGTGAATGGAGGCAGAGTTTGGCATGTGCATGTGTGTTTTCGCACTCTCTCCTCACTCTTCCTGGTGGGATCGCACCTCTTTCTCTGAGATATTTTTGTACCTCCGCCGTGTCCTATCATCGCGGGCCAAATGAGGTAGAGGGTGGCAGCGACAGCAGCGGTGCATCACAGGTCACGGTACTGAAAAACATCTGGCATCTTACCGCATCTCTCTTGATTCATTTACATTACAAGCAAGAGATGGTGGAATTTAACCATCCACCGTTTTGTGCTTCTGGCAATTTTGTCTGCCTGATAGCAAAGTCAGCATCACCTGCAGCCAAATAATTATGGTGGAAATTGATACTGAAGTTTCTGTCCTCCACACCCCAAAATGGATTTTATCCTTTGTCCTCTGATTCATTTGATAGGGTCTCTGGTGAGTCTGTGTCTGCTTTAAAGGTCAAGGGCATCTCCTGAAAAGTCCACCTCTAGAGGAAGCTTCTCTCCGAATTCACTTTAAAATAGCTGCAAGCCCTTTCAGCAGCAGCCAGTATCACAATGAAGTGGCTAAACATGATCCTCCCACATAAATATAGATTCAAAGTGAATGAGAACTTTATGAGGTCGAACGGATAACTCATTACTCATTAAGGCAAAAGTCATGTAATAGCTATTAATGCAATGAGATAATTTGATCTTCAATACATTACATTACATCCATATTGCAGGTTTTATCTAACCACTACTCAGCCACTTGAGCTACAGCCGCCCCCATATCATATCATCTACGCAGACATTTTTTGATTAATACACCTTTCTCCAATTTCCCTTAGTCATTTTGGCAAATACAGCTATTCGCTTTCTTGCTGAGAGTAAGATGAAATGATCGATACCTCTCTCTCGTTTGTACGGCAAACATGTAGCTACAGCTAGCAACCGGTTATCTTAGCTTGGCGTAAAGAGCGGAAACAGCTAGCCTGGCTCTGTCCAATGGCAACAAAATCTGCCTACCATTTAAGCTCGCTTTAACACGTAATATCTCATTTGTTTAATCCGTACGAAAACCAAAGTGTAAAAACGACAGTTTGCTGTTTTATGGGGATCACATGCCGGACTATTTCTTGGCCGGGAACAGTAACTTGCTGGGGATTCCACTGTTTGCCTGGCAGCAGCTGTTCCTGCATTAAACAAACGAGATATAACGTGTTAATTAGTGAGCTTTAGAGGTGCTGCTAGGCATATTTTGTAACTTTTGGTGAGAGCCAGGCTAGCTTTTTCCCTGTTTCCAGTCTTTGTGCTAAGCTAAGCTAACCAGCTGCTGGCTTCAGCTACATATTTAGCATACAGACATGAAACCAACTCTTACCCCTACCTTTTTTCTTTCTTAATAGCTTTGATTTGTTACTTTTTACTTTGATCCATTAGTTAACTGTTATCTAACTTAGTTACTCTCCTTTGGTTTTATGTCTAATTATTGAAATTTTAATCTTCGTAAAGACAGTTGGAAGCTGGGTAAGTAAAGCATCCGTTCTGCAAAAGTGCCCTTGAGCAAGATGCTGAATCCCTCCCAACCTCTGGGAAATGAAGTGTAGTCACTCCATAACTTTGTCTTCCATTGAGAGACATAAGCAACAGGAGGATTTCCTCATGGGGGTTAATAAAATGTCACAGAATTGCTATTAATAATCAGTATGATCCTGACAGAGAAGCATCTGTGAGCCCTCTCTCCTTGAAGAAAGAAGCACGTCACATTAACATTAAGCATCGTCTATCTGAATGCTGTCACAGCCTATGACTATACCGTTTCATGCTCTTTATCCCCCTGAGGGACGAGCCTGTCCTTATACATTCTTTGAAATATTTGATCATGCATAAGCAGACCCTCTCTTGTCCTCGTGCTTCATCTCCATCCTCGCCTTCACCCACATCCGCCTCTCTCCGTCTGACTCAGGAGCGGTGCACACGGAGGTGCGTCGGCCTTGCAGAGTCATGATACTGGTGAACCCTCTCAGCGGTCGCGGCCAGGCTCTCCAGCTCTTTACTGGCCACGTACAGGGCATGCTCACTGAGGCCGCTGTTCCCTACACACTCGTCATCACAGGTCAGTAGCATTCTACACACACACACACACACACACACACACACACACACACACACACACACACACACACACACACACAGGCCTTTATTGTCCATGCATTTAGCTTTCACTCTTCACAAGGCCACCCTGACATGAAGGTAGAAGGGATTAAACCTTCAACCCCTGCACAGGACAATTACGCTAAGAGCTAGGCCATCCTGCCACTTCTCGTTTCAGTCTCCCCAGCTGCTCCACATTCTGTACGAGTTTATGTGACCTTAAACAGTGTCATGTGTTGGTTACTGTCTTCAGAGGCTCTGAACTCCAAGTGACCTCTCTCTGAATACCAACGAGCTGCTGGAAAAAAGCTTTAATGCCAAAAGACAAAAAGAAATCATGTACAGTGCGTCATAGCGTCTGAGCTTTAACTTTCACCCACCCTCCACTCCTACCCAGACCCTGTTTGACAGGACCAACAACAATTTGACAGGTAAGAATTAGCTGTCTCTTCCAGCATCAGCTTGGCAGTGCATCAGCTCAGTATCAGATACAGCTCAAAGTGAGGCAGAATATGACAGCTAAGACGGAGGAAAAGGAGGGAGAAACTGTGTTTGTGTGTGTTTGCTTATTTGAGAAAGAGTGCCGATGCGCATGCAGGCTCTTTGTGCCAACTCCTGGGGCTTAAAGGAAAGTCAGCAGCCGGACGGTGATGAAAAAAGACAGTAATTACTGACGTTGACCCGGGCCGAGGCCGAGGAGCAGAGCAGAACAGAAAGGAGGGGGGCTATGGGTCGCTGAGGGCCTTCAGTGATCGGATACGGTAGCCAGGCAGAAGTGACTATGAGTGGATTAACTGGCACAACCCTATTTACCAAGCACGCAGCTCCTTGATGAATGTATCACACGGCCTTTGCCCGAGGAAGGACAAGTACCAATGGAGGCGCCTCTTGTGTCAGCGTGTACCTTTTACATACTGTATGAAGCATCCAGTGTACCAAGCTTTATTTTTACCCTGGTTAACCTCAGAGGAAGGCAGTAGAGTGTGACACGAGGAGGAACATGCTGCATTTAAAGTGAAACAACTGGAATTTACCCAAGATTAGTGTGTGTTTATGTTATTGCCTTAACAGAGTGAAATCACCAGCCATAGTCTGTGCAGCTCAACAAATCAACAGTGAACATGACAATTGGATTACATGAAAACCTTGATCCGCCCCCGTCTTCAGGTTTAGGTCGACGTGTGTGTTTGTGTTTGACCCCTTAAATAAGAAAGTGGCTGGGAAGTAAAGCATCAGCCCGGGCCCCGGCAGGTTTAAAGTGGTGAGTCAGCTGTGCATTGCCGTTACTCCCTCTGCCTCCGTCTGTCAACACAGCACTGCATCACCACCTCCAGCCTCCCCAGCACACAGCAAACAAACAGCAGCAACATGGGGAGCACCGCCGGGAGAGAGAGAGAGAGAGAGAGAGGCCCAGGAGAGTGTAGGGGTACAGGTAGAGGTTGAGCAAAGTGCAAGGAAAGGAGAGGGTAGTAGTTTTTATTTCACTTCTGTCCTCGATCAATACTTCAGCTGGAGTGGAAAAATATTTCCTTTCTGATGGCAGTGCATCAATACTCGCTAACGTCTCTGCTGTCTGCCTTCCTCTCTCTCTCTCTCTCTCTCTCTAAAGCTTTCTCTTCTTTGTCTTCCATGCACACACACACACCACTACACTGGGGAGTCTCGGCTGGTAGGACTGTAGACTTTAATGCTGGCGGGATGAGCCCACAGAGACCCCCTGCAAAGGGACCCACTAAAGGATGCTGCCAATAAAACTAGGCTGAACAAATAGCTCAGTCCTCCGCCAGCGCATTAACCAACACACACACAACCACACTGAACACGCACATGCATGCAGATATTTGTCAGTCACAGATGTTTGCTGGGCGGCTAAGCTGCCTTGGAGCTGTTGAGTAGCCACTGGATGGGCTAATGTGATGGGGGAAAATGAATCTCTTTTCTGCCTAATCTCCCTGATCCTGGCCCAGAGGCTGGCGATGAGGTCTGGCAGCATGCCTCTTTCTCTGCCCTTGCCCTTGTTTTCATAATGTCCTACACTTTGTCACATTTTCTGCTTTGTCTCTCTTATTTTGCTCTCTCGTCTCTCGTCCACTTGTCTTTCCTCCAGAGCACCAGAACCATGCACGGGAGCTGGTGAAGAAGGCGGACCTGTCGCAGTGGGACGCCCTGGTTATCATGTCTGGAGATGGGCTGCTGTTTGAGGTGCTGCATTTCCTTTTGATGTATGTGTTGACTGTGTCATAATTAAATACAAACATATTAAAAGGACAGTTATTTAGCTTCTTAAAACTGCTGTCAGTCACAAATGTAACTAAATGTGCAGTCAATAGAAGTGTACCTCCAGCAGCTGTCTGTCAATGCTGCAATCAGCTTTGTAAGCAATTATAAACTCCGCCCCAAAGCTGTGATTGGACAGTTAATTTTTATTTTCATTTTGGCACAAGAATGCATCTCCCTGTTAAAAATAAAACGCTCCCTTGCACCTCCTCATGGAAACTAATGACAGTGCTGATAGAGCTCTATGATGCGCTCTGCTGGACAACACTGAAATACAATACACTTCTTCACTTTGTTTTCTGTGCTGTGATCTGATTTTAAGGTGGCACGGAGAATTCATGTTACAATAAAATCCCGTTATTAAAGACAAAAAGCGAAATAATTCTCATTTAACATGCGTTCTTATTAAATTACGACACAGTCATAACATACATAAAAAGGAAATACTATAACAATGTGTATTGTATTTCTTTTTTTATTTGGGCAATTTAAATCTTCCATATGTCAGTCAATCACAGATGGAAATGATATAAACCTTCTCACCCCTATTTCTATTCTTAGCACATTTCAGAATAGGCCTGTAAAAATTTAATTTGTCCTCAGACATGACAAAAGAGCCCAGTGCCTGTGATTCTAGCTCCTAAAATCTCTGCAGTCATTGATTAATAGCCTTATTTTTGTTCTGTAGATGGTTCACTGTTTTTAGATTTTTTTTTAAATAATGACGGACAATATTTAAAAAACATACCTTGGCCATCATGTGGGTGCTTTTCTGCTCAGCGCTGTACTATAATATGAATGTATAAATCTTGAGCCAGGGTGGCTTCAGGTCCCCTGGCAGTACCATACTTGGCACAGAACAGCTGTAGATATCAAAGAAACACATTTTATCATAACTTTTCATTAGACAAACACTACTTTCTATTTAGGACCATGTTCTGATTCTGTTTTCGTATTTGTTCTTGTTCGTTCAGGTGATAAATGGTCTGATGGAGCGAGAGGATTGGCAAGAGGCCATCAAGACCCCTCTGGGTATTCTACCAGGTGGCTCAGGCAACGCCCTGGCTGCCTCTGTCCACCACTACTCACAGTGAGTCAGTCCATTAATGAGTCATTTAAATGCATGGACCAACAGTGCAAAAGGAAGAGCAAATAAGAACCTTCCTCAGCCTAAAAACGAACGATTTATCTCCTTTCTGTATAATTATGCCAAAGGCTGACTGGGCACATCATTCCTCAGGAGGGAGGAGAGACAGCGGAGCGGACTGGAACTGCTTCGCTCTGCAGCAGAGGTCATTTTAGGCTGCTGATAACTCTCAAAGGAATGATGTAATGGGTTTAGAAACTCGCACATTATGAGTAATTACAGTCCAAAGTGCAGCTGTGGAACCAGTCGACCCAGCACATGTCCAGGGTTTCATCTCCATCTGCTGGTTGGCTGTGGGCACAACATCAAAGAAAAAAAACAGGAATTCATCTGTCATCCCAGGGTTGTCACTTGTGTTCTCCTACAAGCTGCAGGTGTGCACAGGGCCAGCCATGTAGCCAGGATTTTAAGAATACTATGGTCATTAGTCCAAGTGCCCCCCTCCACCCTCAGCTGTTGTTTTCCTTTACTATAATCCACGTTAGCATGGCTAAAAACACTAGTGTGGCTAAAGTCATTAGGAGAAGTTGACATTTGTAGTCAAGATTAAAATGTCTCGACAACTATTGGACCGATTGCCACTTAATTTGGTTCAGACATAAATGTCCACCTCAAGATGAATTGTAGTAAAAACTTTGTTGATCCTATCAGCATCAGCTGTTCTTTGTGTTAACACACTAAACGAAGATGGTCAGCATGGTAAACATTATAGGCTACTTGCTAAATGTAAAGATGTTAGCATTGGTTGTGAGTGTGTTAGAATGCTGATGTTAGCATTTAGCTCAAAGCACTGCAGAGCCACTAGCATGGACGTAGACTCTTATCTCTGTTGAATCCAGTTTTACCCAGGAAATGCTCAGTAATTCCTAACTCTCACGTGATCTTGTGTCATGCTAGACTTGCTTCTAACTCTTGATGTGTGTAATCATATCTCTCAGGTCGTCTCCAGCGTGGAACGAGGAGCTACTGTTGAGCTGTGGTTTCATGCTGTGCAAAGGTCTGGTTGGCTCGCTGGACCTGGTGTCGATCCACCTGGCCTCTCAGCAGCGCCTCTTCTCCTTCCTCTCCCTGGCCTGGGGCTTCGTGGCGGACGTCGACATTGAGAGCGAGAAGTACCGCCATGTTGGAGCAATCCGCTTCCTGATGGGCACCTTGGTGCGTCTGGCCTCCCTCAGAGTCTATCAGGGCAGGTTAGCGTATCTGCCTGTTAAGGAGGCGCCAAAACTTCTAAAAGGGGCCCACCCTCCCTCCACTCCTCAGCACCCCTCACTCTGCTCCTCCCTTCCCTGTCAGCTAATCCCCAACACCTCTCCAAACCAGAACTCTCGCCACAAGCACAACAGCACAAATTCCAACCACAACACCATCACCAACTCCTCCAACAACGCCATCACCACCAAGAGACCTGAGACCCAGAGTGATGGCAAGACCAGAGCACCGGAGGACTCTCTGCTTCCTGGCCTGGACCAGCCAGTCCCAGAGAGCTGGACAGTGGTCAAGGAGGAGGACTTTGTCTTGGTGCTGGCTATTTACCAGTCCCACCTGGCTGAGGACCTGTGGACAGCCCCTGGTGCAATGGCAGACGACGGGGTGATTCATCTGTTCTATGTGACAGCAGGAATCTCCCGTCCCGCCCTCCTGCGCCTTTTCCTCGCCATGGAGAAGGGTGCCCACTTGGCGTGCGGCTGCCCCCACCTGGTGTATGAGAAGGTAAAGGCCCTGCGGCTGGAGCCCATCTCTGCACAAGGCATGATCACTGTGGATGGAGAGACTGTGGAGTACGGGCCTGTTCAGGCTCAAATCCACCCAGGACTGGCCAGGCTGATTTGTGGATGAATTTGGATTATCTTAATCTTTTTTTCTGGCTGTAGAGCTTTCTAGTTTGGCCTTTCATACTCAGTGTCGATTTCTTTATGAATGCTGTGTTTTCAGAAGTGCCAAAGACATTTTATCAGCCTCTGGAAATTCCTCTATTTTTCTACAGAAACAACGTGTCCTATTTTTTATGGTCCCCTCTTTCTCTCAATGTTTGATTCAGGGTCAAAGCCATGGATGGTTGTTCTAGCTGGCTGGTCCCAGCTTAGAGAAATGGGGAGGGATTGTGTGTGTGTGTGTGTGTGTGTGTGTGTTTGTGTGTGTGTGTGCATAAAATAGAGAGATCTTTATGTATGTTTGTGTGCACTCAAGTGTATGTATGTGTGAGATTGTGCATGAGGACCTTTGACACATAGCGGCCGGGTGCAGTGGCTGAGGAGTGCGTTGTGCACTCTGCTGCCTGACCTCATAAGCATGACACACATGAAGAGAAGCACATTTTCCCGTCCTGGGAGGCTCCTGGAGAATCTCCCTCCTGGGCAACCGCTCTGACAACATCGCCTCCCCCTCAGCCTGGTAAAGAGGAGCTTTCTTACTGAGGAGATATAAATCCCCTGGGGGATTTGATGTTGAAAGATCTTTAATCTTTGCATAATATAAAAAACTCGAAACAAAACCAGATCTAAGCATTAGTACCCAGTGAATTTAGCCCCCCTTTCTCCTTTATCTGTGTAAAAACTTCCTCCAGCTGATAATGCATGGCCAGCATCAGCCGATCCATTTCCTGTCCTGTCCGTTCTCTTACCCTGCTTCATCTGCAACCATCATCAAACTGTAGGAACCACACATAAATACACACTCTCACTTTCTTTTCCCCACCCCCACCCCCCCTCCTCCTATGCACAGCCCCTCACATACACACACATTCCCTTACATCTCTGCAGCACTTAGTGAGGGGGAGGGGCATGGATTGCTACTGTGCATATGATCCCCTCTCCTCTTGGCATCTTAAGATTGTACTCTCTTCCCCTCCCTTGGTTAATGAGCCATCAGCACCTAATGTGTCCTGAATATTAAGCTTTATGTTTGCAAAAGCGTGCAAAATAGACTTGGAGAGGTTGTTCATACAAAAGCTTTTAAGTGAGTTTCAGCACTCAACACTTCTTAGACTGGACGAAGCTCGCTACAGTGGAGAGAGCAGCAGGGTTTCACACTGGATCAGTCAGCGCTGCATATTGAGAGGCATGCGATCAATGAGAGCTGGAGGGAGTCAAGTGCTCTGCTCCGCTGTGTGGCCTTTTCTCTGGTTTGCTGGTGCTGTGGTGATGAGCATTAGTGCATCAGAGCAGAGGAGAGTGCAAATGTTATTATTATAATCAGTGCCCCCCCCCCCACACACACACACACACACACACACACACACACACACACAGCACACAGCAGCTTAATATCATCACTAAGAGTGAGCTGTCTTTTCTGATCTTAAAAACAAAACGTATTCTTCAATTATTAAAATAAATGAGAATGTCAACAGGGTAAAAGAGATCATACTGTATGAATGCTGATGCATCTGCTAAAAACAAAATCACCTCTCATGCTGAAAGTGAAAACTATAATGTTGACAGGCTAATGGGGTTCAAAGAAATGCTGATTAGAAGCTTTTCAAGGTTTTGATGAATATCATCACTGTCATCCTGAGTGCAATACAGTCAATGCAATGAGCACATTTTCTTCAGTGTATACTGTATAAGAAGAAAAGTGTTTGGCTTACACTGGAAGAAGAATATTAAAATTTCTTCACAATATGGAAACAGAAGGAAGGTCTCTTTACGGACTGTACGAAAATTATTGGGGTGTGGAAGGGGGCTGAACCTTGCTTAAAAAAAAGAAATGCTTTAACTTTCATTATAGGCTAAATTTATACAACACAATGGGTGATATGACCATGGTAAAATAAAAATAAACATTTTTCAAGCTTGGGGCCAATTTACAATTTTAATTTTTTAATTTTAATTTTTTCCCCTACAAAATGCTAAAACATGATTGAAATATCATATTTTAGGGCTTCATGTGCCAGATAGTTGAGCACCACCTGAAAGGCTGTCTTCATTATGCACATTCAGAAAATACAGGTTATCCCAAACAGCTATGGACTGTCAGTACCAGATGCTTCAATTAAGTAGAGAACAGATGTCCATTTTAAGGATCAGTTTCAGCAAAGTTACAGTAGAAAAGTCTGCACACTAATTCATCTCCTGCTGTTTGTGTTTTTTTGACAGGAACTCAGCCTGATATCTGCAGACAGATGCTAGCTAGCGTTAGCTACCCAGCAGGTAGAGACAGACTGAATAAAATATAATCCACACACTGATCACTGGACTCCCTTGACTTCACCTCCTGTAACCAGAGATGATGCCGTCAACAAACACCAGCCGAGAGCTCAGATTAGCATGCTTTTTTAATCTGTTCCACTCAGATGCGGCCGTTAAATTCACCAGGAGATAGCCAGAGCCAGCTAGCCTGTTTGATTACTATTATTCCTATAAATCACACAAGAGAAGAATGGAATGAAATCTAAATCAGGGACGTCCCCTTTTCTGACCCACCCTCAATAATTTTTGTACAGTCCCTAAATGAACTTGTAATGTACTTGAAGTTGACCTCTTCCATCTTCACTGCAGTGCCGATTTTCTGCCTATAACTTGATTTAACATATTTACATATTACATTTACTGTATGATAGTCATAGCTACAACTCATGTACAACATACTGTACCTTCTACCATTACTGTATCCTCAGTGAAGTTATCCAGGTGCTTTGAATGCATTATCATGTTCTGCAGGCTGCACTCATTAAAACTGCAGCTGCCCACATGCACTGTTCATTACTAAATGTATAAAGTACATCTCATGAGGGTAGAGATAAGCTATGCAAACGCCTGGTCATGGCTGCAGATATCTGGAGTGAGGGGTCCCTCTGCTGGACCCTCCCATGCACAGTATTACTCACTGGAGGACATGGAGGGGAGCTTTTATTCTGAAATATATCCTTATGTTATACAATGCAGTCTCTTCAACCTGCCTCCACTTTTCTGCTTTTTATATTTACAGTCATGAATGGATTAGTCTTACAACATTAAGATCAGCTGCAGGAGACATCCAGCTTATTGTAATTTATCATCAGAGAAATGTATTGATATTGGCATAGAAACACAGCTGCAAATAATAATCAACGTCAACATCTTGTTGTGGGGCGTTATTACACTACTGTTAACTTATGGTACTATACTGTTAAATTGTTTATTCCACTGGCTGCTTTAATGTAACAGCAGTTTTTTAAAAAACACAAATGTTAATATTTGTCTTTGTCAGTACTGTCATGGCGTTTTATAAATGATTTAAAAAAGAGTATGAACTGAAATGAGACAAACCTCTCTGAGGCAGTGACCCTTATTGATCTGGGAGGCCCACTGATGTTTTTATGATCCTCTAAGAACATGTGTGTCCACGCTTATCAAAAGCCTGAAAAAATAACATGATTTACATTTAGGTGATGAATGTTTTACTCATTGTTTTGTTGTTTAATGTAGTGATACAAACTGGCTTTTAATGCAGTAGATCAGGGGATCCACACGTTATGGTTGAATGTGTTATACTGTTCATGTTAGTTTAAAAAAAAAAAAAAAAGATGTAACTGTTTTGTAAATTGTGTGCCACGTGTTTGCAGCTTTTCACTTTGAAGAAAGTGAAAATAGGGGGGGGGGGTGTTTCTCCAGAAAGTGCCTTAGTCATTACCCAAGACAGCAGATAGGTGGTGCACAGAAAAAAAACACAGAGAAAAACAGAGAATGACGTTCTTTACTCTATCACATGAGATTCTCACACTTTAGCATTGTGAACGACAGGTTCATTGGCATGCATCAGTGTTACACTGAGGCTGCTCCAGGCTCTGATCTGTACAGGGTGCGATACAAACACAAAGAGCATACGCTGATTCTCTATTTTAGATTCTGTATGATCTGTGAAGCTTTCTGGAAGAGGGGTTGACTGGGTTTTAACATCCATACCAGATTGTTATTACATTCATTGAACCGGCTGTTGACATCCAGGTATCCATCATCTCCTTTTATTTTCTTGTAATTCTTTGTTTATAGACTTCATTTTTTAAAGACCAATAAACATATTCATATAGAAAAGTCGCTTCTTTTTTGTGCTTCTCTTGTCAAATACCGTTTAATTTCATTTTTCATTTTTAAGATGATTTGATCTGACTGATTATGAATAACATGTTCTAAATATAGCTGAGATTCAGAGAAGGCCTAAATAAAAAAGACAAGGAGATTCATAACAAACTGGCCACATACTGATGGGTGGGAAAAATGTATTCACTGGAGCCAGAGCCATCAATTAAACATATAATGACAGTCAGCACACTCTTGAACTTTCACCAAAAGTGAACTACCATTTCCGATTTACACCTCAACACTGCTCTGTTTGTTTCAAAGTGTTATGTTACGTCATGTAACTGGAAAGTGAACGTTCTTCAGGATTCGTACACTAGCAGTCGAGTCTCAAGTCATTGTCAGCAGATGAAAAGAAAGTTTCAAGGTGAATTTTAATTTTTTTTACAAGAGACCCATGCTTTGGCATCAGACTATAACATTAGTTAAAACAGTGGGGGAGAACAAGTTTTGTGTAGCTTATGGAAACAAAAAATCTGATGGTGCTACTATATTAAATGATCATTTTAAGGGAAAATGCTAAATGACTATTACAGTAGTTGACCCCTACAGTTGAGAACTGCTAAATTAAAACACAAACTTGCTGAGAGACACGAAGCTACAACACTTCTAATATTTATGTAATTCCAGCAAGAGTCTATATCCATACAAACCACATAGTTGCAACGACAATGAAAGTGTCAGCCTTTTATTTCAATTAAAAATCAAAGCAGTAGCGAGCTCTGCTTAAAACATGCAGTTTAATCTGGTGCAAGAACAATGTCAGTGGGACAGCATATTAACACACCTTATTAATTAAGACATTCTGATTTTATTTTAAATATGTTAAATCCTGATCAGGCAAATAACTGACTGGTGGAGCTAAGGAATCAGCTCCACCTAATTCAAGGGTAGAGGTGCGCTGGCGGGCCACACAGGTGTGAGCTTGCAGCTGTAGTTAAGCAGAGAGTGCATCCTGGATATGGATGTCTCTGAAGACAGCAGGTTGTGGTCACCATGGTGCACCTCACCTCTTCCTTCACCAGAGGGAGACAGAGGCTGTGTCTGAAATCACTCCTAATTCGCTACCTCGTGCACTATGTTTACTTCCTTACATTATATTTAAGTGTCTGAATGTAAAACTTTGCACCATACAGTTCACTTAAAAGTTCAGTATTTTGGAGGCTGTAGTTTTGTGCTGCTGTTGAAACTACAGCCATCAAATTGACCATAAAGTTGAATCAGCGCCTCTCTAAAACAGTTCCAACAAAAACTATTAACATTCATAAAGGTAGGATTTATTGCAGGGCTGTTATATTAAACTGCATTAGCTAAGTAGACTCTCATAAACTGGCAACCGAATATACACTACTAGTCTAACAATCCATGAAACTCAATGGCCTGCAGATGGCAATATAGTCTAATAGTTTTCAACATGAGTAGGGCAGAATAGGAACTTTAGTTTGTGTGCTTACAGTATGTGTGTATTTATAGGGCCCTGTGCACTTGTTGGAAAGGGTGTAGAAGCATTGTTCCACAGGAAACCACAGATGATTGTTGTGTGTCCTGTCTTTGTCTCAGCTGTGTCGCTCTGCTCTTGCCGTCACTGAAACCCGACAAACCCACAACCATGAGTCACTATGAAGGCCACCTCTAGGCTGCTTGTGTCTCAAATATGTAAATATATAAACACGATGGAGTACAGGGCATGAAAACCTTTAACACATTAAGCTGTTTTTAAGTTATCTATGACCTTTATTGCCTCTGCTCACTAATGGCTGACCACTTGATGACAATGGCCTGTAATTGACTTAAATTATTTTTAAAAGACAGAAAGCTCGGGTCCTGATGAGGTAATCAATGGTCGTATCAACCTCTGCAGACACAGTGTTGTTGTCACTTTGTGATACGTAGCAGTAAAACCCTCTGTGAAAAAAAAAGATCCACTAAAAAACAGTTTTGTCTTACAACCCCCCTGCATCTCAGTCATACTGTATTTTTGCAAAGGAATCTGTGTTGAGGACGTTTAGCTGAGCCTCGTTCTTTCATTGTGCGGGAACATTTTCTTTCATGGAACAGCTTGTGTCATACTGTACATTCACACCTGTACAAGTCTTCTCCTGCTTTGTATGGGCTGAATAACTTGCTCAGGGGCTTGATAATAGTTGCAAAGGGAGGGGATTCACATTTACTTTCACCACCTGGATTTGGATTTGTAGCAGCAACCTATAACGTCAGATCCAGAGCGTGAATGCTACAAATTACTGTAAAGGATACTGTAGATTTTGAACGACGTGCTGCAGATTTATAACGCATCTGAAAGCTTATGACACCTCCATCACTTGCCCCACACTGGCCTTTTATATTACAGTACAGTTTATATTTGGCCAAATAAGTGTTCGGGTAGACTAAATTCGGTTGTCTGCAGAGTGAAGCTGAACTAAATTGCTTTAGTGAAATTCATTGTTTTTCAGTTGGCAAATGGAGCGCCTCACAGAGTCTCTCCCTCTGTCAATGTCTTTAATTTTGTTCCCTCTCTTCTTTCTTCTTTTTCTTAACCTTTTCTGACAGGATTAATTAAATGCCACTCCAACAATCAGCTGCATGCCAGAGGAGGGAGTGGGCCGGCGAATGGCGTGTGTGTGTGTGTGTGTGTGTGTGTGTGTGTGACCTTAAGCTCTTTACTTTTTTCTTTTCCAGGACCCTCCCTGCTGCTCTGCCTCAACAGATCCAAAATCATGGTTCTCTGTCTATCTGTCTGTCTCTATGCCTCCCTGATTGGTTGCAGGGCAGCCTGCAGAGCTTGGACATCCCATCTGCTGTGAGACTGGGATTGAAATATCATTTTAGAAAATCACACTTTCAACAAAACAACCTAGACAATTCCAAGTGCCTTTAAAAATGTGCCAGATAGCTCTGAGCTGGTCTCTAGATGTCAGAGCAGGCTTACTCTCCATCCTCTAAAACCAGGCGTGGCCCACTCTACAAAGTGCCAGTGTGACATCGTTTAGCCGAGGGCTGACATGTCACCCTGCGGCTCCACTGTAAAACACAAAGCCTGGGTAACTTGCACCAATAACTTTTAAGATGTAATAAATCATGTTTCAGTGATACCTTTTGTTGCACCAAATTATAACACTTTATACCTTGACTTATTTTTCTACCTTTACACTTCTTTAGCTTTTTTAAACCTGCTTGTACTCCAAAACCTAGAACTCCAAAATCAAGTGCGATCGGATGCTAGCTTCAAACAAACAGTTGCTTTAACTTTAAAGTGAGAGGGCCAGAAAGAAATATGGAGAACAGACTCAATTCAATAAGTTTTATTTTTTGTTATCTTATTCTTTCAGCAGAGTTCTTCAGAGTCATTTAGTCTGCTTTCTTTCAGGTAGCTAGTGCTCATCTTGAAAAACACAGTGCATGTGGATCAGAGCGGTCCCATTCATCTGCTCTGCCTTCTGGTCGCCCTCCTGAGCGGTCCCGTCTACGCCGCCGACCTCCAGATCTGTCCCGTCTACATAGTTGACCTCTAGGCCGACCTCCAGGCCGGTCCGTCCATCTGCCCTGCCTTCTGGTCACCCTCTTGGGCTACACCCGCCTGTCCGTTCCCCAGGCAGTTCGCCTGTGGGTTCCCTCCCGTCTCTTTGGTTCCCTCTCACAGAGCTGGAGCCCGTTCACGGTTTGCAAATTTGGTGGCTATAAAACTGTCTATTTAGCAGCTCTTTGTTCAAAATTAAAGAGTGGCTGTATTTTCATCTCTTTATTATGTTTGCCATAAATGTTTCTGATCTTGGGGGGAGGGTTTTTTTTTGTTGTTTTTTTGTCGAATTGGAAGGGTCCATCGGAAATATAAACGAGGCTAGGCTGGTTCTCGCTTTTTGTAAAATGAAATACAGAATTCAGCCCCCCTCCCCACCCCAATCATTTTCCTACTGTCCCTAAGATGGCGAAATAAACATTATAACTGCTAAACATCAGCATGTTAGCATTGTCACTGTAAACAGTGTTTGCATGCTGACGTTTGCATTTAGCTCAAAGCACAAATGCGCGTACAAGTACAGCCTTTTTTATAAAAAGCTATTTATGTTTTTGCTTGAAGCCAATGAACACACCCTGTAATCTCAGTTAAGATAAGTTAGATTAAGGTTTAAATAATATTTGGTTTCACCAAGGTAACAATGTGCAGTGACAGGTATAGCTTGAGCTTGTGATTAATTCCCATTAATTCCTGATTCCCACTGTAAAATGAATAAACAGTATTCTCTGTCTATCTTTTGTCCTGAAACAGGTTGTAGCTACTAACTACTAAGATTTTATACCAGTATGAATGCTTTTCTGCTATATCAAGAGTTTAATGGAATTTTCTTCCGGCCATAAAATAACAATAACATAAATGATCATTCATTAGATATGACATTTAAAGCCAATCGGCCAATGTTGGCACCAAACTCTGACCTTTAGAAGGCTCTAAACAAGCCCATGCACCTGACTGCCCTGTGAAATATGTAAACTGCCTCTCACGCTCCTTCTCCCTGCAGATCCAGACACATAATTCACCTGGGTGAGGTACAGCTTGGTAACACTGCTTAAAAATCCATTGTATTATTACTAAAGGGACTGGTCTTTTAAAAACAAAAACAAATAGGGAGTCTAATCCCCTGGCACTTATTCTTTCTTTAAGTCTATTGGACACCCTGTCAGCTGGTATTATAAAGTGTAGGGCCTCCAGAGTACATGAGACCATGAGACAGTTGTTTTTCACGAAGTCTGTGCAATCGGCATCTGAATCCACGCTGCCATGTGCATATTGCTCCCAAAGGAAAGCATACAAACTGCACCTACAGCCGGGTGATGAAACTATTGTACAGCAATACAATTGTGTAACAGGGCGAGCCCTGTAGCTTCTGCAAGATGCCACAACACATTTTAGTGTCTTGGTTGCTTTCCTTGGTTTTATGCTGCTTCAGTGGCCTCCCTGCCATCCCACCAGATCTCAACAACCAACAACCAAGGACCAGCTGTGACTACACCCTGAAAATAGCAAATTTATTTAAAATTCAAAGCTGTTCTGTTACTGTCTACATGTAATCAGCAATCAGACAAGCTGTCTGTATGTGGATTCTTCTAAATTGTTCATGTTTTTAATAGTTTAAGATGTGACGCTCCTGGTGGAAAGCAAATAACTTAAATATCCATTCAGTCTTTCATTTCTTTACTCACGTAAAAGTGTTATCAATACTACACGCTACTAATATGTACAGTCATATTTTTGCACGCAAAAGAATTACATTTTAAATCCTTTGTGTGAGGCACAAAGGATTATTAGATTGTTTTGATCATATGGTGACAATCAGCTCCGTTATATGTACTATTCTCCACTGAAACCTGTATTCTTCTTTCTGTCAGACAGAAAGGAAAAGGGAAAACCCAGCAGGTAAATTCTGGTGGTATTGACTTCATGGAAAAAATAGATTAGTGTACACAGTCCCTGCTCAGAAAAGTTGTATTTCACTTTATTCTCAGACTTCAGAAACCATAAGATTAACTGGTCTCCTGCTGTTTAAAGAACCACAGCTTCCTCTTCTGTCACATGAATGATCCTTCTGTAGTGAATTTAAGAGACCGGGAAGAAGTGAACAGGCAACTTAACATCTTCATCTTCCATCATCGCCCAGTGTCACACTGAGAGATTTGAACGGACGTGTGTGATTATGTGTGTGTCTTTAATCAAGTCAGGCTAATAAAACACTTCATTACCCAGAGGACCAAGTGAGCACGTTAATGAAAACACGCTAATTAAAGAATGACTCATGTCATGTGTCGGAAATTGTTGACATCATAGGACGTCTGGACTAAATCCCCAGTCCACCTCCACCGTCCTGCACACACACACACACACACACACACACACACACACACACACACACACACACAGAAACCTCTCTCTCGTATCTGTACATGTGCAAGGCAACCAGTGCTTATATTTACGTGTGTGTGTGTGTCTGCGTAAGTGTGTGTGTTGAAGGACCCAAAGGGCTGTCCAAAGAGCAGAGACCCAAAAGAGGGCTGAGTCACCGCTTTGTGTGTGTGCGTGTATGTGTGAGAGTGTGTTTGTGCGTGTGTGTGTGTGCATGTATGTGTGAGAGTGTGTTTGTATGTGTGTCATCTTTGTCTGTATTGCGACCCCTGAGGCTGAGTGGAAGTCTGGCATTATCATTTATGATGAGCTTGGAGGGTTCAGCTGAATGGAGGATGTTACGATGAGCCCTATGTGCCACTTTGTGTGTGTGTGTGTGTGTGTGTGTCCGTCTGGTAACCAAGTCTCTCATCTCCATATAAATGGCCTGAGGGAGAGGGGATGGTTTCTATTTGAATGTAAGTGTGTTTGAATGTGTATGGTGTGCTATTCTGGGATGGAGCCACCACTTTCATACAGTCCAATCATCCACAAAAACAAAACCATCATCACCAGATTTCCATGAAGGCTGGTGTGAGTGTGAGTGTGTGTGTGTGTGTGTGTGTGTGTGTGTGTGTGTGTGTGTGTGTGTGTGTGTGTGTGTGTTCCACTGGTATTTAGATTTGCATGATGTTTGAGATGAGAGGTAATGAAGCCTTGCAGTGTGTTGCTGCTGATTTCCGGTTAGCGCTGCACGGCTCACTGACTGTATGTTTGACAGAACAGGTTACCTGTGTCTGGCACACGTTCACACTACAGGTGACTCTTTCTTTTTCCTCTGTTTGGGTTGTTACATGTCTGTCCCACCCGAATACCATCCAGATTCCACCCTCTTGCTCAGATAAGAATTTTCTGACAAGGCAAGAGAAAGCAGTAAACACAAACTCCAGGCAAGAAGACGTAGCTTCTGAAGTAGCTGGCAGGACGAAAGACGTTAATCACTTGGCTTGTATCACTCTTCAAGCTGGGATTGCTGGTTAGTATGTGACACTCCCACACCGCCGCACAACCCTGAGCTAATCATTGCGACGCCTGATTTGGTCTGAATGCAGCCTTAACAATCAGAAAATATTGTCTGTTGAATTTTGTTTTGTTGCTGCAACTGTTTAATTAAGTCAGCCGTGTTTTAAGTAATTTTCAATCCACAAGCACGTCAGCTGTTTTCCCCCTGTTTTCTGTAATGTTCTTTCATTACCATAAACATGGGCACTATAGCTTATTTTGAGTCAGTCCCACATACACAGTCCTGCTGCTGTAAATACTCACTACTGCACCAAATGTGTATTAATCCATGGCGGAAAATAGTCCCCAACAAATATAATATGCCTCCTGTTTGAGAAGCTTTCCCTAAAAACCACAGTGTCCAGCTGTTTTAGTAAATTACAGAGCCTTTTAAAAAAAACAAAAAACTATATAATTGTGATAACTTCTTTTAAGACATACATCTCCAGTAGGAACCAATGGACAGCCACACACAGCGTAGGTAACTAATACATTTTTGCATATAGCACACTTAGTCAAATCAACAAACCAATCTGATTCTCATCACTTAAAATACTTAAATAGAAGACTTGCAAGGGGAACTCGTGAGGAAGCGTGTCCGCGCTGTGGATGCTGAAGTCAACAGTGTATTTTTCAGATTTCATGTTCCTGTGTCTCTTGCTGTATATCTGTCTCTCCAACTCTCCCTGCCTCTTGCTTTATTCGCAGTTTGTTTCTGTTCCTCGCTGTTTGCCTCTGAGTCACTTTAGATAAGATGGAGGGATTTCGGTTTCTCTCTCCTTCTCTATCGCTCCGCTTTCTGCATCTCAATCGCTGCTGCCCCCCCCCCCGGCTTCCTCCTTGTGTGATATCAGTGTGTGAGCGTGTCTGACTCTTTCTAAATCTGGATGTGTGACCCAGAAAACTGTTCATAAAGCATATTTCATCTCATGCCTATATGACTATATGAATTTTGTTTTGTTCCACCACTAAATCACGTTAACCCTTTACTTCTTTGGTGATACAGTTTGCATATAACATATCGTAATTTTTGGCATGTACAAAATATATAATCATAATGACTTTTGTCACGTCTCAGCATGCTGAATGTCAGACTTCTTGTCACTGACAAATGCTGCTAATTGGTATTTAAAGGAATAGTTCGACATTTTGGGAAATACACTTATTTGCTTTCTTTCCGAGAGTTGGATGAGAAGATTGCTACCACTTTCAGGTCTATATGACAAATATGAAGCAAGAGCCAGCTGCCAGTTAGCTTAGCTTAGCACAAAGACTGGAAGCAGGGGGAAACAGCTAGCCTGACTCTGTCCAAGGTAGTTGTTGTTTGATCCGTACAAAAACGTGTAAAAATGACAATTCGCCAATTTGTGTTTTTGGGTTATTATGTGCTGGAGTATATTTATTGGCTCTGAGCAATTGCCTGTCCAGGACAAAACCCCCGTAAAATGACAAATTGTTATTTTTACACTTCAGTTATTGTATGGTTTAAACAAAGGAGATATAATGTGTTAATCTGGGATCTTTACAGGAGCTGGTTGGTGGATTATCTTACTTTTGGAGAGAGTCTTTGTGCTAAGCTGAACTAATCGGCAGCTAGCTGTAACTTCGTATTTAATGAACAGACATGAGTGTGGTATTGATCCTGTTGTCTAACTCTCCACCAGAAAGTGAATAGTCAAATTTCCCGAAATGTTGAACTATTCCGTAATCCAAATGTGATTAACCTTTGTAGCAGCATTTGTAAGCATGAGGTGTTTCATTATTTTGTCCAGCCCCTGTATTACACATGCACCGTATTCTCAACAAATGATTTTTTATTTTTTATTTTGCTAAGAGAGTTTAAAATTAATATTAGTTGCAAGCCATCGAGCCACATCCAGGTGTTCTCACGGAGCTGACATTAGTAATAATTAGTAGCGTGTGAAAGTGTGTCTGCACACCACGCTACCCTTCAATAAAGAGATATCTCTTTCCATTTCTCTTCCTCGTGTTACCTTAACATGCAAATTCGGATGAGTCCCTCAGGAGGCGGATGTATCACTTGTCTCTGCTTGCATGCCATCACCTTTTACAGCACACTGAGACAACTTTGAACAAACCGTGTTTCACACATTAAAGTTCTTTTTTTTTTTTTACTGTGAAAATAAACTACAAACATCACACCTCAGCTGCAGATTTTCACGCAAATCACACAATGTCTGAATATTAGGTAACATCTGATCAAGAATTATCCTTTGGGATCATCTTAAATGTGCTATTTACTATCGGAAATTTGTTCACAACTGACAACCGTGTCTGACATGGATTAAAACTGATATTTGCAGAACTGCAACGTGCTGTGAAAGATGACTGAAGCTTCCAAAACCACAGAGGCATCGTGGGAGTGTACAGTAGCTCTGCTCGCTTCTTTCTGACTTTTTTTTTTGACAGGTCTGAGGCTAGAAGAAATGCGGCTGAGATAAATCAGATGTTGTACATTTTCTCCTCTTCTGCTTCGATGTCAAGTTGTAAGTATCTCAGTCGCCATGCAGAGCAGCCTTTCACAGCTCCAAAGGGCAGCCATCCATGATTCATAATCTATATTTTATAAAAAAAACCCTAATAATCTATATTTAAAAAAATAATTGAATTCAATTCTAGTTTGCACTGAGAGAAAACATTGTTCTGAATACCTTCTATGGGATAAGATTGGGGAAATCCAACCCAAAACAAAATTAACACACTAACAGAGCCAAACAGTGATATGGGGATTCACTGCAGTCAAATAAAGCTGGTTTAGCAGTAAAGACACAAACAAACATTCAGCAAGTGCCCATAACAAGATGACAGACTGGAGCTTTTCTCATTTGTAGCTTTGTAAGTCGTCATTTTTTTCTGTCCAACAACATATGAATTATGTTGTGATGTTATGATGTCATCGACGAGTTAATTTGTCCTGCACATTTCCACTTTCCTTCAGAGAATCTCAAGGGCACCATCTCGTACACTGCTATTCTAATCTCCAGGACATCTGTATCTGTCTTCAGAGCAACAGCTCTGTCCTGTGTGGTGTTTGTTGTGCTCGTCTCTGCTTTGTTTGGGCACAGTCGCTGTGACTTTGTCTTCCAGGCCAAAAAAAAAAAAGCATTTTGAATGTAAATGGGATTTGGTGTAAACAAAGAATAAATCAATTATCTGGCTGCTTTAGTCTTTCGATGTACAGCATACAATGGAAGAATTCATAATAACCAAAATTAAGGTCTGAGACATCAAAAGCAGTAAGACAAGACCCTGCATCAGCTGTTTAAGCATTCAAATGTGTATTGTAAGCACTTTTTAAATGCGAGGAAAACCTTGGCTTGTTATAATACAAATGTGGGACACATGCTCCCACTCAACTCATATAAACACAATATGGACAGTTATTTACCTGTCATGAGGTCAGCCACTTGAACATTTGCAAATTTGTCCGCTCACAGAATGTAAAGTAAATCTCTGTAACACCATGTTGGAAGAGGCAGTCTGTGACTTTCAGTATCACACAAAATACAGTACATCTGTAAATACAGTATGTGTGTACATTTTCATGTTAAAAAAAAACTCAGACTGCTTTCATCAAAAATGTGTTAGTACCTATTTTAAACTCTATGAATGTGCATTTTGATGAATCCCAGTCACTCACACAGAGATGCCTGTAATCAAAGAAGACCCACATTTGAAATCTTTCTGAATGAAATGACAAAAAAGAGAGGGAAAAAAAGGGAAAAAGCTGATTTAAGATATTTCACTAAAAATGTATCATAGTTAATCCAGGAAGCAGCTGCTTTGGTGTTTGCTTGATCCACAGTATATGTACAGTTGATCTAGGTCAAAGCAGCCTACCTACTGTAATGTGCAGTAAGTGAAAGACCCGATATAAAAGGTAAACGTTTGGGTTTACATGTACTTTACATACTATCTGTTCTAGGTGTTCATTTTGTTTGGACATTGAAACAATTTAAACATATACTATCCAATTTTTTATATGACAAAACGGGACAAAAGGTTTAGAAACCACTCCATTATTCAGTTGTTTAATAACTGAGGCCAGTTGGGTGAAAAAGCAACAAGAATAAATGGAGACTATGTAATTAACCATGTAAAAAATTTAGGAGAGACCGCTATGCTTCAGCTCCAGATGTCCAGGCTATTGATAGCGTCAGAAGTCATGACCGGCTTAGGCACAAAGCTCAGAGTTCAGCTAAAGAGGCAGCTGGATTTTCAACATGGAACAACTGAAAACATGAAACATGAAAGTTTGAGATGCAGCAACATAAATAAGAATAGTCTCTAGAAATTAGAAGCCAGGAGAAAAAGAAAAACCCTCATCCAATCACATTTTTCATACTGTAAACTGCCATGTGGAAAACAACTTAAAGTGCATCCTCCATCAGACGAGACAGGTGCAGGTCAACAACACAAGTCATGGGTCATAGTTCAAAGTTCAGATATTCACTAAAACCGTCAGCAAGAAGTGACCCTAGGGTGAAAAAGGTGGTGCACAACCAAAGTCTATGCTGTGTTAACAGGACAGATGCTGTGTCGGCATTTCTTTCACAGTACACAAGATTTTATAAAGCTTTTTTCATGGAGGTGGGACTGTTTTATTATTCTAATTTATTATTTTAACTTTTCTTTGGCTTGATGTTTTACAGTAACACCAGACTAGCTTGTGCTCTTACGTCCCTGTATCGGAGAGCTGGTGCTGCCTCTCTTGCTCTGTGCTGGCAGCTTGCTCATCTTGTCCTTCAGGCCCTTAAGGCTGCACAGCCTCCTAAAAGTGCTAAATGGAGCCCTTCCTTCTTCCTGGCAGTGTGCCTCCCTCACTGATACGGTCTGGTTCTGGGAATGAGGATGGAGCTGCTGCTGTAAATTAGAGTGTGTGTGGAGAAAGGAGGCCTGGGGTTTTGGGTAGAGATGTTGATTCAGCAATTGTCCAGCTCTCGCCCTGCCCTGCGCTGATAGAGGCTGTCGAGCGAGGAGGCTCTGGTGGCTGTGGGAGACTTCAGCCTTCTTCCGCCCAGCTGCTGACCCGACAGCACCCGCTGTCACTGGAGGAGGTGGCCTGGATGGCGGTCTGCAAGGAGATGAGGTGTTATCCAAGACCTGGATACTACCGTGGAGCACCTTGCTTTCTGCCTGGTTCAGCTGACGGCTTCCCCAGGGACGAGCCCCCAAAGGCTGGGAGGCTGGAAGGAGTCGAGGGGGTCTGGGTGGTCGGGAAGGGGAGGACACTCCACTGTTTTGCTGTTGTCCTCGTGGAGGTCTGGGAGGAGTATGGAAAAGCTAGGGAAAAGAAAGAGAAGAGAATGGAGACCAGAAGGAATGTAAAATGTATGTATAATGACTAGGGTTTATTATAACACCAAATTATCATATTGTATTCTATTAGTGTGCTGGCAACTTATCTACAATACAGTCTAAAGTTTTTACACTCACAAATGCAGTGCATTTTATTGTCACTTTTGTTAATATTACATGACTGAACTGAGTTAAAACATGCCAGCAACACCTCACTGGTTTGAATAGACTATTGTTAGATAAAAAGCTTAGGCTCAGGTCAACGACGAGCGAGTTACACTACACCAGTAAATGTGAAGCTATCAGTCTTTTACAGATTCATCAATACTGAATCAGCATGAACACGTGCAGCTCGTCATTAAAAGTGTGTCACTTTAATTCACACACAGTCTCCTTGTTCAATAATGAACAAGTGTTGTGTGTTTCAACTTAGAGACTCTCTGCTGGTGCATACTCAACAAACCTAGAAACACACACACAAGGATAGATAGATAGATAGAAATGCATTTTCTGCTATACAGGAATGTTTAAAAAAGATGTGCATGGGTTGCAGTTTTCAAAATGCTGAATGAAGAAACACCAATAGGAGGGATAAAATACTTTCTCTTCATTTAACCCAGCTAAACTACTTTCACTACTTTGCTACTTTTTATCAAATATAGTTAAAGATGTACAGGATGTCTCCTCAAAAAGTGGATAAACTATGCTTACCCTTTATGTCACTGGTGTATGCTGAACAGAAAACTGCAAAGTGATTAGAAAATTAAAAAGTACAAATGATTTTGGTTAGATTAACCTGCATGATGGCTTTAAAAGTTATTTTTGTGCAATGAGGAGAATTATTTTGAACAGAAAGATGAAAACATCTGCTGCCTTACTGTTCATACCTTCTGGCCCTCAGTCTCATTGGTTGATTGTGGCCTGTGTCTCCTCTCCACACCACTGGGTCCTAATGCCGCCCTGTCCCCTGCCTTCTCTTTGTCTAGTCTCTCTCCCTCTGGGGAAACCTTCTTTGGTTTAAGGTCACCTGTGGACAATCGCTTTGGCTCTGCTCCCTCACTGGTTAAATCTCCTGGAGTCACTCTGTTGACCGGTCTCTCTGCTGCTGATTGGTTTAGCACCCTCTTTCTCTTAGGGGCTTGGGGTTGGGCCTCCTTGTTTTTTTCTACTGTCTCTGTCGAATCTTTACCTTGCTTAAAATGGTCTGCTGTTCTCTTAGCTTCCTCGCTGCCTCGCCTCTCTGTCCCCTGGCAATCTCCCTCTCTCCTCCTCTCTGCCACACTTAGTATCCTCACCTTTTCCTCCACTTCTCTCCCGTTTTCTTCATTTGCGGTGTCCACCTCCACCTCCGCCGCCATTTTCACTTTCTTGTCAAGTAAAGACGACAAAGAGGAGACTCTAGCAGGCCGAGACAAACTCAGTGTTTCACTGCTAGAAGTATTCCTGTCTGTAGTGCCTAACGTAGCAGCACGATTGTTATAATTTATGTATGCAGGACTTGTGGTAATGGTTGTAGCATTAGGAGTATTTGTGTGTGTGAGGCTGACATGATCCTCTGTCGTGCCGTGGTTGCTGTAAGCCGCTCGGTCAAAAACAGTGTCGTGGAAAGGCGAGTCGCTACATTCATAATACTCCTCTGAGGTGGTGGAGAGAGGTGAGACATAGCCGTCACTAACGTCGGGCGTGGGTGTTCGAAGGTCTGGAGTCAATGACCGTGGATCCGGCGTGTGCGTTCGTGAGTCTGGGGTGGGCGTGCGTGGAAGAAATCCGTCTGGAGTTGGAGTGCGTATGAGAGCTGAGAGCGGTGAAAGCAAGTCTGGCATGTGCGTGTCGGAGAGATGTAAGCGCAGGGACTTTTCCGGTGTGTGTGTGCTTCCCCGTGCTTTGGGTATAATTTGTTCTTGAAAGGTGCTGTGTGCGTTATGTTTTGCAGCATTTGGCGTGCTGTCTGTGCGGCGTGCTGGTGTGAAACTTGGATTACCCTGCTGTCCGTGTGCGTCTGCAGCAGATGTGTGTGTGCTATCACCAGCGCTGTCTTTGGATACGTGTGGTCTGTGTGTGGCAGAAACGGGAGTGTGCGCTGGAGCTTTTGAAGAGTCCACAGTCTCTAATACACCTATATCCTCTGGAGTTAATTCACAATATGATATTCTCTGAAGTTCATATTCTCTTGCACGGTATGTTTTGCGTGGTGTCACATTCTTACAGTTTTCATTTGGCGCTTCAGCAAATTCACAGCCTGTTAGGGCTCCTTCTGGGGCCTTGGTCTCCATCTGTACTGTGGCTGCACAGTCTATCTGTGGGGTTATTTTGCAGTCTACTGACGTCAAAGTCTCGGGCTCAACATCTTTTGGAATTATTTCTTGAATATTGACACTCTCTGCCTTTGGTGCTTCAGTAATCAAAACATCTGACTGGGCTTCTAGGTTGGTTCCAGCGACCGGTTGCGTTCCTGCTTTGTCATCATGAAGTCCAACTGCTTCCTCATTCTTTGTCTCGTGGGAAGTCCCACTCTGTTTTTGTTGTGGAGCTTCTTCAATATTTCCTGTGTTCTCTGCATCTGTTTTGCTTCCACTGTTGTCCTGCAGTTCTGGGACAGTCTCAGTCTCTTTTTCTGGCGATGTCTGCAGCATGGTTGCTACAGCGGGCTCATTGTGGACCACTAGAGGCCCTGTGCTGGTCTCAGGCCTCTTGACGATACTGAACTCCGGCAGCTTCTGGCCATTGCTGGTGACGCCGTCTTTGATAACCAGCTGGATGGTACGAGGTTTAGGGATGGGAGGAGTTGAGGTCAAAGCTGGGGATGCTGAGGCAGAAGGGAGGGGAGGACTGAGATTTGTAGAAGAAGAGGTAAGAAGAGGAGGAAGGGAAGAAGGAGAGCTGATGGAGGACATAGGAGCACAGGCACTGGTAGTTGTGCTTGTAGTAATGGAGACGTCGTTATTTTCAGAAAGGGAGGTGGAGCTGACAGACTGAGAGCAAGTGGTGGAGGTAGAAGAGGAGGACACGTAGCTGTTGACGGTGGGAGTCTGGATGTTAGGAGTAATTTCAGAGGAGTTTTGTGGCTGAACAGCCTGTGTGTGTGAATCTGTCTGTGGCAGCACCATCTTTGTTTGTGTGTGTTGTTCTGTGTTTGAGTTCGAGTCAGTGAGACCATGTGGGTGTGCTGTTTGGGTACTGTTTGACTCCAGGGTGTGTGTCCTGTACACAATAGCAGTAGTAGTTTCTGCTTCTTTCTTAATGTTTGGTCCAGGGAGGGAGTTGGGCTTAGGGCTGTCTGTGGTGACAGTTTGTGTTGTGTGTGAGGGCCTCCCAGTGTTAGGAGTGGATGCTTTGTTGCTGGATTTGGGAGGTGCGTGTGCATTGAGGGGAGGTGTGGTGTTGTGGCCTGCATCTTGGTTGGTGGGTGTGTTTGAATGCAGTTTATTCTCATTGTTGAGAGTCTTAATAGTGTCTTTGTCAGATTCACACTTTGGTCCAGATGCAGGTGAATTCTTTTCAGGTGCCTCTGCTTTACTTTTGATGCCACCAGGCCCTGCACTGAGTTGTGTTGGCTGAGCTCGGTCTACCACCGACTCTTCAGCCTTGGTTTTATCTTGTGCTGGTCGGAGTTTATTCATCTCCTCATGTTTAGCAGTGAGTTGTCTGGGCTTGGCGACCTCTGGCAGGGTTTCCTTAGGCATGCTGATTGGACTGCTAAACCTGATCGCCTGACTGGTTTCAAACATCTCAGATCTCTGTAGGTGGACCTGAGTTGGTTTGCTGGTATCCCGGATGTTAATGAACCCAATTACATCACTGGGGGGGTCAGGCTCTGGCCAGGTGGGCAGGTATGACATCAAGCATGCTTTCTCTAGATTGGTGAGTCCAGGGTGGATGGGAGCAGCCTCCTGTACGGCTTCTTTACTATCCCTCCTGCGCTTCCTCTTCTTGGTTTCTGGGACCTCTGGATTTTGGGTCTCTTTGGGGCTCTTGTGGTTAGCAGAAGGGGTGGGGCTGGGGCTGTGGTTGCCTAAAGTAACCAGGGCGTATTTGGGGTTGTACAGTTTCCTAGCAAGAGCAGCAGAAGGAGGGGCCACTGAGACTGGCTGTGGGAGGGGCTCCAGTTCAGGTTCAGGATATGTGGCGACCTGGCGGACGTCAACCGAGCCGGAGGACGCGTAGAGGAAGCGAAACAGCTTGTCGAAGGCATTCACTGCCTGGCCTGTAACCACGGTGATGAGATTTCTCTCCAGCCGCGATGACATCCAAGTGAAACTACAGAACACACAGTGAATGCCACGTTAGACTACTTTAAAGAACCCCAGAACTTTACCAAACAAACACATCTTCAATGAAAATATACGTAAGGCTACAATTCCTACACAGCTCATCTGATGTGGGTGGTAACAGCCTCAGATTAACCTGAGTCAAAAGTGAATGCGTCATTGTCCAGTTACTTACTTGTCCAGGACTGCACTTATTTCTCTTGTACATTGGATACATTTACAACCTGTTTGTCTGGTATGTAGAGAATCCTACTGAACATTAACAGACACAGTGCATTCTATATTCGTGCCACACTCACAGAAACAAAGACAGGTGGAGCACACGGAGATAATCTGTTTCTTTCACAGTCTCTCTTTTTATCTCTGTCTCACACTCTCAGTGCACACACACCCTCACACAAATGCTCACACACACATAAAAGTGCACTGACCTGTATGACCCAGACACGGCTTTGTCTCCGTCAATGAACATGAATCTGTGTCCCATTCGCCCTCTGACCTTGGTGGAGGACCGAGTGTAGAACTCTACTCCTTCTGTGCAGCGCACACGAAGGTGCTGTAACACACACACACACACACACACACACACACACACACACACACACAAACACACACACACACACACACACACACACACACACTGTGACGCAGACTACATCATCTTGCACTTTCATGTAACATTGCGGTATTCTACATTTGAAGTGAAGTAAAGAGGAAAATACGATCACAACAAATATTCATAGCATCTAGAGGTGACCTTATCTTCCTTTTTGAATATTTACTGGCTGATTGATGGTCTGGGTATATATAAATAAAATGAAAAAGGCATGGATACTCCACAGACCTGTGTACTGTATGCTCGTCCTCCAATTAGGACAAATTCAATCAAATTTCAAATTTCTTGAACTATGATGACGTTTTTCATGTGCACATCTAACCGTTAATATAAGTTTAAACAAAGTGTAGTCTTTACGTGTAACCCACAAATGGTTATTATTTATGAGTACTTTTTAATAAAAACCCTATAGCCATACATACCACTTGCCTCCCTTCATTTCAGCAAATCGCTCCACATTTTCAAACTGTTGAGCAATTATGCATACCACATCCAATGTAAGTACTGTGATTAAATCTTGTTAATTGCCATGAATTCTGATTTAATCTCTGTCTTGTCTTTACTTGATCTGAGTGCGGCATTTGACGCCACAGACCACACCATTCTCTTAGATTATCTTGACTAAACTTTGCTGGCCTTTGTTGGAACTTGCCTGTTTTGCTCATTTCTGTCTGAATAACCCCCCCCCCCAACCACATATACTGTGAAAAATACTTCTGTAACAGGCGTCCCTGAGATTAAAATCTGGTGTACCGCAGGGGTCAGTTCTCTGTCCACTTAAGATGTTTCCTGCATTTGAATGCAAAGAAAACTGTTGTTTTGTTGTTTGGTCTAGCCAAGACAAGGTTGCTTTTTGAAAAAAGTTTCCATTAACCTTGATGGCAACACAATCTTTACCATCATACAGTTTAGAATTTAGTGTGTAAGTTTTTTGTGCATTGTGTACATGTAAACAAAGCCAGACAGGCCTACAGGTGTGACTGTATAGCTGTACAGCAATATATTTAATGAGTGGCAGTGCTAACACTGGTAATAAATGGGTGGTACAGTATGTGTTGGTATAGTCATAAAAGACTGTAACAACATTTCAGATAAGAGATTACACATGAAAGGTACCTCGAGCTCAACACTTTCTCTATCAAGTCTTATTCAGTTATTATTATTATTCAGTTCGTTTCTTTGTTCCTTCATTTCTTCATTCCTTCATTCCTCACTTCTTTTCTTTCTTTAGTACAGCTGCGCTTACCAGTATCTGTACTTAATGAATCTCGAAAACACAAAAACTGCATCCCAATTTCGGGTCCGGATTCTCCAAAATCCACATTTCAAATCCTATCATAGAGAAATGCAGGCATCCATTCCTTGTCCACAGTTGTTTACTGGAGTGTTCAGGTGGTAAACTTGGAAACAATCAGGAAATATCGTGCGTTGCAGGTGTTTACAAGGTGTTTGGTTTATGTTGGTGATAAATCAATGGTACATACAGCAGCCCTGCAAGGTGTAAATAATAGGCCTTAAATATGGGGTTAATTTTGTCTGTTAATAAAAATGCAAAGAAATGTGGGATAGCAAACAAAAACTGCAACCCAAAATAACTATAATTCCAAAATATGACAAAGAGCTACAATGTGAAATGGAAAGAAATGTGATTTGCATCTAAAGCTTCAGCGTGACCGTATTGTCTGTCTTTTGGTTTGCGTTTCTGTTTGTCTTACGGTAAATGGACAGATCTTCTAGGGGCGGGGATTCTGTGTGGTGTGGTTCTGCTGCTCTTCTAATTGGTCCGATAAACTGTCAGTCATATCCTGCCAGGAACTCCGGGAATATAACCAGTTGTCTTGATGCAGAAGATTATTCGTGGCATGGCTCGTCTCACAGTGGAAACACGTGTTTTCCTCTCTCCTTTGGTTCCACCCTAAACTTTCTCTGTGCCTCGGTACATTCCTTTCGCTAACTGATTAGATCAAATCAGCAAAATGCATTTCTGTGTGTGTGTGCAAACTGTGAATGATGAGTGCTTAAGCTGTCCTAGAGGAATTTTATGTGAAAATACAACCAGCATACACGGCAAAGCGTACTGTAGCTTCTACAGAGAACAACATCCCAACTAACTGAGACTCTGTGGATTTGTTAATTTTACAAAAATACTCTCAGTCCGCATCTCAGGGTGAAGGGTCACTGTTTTAGGGTTGTAACTTGTCCAGAAACCCCCTCAGACAACTGAAGAGTGAGAAGAATCTGGCACCTCTTTGCCTACATACCCATCTTGCCACTCACCTGCTCCTCCTCCCCATCCTGTCTATCCACTCCTCCACCTACTCCCTCTTGTCACTTACAGTTTGCAGCAAAAACTCAAGCTGTCTTCAAGCTGTCACACCTGTCTTCCACTCTCCCTGCTAAATCATCCTCTCATTCAGCAGCGCCAGGCTCGGCTCCCCGACAGACTCGTCACTTTGGGAGATTTTGCGTTAGCTGCTCGTCACTGTTCCTGGTCATAACTGCCACTTGTACAGCTGTACACTGGGCTATCAAATTTTCTGGGATCCCACTAGTAACCGCAGTGACATAATAAAGTTTTCTTTGGCAGAATAGGCTCTGCTCCAGAAGCTGCTCCCTAGTACCTCAAAGCAGCAGCGTATGATTCATCATGGATCACAATAAATCCCTCCTGTGCACTAAAGTGAGAATACAACCGAGATATGGATACATACAACTGCGGTTTGGGTCAAAATAACGATGGCTTTGCATGTATTCTTGCAACATTCCTCAGCTGTGCAATGCCTGAGTGGTACACCCGCGCTGCTGTTGGTTGATAACTGCATGTGAAGTAAAATCCTGCTCAAAGCCTCCTGTCATAACAAATCCACACTGACACTCAATGGAAAGCACTACAGACTATTGGACAAAATAGGAAACCCTTAAAGTAAAGCTGTGTTTTCTTAACGCATAGCCATTCTGCTAACAAATATTTGACTAATTTAAATGTAAGGCGACTTGAGGCTAAGTGTGCACTGTGCGACGCAGTTGCCAATGCCATGAGAATAAAACAGGTAGAAAACAGCCACCCGACAGCCTCCTCAGTCATTTGTTATGTGTAGCCGTCATATGTTTATGTTTATAAAGCACAAACTGCCACACGAGACTGTGACATTTTCTGCTCCTTTGCTTGTAATCCAGATACAGATGGTACTGGAAGTCTGTCAGGCTGTTGCTGCCTTTGTGTTTCACTTTAATTCCTCCAAGGCATTAACTGGCAGAGGGGAGTGTGTGTGTGTTTGTTATATGAATGTGTGTGTGTGCCTGTTCTTGTATATCTGTATGATCTGTATGTCTGTGTGTCAATATGTCTGTCCACACACCCATTTGTGCGAAATGCCACGTGCAGATACCTTGTGTGTTTCTATTAACATCTCTTGAGATCTGCAGCTTTCTGCATCTTCAGCGTCTCACTTCTGCCTGCCAAATACTGATCTAAACCTTTGTATACCCCAACAGTAAATATCACTTTGAACATAATTAGTTAAGCACATTGGGAGCCTTTGTGGAAATTATCCAACACTGCTTCTGCTGTATGTTGCATTTTGTAGAGGAAGGAGGAACAACGCAGCAGCACTGAGGCAAGCACATCTGACTTCCACCTACCAAATACTGCACTGTTAGGTGCTAACCATTAAAAGCCTATCAACTACTGTTCACCTGAGATGTTCATATTGGCTGACTTGAGTAAAAACAATCATGGTTTATTAGGCTTGGCAGCTTGATCAAAAGATTTATGTCTCAAGAATACAATTCACTGGAGATACAGTTTTCCCTGCAATGTACTTTTACATGTCCCAGCATGACCAAAATGTGTTTTAGAACTTTTGTTTTTCATGGTAACCAGCCAATTATGGAATAAAACACTGAAGGTAGATACAGTGAGGCAAAATATTTATCTGTGGTACAGTGCCAGCTGGAAGGGTTTGCCGGTTGTGTGAGAGAGTGAAAGGAAAAGGGAGAGATGGCATGTGCTTTCACTTATCCATGCATAACGAAAATCTCTTTACTTCAATTTCTTGTCTTTCTTTGACAAGATAATTTGTACTTATTGTGTTATTATGTATTTCAGTCTCAAAATGAGGCGATCGTTTCTGCATTTCTGAACAACCGGAAATCCCCACCCAACCTCCACCCCCCATCCAAAGGTCGAAGATTCACCTTCCATCAGTGAAACATTTACTTTCCATGAAAGAACTACAACATTTTGTCCTCACATGATTGATAAAAAACTTTCCTTTTTTTGTCAGCGTATTATACTGGTTATCATGACAACTACTGGCCAGAGTGCCATGAAATCAGGGGTATGTTCCTCACAGGATGAATGTTAATGTGTTTACCCACCAGGTTGCAATGCTCGCTTGTGCAAAAGAAACATAAACATCTAATTAGAAATTTGCCATGGAATTTACTGAGCATACACTGACTCCTCAGATGGATAGTGGTGGGTTTAGATCTGTTGACTTGTTTTAATGCTAAACGTCCGCTGTGCAAAAGGATCAAGTGGGTGACGCTGGCTCACCTTGAGGTGTCCGGCATGCATGTTGGCCCTCTGACACATGGACAGGAAATGAGGTACCGTTGTTCGTTCCAACAGGATGTAGACAGAAACCTTCCTCTTGAAACCAGCATCCAGCAAATCTCTAAAGATGTCGACATCAGTGAAGATATCCATCACCACTGCTATTACCTGGAGACAAACACACAACCAACATCACACGCATGGGAAAAAAACTCTTGCACAAATGCACACGTACGTAGTTTATACATGCAAATAAGTAAATACATACACACACTTTACAAATTACAATGCTGAAAGATCAGGCCTCAGGCTTGAAGCCACTGTGAGTATACTTGTACATGAACACATAATACATACAGTGTTTACCCTTTTGTACCGAAACCAATAAAATTGAAGTTGTTCCACAGGTTTGAGTAAAAAAAATGATCACACAAGTTTTCCCGTGAAAAATAAAACTCTGAAGACAATAACGAAGGGAATTATGTGTGTTCTCCCCGGTCTCCACTTATATGACACATACATCTTTCTTTCTTTTTTTCCTGTCAGAAGCTGTTCAGGAAAATGCCCATAGGATGTTTCAGTCAAATAACACATGCCACTGAGAACAGCTGCTAAGAAAAAAACATGTCATAAACCCGTGCCTTCAGCTACATGAACAGACAGAAGCACACACTCATACACATGCACCCTGGCAGTAATGCACGTACTCGTGCAAATATCCAACCTAACACACATGCTCCCATGTTGCTGGCCACAGTTACAGTGTGCTGCACTTGTTTTCCCTGATAAAGCAGCTTAATCAAGTTGCACTTTACTCTTGATTGTCTCTTTTGGTCAGCAGTCTGTACTCTGACCTCATACTGACTGAGAGCCATGGCTGCTCATGGTAACATTATGACAACATCACAGTTAATCTTTTGAATGGGTACGACAGGTCAGAGAAATAAGGGGCTGATAAATCCTCGTGTTCAGAATTTATTAGGCTCTTTAAGAAGCTTGTAAGATTTTTAAAATTACTGGAAACCAACATCCCAGACATCCATTGATTCACAAGCAACACAGGAGAGCACAGACTGGCTACAGCACAGACACAGACACAAATATTGAATACCGGACTAGGCCTATATCTAATACTTAAGCAAACATAGCAGAGATGGAGACCTCAACTGCTTAAACTTAGTATGTTTAATTGGAGGGAGTAGCCTAGTTTATATGTAGCCTAATTTAATTCTAAAGTGAACATTATGGCTTAAACAGACTGGACATAGCTACAATACATTAACACATTTTTCCCATTAGTTGTCCAACATACCTTTTGCGCCTGCGCAATCATTTTTCTTACAATCTCTTTGATATGCGCCTGACCATCCAGCGGTGGCTGCGAGTACATGGTAGTGCGCGTCACCCCCCGGTAAGCATCGCTGTCCGGCCAGCCCAGGTCCATCTGCGGGATGGACGTGTCCGACAGCTCGGGCCAGTAGTGCAGTGACATCGGGGTCTCGTCGTCCTCTACATTCCCCGGGAAGAGCTCCGAGCCCGGGTCATAGGGCTCCACCGCCCCGACGAGGGTTTCCAGCTCCGGGTCTGAGAGGAAGCCCCGCAGGCCGCGAGCCTCCAAGTACTTAAAAAACGCCTCGCGGCCGTCATGGAGGAGAGCCTCCAGCGCGAGCCGCTGGTCTTCGCAGTAGAGGAACTCCGGTTTGGACTCGTGCGTCCGCGGGTTCACGTGGTTATCGTCCAGGCACTGTATCTGGGACAGAGCCATGTCTCCGGCACAAAACAGGCTACTTAACAAGAAACAACTCTAAAGCTTTAAAAATCCACCAAGATTCACGGGACAGTTCCTAAACCTCTCCAGGCTTTGGGTAAAGAAAGCTGTTTAATGGCGTCTTAATTCCTCCTCTGTTGTTTAAACAGCTGAGCAGTTTAGCTCCGGAGCTGTTACTCATTACTTCATGTACTTGCCTACTTCGGTTAGTCTTGTAATTCCTTTGACCGGCCATGGTGCATTAACACTCAGCCATTGTCATTCCTGTTACCAAATGAAGCACTTGACCGGCCCGGAGAGAGAGAGAGAGAGAGAGACACCCTGCCTGCAGCACCGCCCGACAGGTGTGACCCAGGCAAAACACCCACACCCAAACATGCTCACCTATGTCACGTGACCTGCGGGGCTTCTTAACAGTGTGTGCGTGCTGTGGAGTGAGAAACAGATGCGTGGACCAGTTTGACAGTAGAAATAGAGTGATTAACGACACCATCCCTCCCTTTTCAAAACCCCATTAAATCATTAGTGTGCTAGCTCATCATACAGATGAGACACCACCAGCAGATCATACATAACTGTGCGGTGCTGTTTTACCTGTTCGGTCGTGTTTCTTAATTCTCCTGCCAGGATGGAAGAGCCCCAGCCTGTGTTTTTAAAAGATCAAAATGAAGCACATAATTACTTTAAAGAAAGGCAAAAACAAGATGGAGAGATTAGGGTGGGATTAATGAGATCTAAAAAAAAACATTAACTGGAGGGAACAGACCATATATTTTTCATTTTATTAAAAATAGCCATAAGAAAGTACGGTGTTTTAAACCAAAAACTACATCCGGCTACCCAGGGCATCTCGACTGACCTTTGAACTCTGCAGCAGTGGTTTGTCTCACAAGAGCTTCAACGAAATCCCCAAACTTGATAATACTAAGAAGTTAATTCCAGCTACATTTACGCAACGCTTCACGATAAAAGACAATGAAACAAGTCTTTACAAGGACAGCAGCCAAATCAAACACAAAGCCTCAAGGTTATAAAACATATTTTAATAACCTTAGCTGAACTTTAAATTACTTTAAAGAGGTAGGACCCCTGCACCTCACTTGGTTATGATGCAGCCTGGTTTGATCTTTGCTGTTGCGTGTGACGTAATTACGTGGCATTAGATTAGATGTAAAACAGCAGGAGAAAAAGAGATTACAGTAAAGGCTTCAGGGTGACGTGGCTGTCACTTTGCAGGGAGTAGGGAGGTATTTTAGCCCGCTGCTCACTGTGTGGGATTCATCAGTCCGTATGTCTACATGCACATAAATTATTATTTCACTGTGATTACCCAGAATGTGTTGCTGGGCTAACAGGATAAAGGACAAAGCAACAGGAAAGTCGGACCTTGTGGTAAGTATTTGCTGCGCTGATAAAGTGAACAAAACACAATAATGGGATGTTATCTTGTTATCAAAGGTTTCAGGTTTTATGTTTCCATTACTGATAGATACTAAAAAGACAGGATAGGCGAACCCAGTTCTAATCGCACAATTCAAACATAAATCTCTGTTTTGTGTGGAAAAACATCAAAGGACCTATTGCCTCTTTTTCAGGCTGGTATGAGGAACACAGGCACTGGAATATACCATAACAGGTATAGACTGACTGACTTGACAGATTTCCTGAAACACTAAAGAGGACTGTTTTCAGTATGACGACGGCACTGCATCAAAAATCTCCTCATTTCTATGGGACACAGCATTGGCACAGCGGGGGTCCCGGCACCGTTGGATATGTCCAACGCTCTCCCTGTCTGTCTCTCTGTCACTGCTGATCACATGTTTAGTGGATTACTGAGCAAATCACTAGCTGGTATCTTGCTGACTGATCGACTGCCCATCTCATCTTTTGATTTATTGACTTGCTGATTGGCAGTATACGACTACTTATTTGATAAACGGTTCTTCTGGTTGACAAGGTGTGCGGCTGGTTTGCAGGCTGGTTGTGGTGATTTCTCCTTTCGCTGCGAGGGCCTAAACAGCCAGAGGCTGTCAGTAAGTCAAACTGGTTCAACAGTTTTGTTGTGTTTGCTTCTAACACCTATGAGTATCACTGATGTCACAGTTCACACACCTTCCCCAGCCGCTTGCTCGTTTACTGTCACTCTCATTCGTAGAGTTGACACACTGCTTCCTCACCCTGCATTTCCATCTTTCATCAGTACTCTGCTTCTTCCTCTCTGTGTTTATCTCTCACTCTTCCCCATTTTTCACTCTATGACATTGTTTCATTCTATCCTGTCGCTGCTATCTCATAACTCCACTTCACTTTCCTCCTGTTTGTCCCCGTCTATCTCACTTTCTCTCTCTCTCTTACTTTTCACTGAGCGTTTGTCTTTGTGACAGCGTGTCAGTGACGTTTAATATTCTTATGTTGTCTCACTTCTAGCGTATGACACAAATATGTCATAATAAATGTGTTGGGTCTGTGTCACACACACACACACACATACCACAGCTCTTGATCTTCCGCGCACACACTTCAAAGTGACTCAGCAGTTTTAAAAAAGAACAGTGGTAGAAAACAGCAGTACTATTTCTGGTACACCTTTAACTCCTTTCTTCTTCTCCCCTGCTGGATGCCGGTGGTTTATTGACTAACTGTCATTGGCAGGCTAGAGGTGACTCTGTCAGGAGGAATGAAAGATGTGGTTTGTTAAAAAAAAAGGGAAAAAAAGAGAGACAAAAAGAGTGGTTCGGTCCAGGGGAATCATGAGATGTAACCCTGTTTCCTGCCTCATTTCAAATATCACATCCTGATGAGAGAAGCAGCACTGCATTCCTCACATAGCACCAGTCACCTGTCATCCATAATGACATACATTGTGTGTCAGTGTGTGTGTGTGTCACCACCCTGAAGAGGCACACACATAAACACACTCAGACCTAATACCTTTTGTTGAGAACAAGAATTACATGTCAATGAGATGTCTCCCGGCTTGTATATAAGACACAATGTGATATTTAAAATTAGTATTAAATGCGCTTAAGTGACACAGAATTGTGTGTAGGGCTGCAAGTAATGATTGTTTTCATCATCAATGAAACTGTTATCTTTATTGTATAATTTTTTTTGATTAATCGTTTAGTCTATAAAAAGAAGATTCCATAACAAGTTCACAGAGCCAAAGGTGATGTGTGCAAATTGCTGTTTTAACCAAACAAAATGCAAAGACATTCAATTTACAATGATTTAAAACAGACAGCAGTGGAAAAGCTGGAACCAAGAATATATATTTTTGCTTGATAAATGATTGCTGATTCATTTTCTGAATTGACGATTGTTTCTAACCGTGCCATAAAGTGCACAGTCATGACACTTGGTGGGCACCTTATGCATACAGTGAATGTACGGTCACATTAAATTTCCATCCTATGAATATTCGCTCCATTTCCCATGATCAAGCCAGCTTGACGGACAGATCCAAGCATGCATTTTTATTTTCGGTGTGACCTCCAGACTCGCAGGTCAGAGTTCACTTTTGTTCGACTTTGACTGGGCGGATGTGCTCTATTGGCCTATAGAGACACTTACTATTCTACACTTGCTGTTCTAGCCTGTTTCATCACCATATCTACATTATCACACTAGAATACAAACTGTGGCATCACTCTCACACACTGTTTATAGTTTGTGATCACTCTGATCAATATTTCTTTGTAACTTGCGTCCCAAATTTGGCTTCACATCCTTTTTCGGGAGTGAGTGCGGGCAAAGGACGTAAATGTCATGTGAACGTAACTTAATGCACAAAATGCATGGAATTCATTCTATGCTATTAATCTGCATTTTGTGGCACAATGTGTCAAATATCAACGCAAATGCAATTTACCCATGAAATTAAGTGCATGACATTTCATTCCGTGACATGAAAAGCAAGAAAAGGAAAAAAAATGGACTGCACAAAATGTGTCACACAGTACAACTCTGTGTAAGAGGGGGCTCACACATATCAAGTGGAACCTCATATAACCCACCTTTGTGTCTGTGTTTCTAGTCGTTAACTTATTTATTTCACAGCTGAAGTCCTCTTTCACAAAGTGCTCATGGTATTTTGTGTATTATTCGTTTTATGTATCAACAGACAAATTCATATAACAGAAATTTAAATGTTATTGAACAATAATGTCCAAGCTTCAAGTTCAAAGAGGTAAATGTATCACTTTATTTAAATGATTTGTCATTACAGGTTAAGGAAGACCAGTCCAAGTTGTTACTGTTAATCACATAAAATGTGGTTTTCTTAAACTATTTGTTGCAAACCTTTTTACAATGTTTAATCTTACTTGTAATATATGTATTTTAAGATTACACATGAATAAGAATAAATACATAGAAACAAACAAATGAGCATATTACATTTTAAGCTGTGTATTTTAAACAAAGTGTCATATGGGCAGCGTTCATCTTATTGGTCACTTTAAACACAGTAACCTCCTTTACTGCAGAGCACAGGGCTGCGCACACACACACACACACACTAACCAACACCCCATACTCATACTCACATGCATTCACTTTGCCATTAGCACAAAATAAACACATACATAAAGTTTTAAGGTTTACATGTGTTCAGACCCACATTTTACACACAAATCCCTCCACACTCACGCTCACACACACACACATCAGCCCGGTGAGAGAGGAATCTGCTGTGTCAGTATCCTCAGAGTGTCTGGCTCAAATATTCACAACACAATGACTCTCTGTGTCTCTCTGCTCACCGGATCTCCTCATGGGAACGACGGGAAAATGCTGGAGCAAATCCTGACTCATCTGCAGCGGAGAAAGCCTTGCCCTTCCACCGCAACCTCCCATGGGCCCCACACTCTGTCTTTTTTTTTCCATCAGGTTAGTGTGAGTGTGCTTTTATTTAGCCTGCACCAGTGCAGATAAGCTGTAATAAATGATTATGCCTGGGAATGTGCATGTGTGTGGGTTCGTCTGTCTCTGTCTGTTTGACTGTGTGTGTGTATATGTATGTCGAGTTCTCCACAGTGTCTAGGTCCATATCTTATTTTTATTATTATTATTTTTTTTACATGTTTAAAGAGAAGTGGAGTTGTGGGATCAGGTGGAAGCGGTTGAGCAGCCTGTAGCGGCTGATTGGGCAAGGCTTGTGATTGACAGGTGGTTTCACAGGTAAATGGGAGAAGTCAGTCACATAATGAGCAGTTCAGTTGCAGCTCATCAGTTGTCTGCTCCAAAAATGAATGGGCAAGTGCAGAGCAGGGGAGCAGCGTGAGGGGCGGGGTCAAGACGTCTCATTGATGAACCTGTGGGAATGGCTGCGTATTTGATAGACGCGTCAGGTCATTGGCAGTGGTAAATGGGCTGGACGTACTCTGGGGGGAAGTAGCCCACGTGTCCATGGCAACGGCCCCTCCAGCGCTGCGAATCGGAGCAGTCAATGAGTTCGATGACATCACCACGCAGGAAACGTAGCTGGGTTGGGTGGTGGGGGGTGAAGTCGAAGAGAGCGTGGGCATGATGGGGACGCTGTTGGGGGGGTGGGAGGGGGAGGAAAAGAAGAGAGAGTTAATGAAAATCTGGCTTTGCAACTTTTGATGCAGTCAGGTATTATTTTTCTTCCTCACTTCCTTAGTGTGTATTTTAAGTCCTGGGGATTTAGAAATGTAAGCAATATTTCTGTGTGCTGATACTTTATACTTCTTATATTATTCTTATTATATAAATCATTATTTTTCACAGATACTTTTTCAACATACGCATTAAAAATAAGAATTCCAAGCATTCTTCAAAAGCCCTCTCTACTGAAGGACTGCACGGCCTTCTGTTTGTTTGGAAAATTCCCCATTGAATGCATTGCAAAATTCTTGGTGGTCGATACGGTTGTTTTTCTCAGCTCAACAATAGCAGCCATGATACAGTAGGTGAATTTTCAAACTGAGTGGTGTTTCTTTGAAGCATTACACTTATTGCCTCTGTGGCTGTGTTGAAACAAAACAAAGCAAAACAAGCAAACAAAAAAATACTTTTTTGCAACACCACGTGGAATAGGAATTCCCTGATGTGTGCTCCAAAGAGCAGCCCTTGTATTCAGGCTAAGTGACCAGCTGACATGTTTGTCCATTTAATAAACAATGTATTCTTCGGTCCTTTAAAGTACAAATATATTTTATTTATCTTTTTCATTTAACATTTATTTAGCCAGATCATGGTCAGTCAGCCCATTCATATTAAATATTAATATGATGAGAGAGGTCTGACCAAGACAGCAGCACACATAGACATAAATAGTAAATATTCGACGATGCCTGATAATAGTTTCTGCTGATTGATCTTAGTTATAAACATCATTGCTGCTCAGTCTGTGTGATCATGGGGAACAAATCTGTGAAAGCTGCTAACTGAACACTACTCTGTAGGCAAGATTGACATGAGCAGGTGACAGCTAGGTTATATATAGATCTGATATAAGATGATGGGTTTCATGCAGATGAGAAGAAAAATTGCATGTTTGGATTCATTATTTTAATATTCTTTTAACATTTCTAACAGGAAAAGCAGCCAAATCACATTTAGAAAACGTTTCCTGTCATCTCATTTAAAGGAATAGTTTGACATTTTGGGAAATATTCTTATTTGCTTTCTTGCAGAGAGAAGATCGATACCACTCTCTACGTTGAATGTTAAGCTACGACTTGCTCTGTCCAAAGGTAACAAAATCTGCCTACCAAGACCTCTAAAGCTCACTAATGAACTATAGTCTTTGTGCTAAGCTAAGCTAAACTAACCGGCTGCTGGCTGTAGCTCAACATTTAACGTAGAGAGTGGCATCAATCTTCTCAGCTAACTCTCTGCAAGAAAGCGGATAACAGTATTTCCCCCCCAAAAAAAACTAGAAAACATATGTAGTAGCCCTGTAATGCCAAGTAGAGTTTGAACACGCGACATGCTGACACACAGACAGGAAATGACAGAGTGGCAGACAGAGTTGGACAGGTTTGCAGACAGACCAGACAAAAACGTAGACAGATAAAAATGTGACAGACGGTTGACATTTACATATGACACCTTTATAGCTCTACTTTGCATTTGGACATGCTGTCTACACCGACTCCTGAAATTATGAAACATGATGTCAATAAACTGCCTCTGTTAGGTTCATATTTACCATCCTGATGGCTTTCTTTAACCTTTGTGTGTCCTCACCTGACAATAGAAGTTTATTTTGTTTAAATAGGCCAGTCTTAATAAGGGAAACTCTTTACTGCAGCACTTTGTGGTTTGGGCTGGTAAAGAGGGTGTGCATTTCATAAAACAATTCTCCACATGTATCTTTATGAAACATGAAAATCAGGCCACACAGCTCTTCCCTCCTCATAGGCTTTGTTCATTATTTACACGTGGGCTTTATCAGGGCAGAGCAGCTTTAAACAGAATAAATGACAAAACTGTAATTTGAGGAGGTCATGAGAGAGAAAAAGAGAAATATAGTAAGACACTGAGAGAGACAGACGGAGACAGAAAGGCGTTATAAGTCCAGAATGATGTGTGTGAGGGTGAGATAAGGGTGCAAACCTATACACACACACACACAGCTACTACAAACTCTCTGTTAAACTGTGATGTTTGACGGCGATTCACCGCAAGGTGAGCTGCTTTCAGTTCAATCGACAGATGCTGTGCTTTCTCTGTCTCGCCGTGTGTTTTTCTTTGGGTTCACAAAAGTAGTGTTTTTCTCCTCTCCTGATAGCCGGCCTCCTCTGATCTCTCTTGACTCGTGAAATGAAAGCAGTTTAAGAGTAGCAGAAAAGAAGCGGCTATTTTAAGGAGAGCGTCTTGAACTTAACTAACCTCTTAGCTGTCAGTTGCACTCACACAGAGAAAAGTGGATGTGATATGAACTGGGAGGGAACTGAGAGACTGGAAGGAATACCAATTTTCTTTTTGTGTGTGTGTGTAGGTATCTGTGTTGAAATTCTGGGCTTTTATTGCTGCGGACTGTATTGTCTTAGACCAAGCCCTATTATAATGGCATCCAGGTGGAGGCAGGTACACGCACAAACACGTACACACACAATCCAGACAGCAGGATTAGGATCAAGACACGCAGACACAATCTATTAATCCCTAAAATCTATAAAATCCTCACGGACTTATCCTTTATTGTTTTGCTGATCTAGTCTAGACTTCTTGTTAGTGTGTGTGTGTGTGTGTGTGTGTGTGTGTGTGCACGTACACTCTGTGCCTGTGTATTTGGGTGTTAGCGAACATGTGTTTGCAGGCCTCTATTTGCTCGGGTGTCTGTGAGTTTGCATGTGCAATCCTGCATCTTTTGTGTGCATGTACTGTATGCATGTGTGTGTCTGTGTGTGTGTGTGTGTGTGACAGCACTGGGAAAACCCATTCATTTATCCATGCCAGCTTGTGAGGAGCAACGGTTTGGAAGGAGAAATATGGTCCGTCCGTATCAGCTGTGCTCGGCTGCCTTATGATCATTGTCCTCTCCGGCGCCTGCTCCGACCCAGAGCGAGCGCTCACAGTGGAACAAATTACTCTGTAACATCAATGGACTACAGATTTGTACTAGATTTGTCTCTGCACACACACACACACACACACACACACACACACACACACACACACACACACAGAGTATTTAAAGCAGAAAAAATAGCCTCTGACAACCGCCTCTGTTTCCACTTAAAAATGACAAAGTGACAAAAAGAGGTTGAAGTTTTGCACGAACAGGCTTTTTGTTTGAAGAGAAAGCTTTGAGACACGAGGACATTAGGGATATGTTGGAGGGGAGAAATAAAAAAAAAATAAAAAAACCCAACACAATTATTTCCCATCCTGCCATGGTGAGATAAGAAGCGATCTGGGCCCACGTAATGAGCTGATGTGGAATTAGTTTGGAAACCGCACAATGGGAGGGACAACACGAGAAAGCTTGTCGACGAGATGCATGGACTCAGATTAAGCCAGTCCTCGACAGACTTAGTTTATTCTGTAAAAGTGAGCCATACAGTCAAAAAGAAACTGTAATCAGGTGGTGGTGTCAGAGACAGTGAGGAAGAGAATTAAAAAATAGTCAAACAGTGAGCAATCAGGCATGGGTTGAAGTTATAACCCTGTTTTCATGCATTCATTTAATAATCTAAAGGTCTGCGTGTTTTTGTGCTTTTAGTGTCACTGTCCAACACTTGTGTGAAAGGAGAAGATGAAGTGGTGTGCTGGGCATACCATTAATATTTTAGAGCACACATAACAAGGTTACCAAGACAGAGAGGGGAGTTAACGGAATAACTTGGCGGGAATTTAGGTATCATGTGCGAGGCGAGAAAGGGTTTACTGCATCCTGCAAATTAAGTTTTCTTGTCATCTCTCTGACATCATCATTTCCACCTTAACGGAGAGAAGACTGTGTTGGAGTGTGTTTGTAGAGACATACTCAGTGAGAGACGTTCAGTGGGCGTTGGAGCTTTGTTGATGCCGAAGGCCAAGACGAAGCCCCAGAGATACGAAGACTAGCTGACCGTGGGTTTATATAAAACAGCAGTCAAAAAGGCAGTTTGGATCCAAGCTAAACTGAATGTTTCTAATGTGCTTTTAACCTGCAGACCTACCTACAGCGTAACGAAGGCCGCTGACTTGAATTCTAGACGACAGTGATATGCTAAAAATCTTAGAAGATAATGAAGAAAAGGTAGGATGATCCTTTCTCTTTTATAAAGATAAAAACAGGATGTAGAAACACATTCAGGATAAATTAAAAGCACAAATTATTTCATTAAAATGCATTATTTAAGATACATTTAAAAAGGCTAGTCTAGCTATTTTAATAAATAATTAAAAACAGAACTGAGTCCAAAATAATTAATTAATAATTAATTAATTAATTAATAATTAGTAGCACATGATGTAGATTTAGAGCTACAAACCAATATGTTGTGACATAATCAAATATAACTTCTGCTTACACATGAAGAGCAGGTTTTCAGCTTTGGCAGACAGTGAGTTTGCAAAATGCTTGAGATGCTTGCTTGTTGCTAAACCATTGACTGTTTGTATTGTTAAAATAGACAATAGAAAATGTGCAATTTATCCCTTAAGTCTCATTAAAACTGCTGCAGAGTAAACAAGGCTACAAACATAAAGCGGCTGTGATCTGATGAGGGATGACAGATTTCTTCTATGCTACATAGCCATGTAGGTAAATACAGCACCTTCAGCACGCCACCCTCAGCTATGGGGCATGTTGTGTTACATATTATCTCAAGGCCATGACAGAGCAACACGGTGACCTACAATACAAGAAAAGTCACAGCCAGTGTGCTAATGTTGGAATGATACAAGAATACTGTATATGACCAACAGAAAGTCAGATAAAACATGTTTATTTTACCAATTAAGAGACAAATCCACAGGTTCTTTAATGACACCTGCATATATCTGAACCCAAACTATCTTAGTAAGACTGTTATAATGCTGCGCTTATTGTCTAAGTCAATAATATGGCAATTTTACAGTGGTTACTAAGCTTTGCATGTCTGATTTCTAAGTTTTGGAATAAAGCACACATCTTAATGCCAATATGAGAATTAAGAGAAGGATGTGACAAAGTAATTGGTGATTGAGCTGTCGTTTTTTTAAAATACTTTTTGAAAACATTACCATCTCTCCAGCACTTCTGCTTTCTCACCATCTGTCACAGATATAGCTTTGTAGCTACATAAGACTAACTGCTGAGAAATATGGATTAAAGTATCCTGGGTTTGTTGACTGGCTAATTCCAGATTGCAATATATGCAACCCCAACAATGGATACATTTGTTAGGACTGTACAGTCATGTGTGTGAACAAGGCCCACCTGGCACGCAAGCCTTATTAGATGTTGATATTAACATAGAACAGCAAGGTGACCCATGACCACATCATCCAGACCTGAGGCAGAACAGCACAGAATACCTTAAATAAGCATATATCCTCATGTGATAGCATTAGTATGATAGCATTATAGGATGATGGAATAAAATGTCGTAAAATATGATAGGATTAGGAAATAGAGTAAAATAACATTAAATACAAAGAAGCTCACTGTTTTATCTGCTAATAAAGATGCATAACTTCCATCTAAAACTACAGTCACTGGTTGCAGACTGGACCCTTACACTGAACAGCAGTGCTGTAATTATTTTGTGCAATTCATTTCTTAACTGTTTGGGAGTCTTGTTACTGACAATGTGTGTGCTTTCTTTTCATTTTACAGCACTTTGTTACTGTAAAGGAAATTGCACAGCGTAAAAGCACATTTAAAACATACTTTCCAGCATATTCAATATTGAGTGTTATTACTTTAACAGAGCAATTCACTGGGGCAGCTGTGAGGATGTGGGTGGGGTAGCTGAGTCAGCACCGTTCTCCCTTCCTTAAAGAGGAACACTAGCCATTTAAAAATATCATCACAAAAAATAACTAAAGAGACACCAATGACTGCTAATACCTGGTAATTCATGGAGAGTACAGAGCAAATTGACTAAATCAGTACGTCATCATCACACTAAAATGTAATGGAGAGAATAAATGGAATATAAAATAAATCTGTTACGGTCTTAAATCTGTTTTATAACAGCAATAAATGCCTATAAAACAGGAACAGGAAGCAGCATCTGTCCAAAGTCTTCATCCAGTGTGAGTGTGATTTCTGTGTGAGTCTGTCAGACGTCATGGCAGACCAACAGATCCAGTGACAGCAGTGAAGATGATTTGGATGGTGACTGAATGATATGAATTAGCATTTTGAGAAATTATTGTTATTATGCGGGAGGTCATGACACCGGCCCCTCAGTCGAGAGCAGAAGATAACCGGATGTAGGTGGTGCAGCTGTAAACTACTGTATGAAAATTAGAAAATACAATTCTCAGAAAACCAAAATGCTCAGAAAGACCTGCTGTTGTTTTCATGTGTGAGTTGCTCACATTAAAGAGATTTAGACTGTGACTGTATTTAGGTCACACAGTTTTCCGTTCTCCCGTGGGACGGCTGTCGTTATCTGATGTTTAACTACCATCATAGCGCCCTAGAGCTAAATTCTTTAACTCACACCTGCTCCAGCTGCATTTGTTCAGAGGACTGAACACACCGTGCAACATCCCCAGTGATAAAGAACATGCACGAAACTGTTCAGGTGTGAGTCAGGGTGTTACTAAACGAGAACTAAATTAGTGAGAAGCTGAAACAAAAGCCTATTTTTAGGATCAAAACCTGTCATTCTCATCTGAAAGTCTCCTGCTCCACCAGGTGAACTACTGCAGCAGTCTGGCTGCTTAGCAAACCGTCTCTTAATAAATGAAGATTATGAGAAAAACCGTCCCCTGTTTTATTGCAATAACCCCACCTGAGTTCTAAAGTCAAGTTTTAGTGAAAAAAAAGTTCTGCGACTTTAACGTCACACTTTACTACATTACACTTCAGCAAGTATATGAAGGGACGGGTAAGAAGAGCAATCTGTATCTGAAGGACCAGATTTACTGAAGTAAAGCTCACACATCACAAAGATCAATAAATGTGGATCATCTTCAGAAGAATATTAGATTCAGACAGGCTCAAGTACTCAACACATCTCAACTAATCAGAACCAATTTCTTCTAGTGTTGCGTGTGCTGATGATGTGGGCAAGAAAATATCGAACTATACTGATAGTTTGCGATATATATTTTTATTATTTATGAAATTAGAAACGTATTCATCTATGCATTCATTCATTTATTTCATGTGCTCTTTAAAATGCAAGAGACTACTCCATGTACTGCATTTTAAACATATATGAGTCCATTCTTTTGGGTTTTGTTTCTGCAGTAATTTGCCTCCAAGCATATAAGATGGGTAAAGAAAATAAAAGAAATACAATGTGCTGCCTTGCCAGAACACCAATACCTGCTTGAATTTTTTAAACAGCAGGCTCTATGTGCGTATGTGTTATTTCCTCCCTCAGTTTATTAACAGCACTGACTCACCGGCCACTAAACCTCTCACATCCTATCTGATCAGCTCAACAAAACCAAAAAAAAACCCAGAAGTGGCATGCTATCTGCAGGTCAGCACCTTAGATGCCAATGCCTCTTCATTTCTTTTTATTATTATATATATTATAATATATATAATATATATACGAAACGAACCAGGGGAGTCACCTAATCTACCTGAATCTGCAGGACTGAGGTGGTAAAAAAATTAACATAGAAACCTGGATGTTGTTCTCATGTGTTTCAGCCTTGCTTTGGGCTGATGCCTTCTGAATGAGGGTATTAAAATGCTTTCAAAGCCATTAAAAAGGGCCACAAACTTTTTTTCCCCCATTTGAAATCTGATCTGCTATTCAAATGACACCTTTGAAAATGCAGCTCTGCTTTTAGACCAGATTTCAAGTATTTATTTTATCCATCCTTTCCCATGTGGGAGATGAACAAACCTTTATTCTTGCTCACATTAATAAAGTTTAAGTCTTGACATGTGATCATAACGAATGTGAAAGAGAAACAATCGGAGGACAGCTGAAAAACCGGAAACTGTGTTACGCTCGACTACAGAGGTCATGTGAGATTTTGACATTCTTTATTGATCTTGTTTGCTAGTATACGAGAGCGATGGGCTGGTCGCCACAAATTATGAGATGCATCTCTAATGAGCAATGTGACTTGTATGTGATGTGAATGTGACTTGTCACATCCTATTAATCCTTGACTTGAGCGCGCTAAAGAGGCATAAAATGAGCAATCCGCTCATGTCGATTACTAACGAGCAGTGCCATGTAGAATATGTGTTGTCATCTTTACATGGCAAAGTTCAAAAAGTCATTGGTCATGAGTATTAGAGTATGTTCATGTTACTCTTATGTTGTCACAGATCTTGTGTGGGAATGTGTACGAAATGAATGTTTCTGTAATAGAGCTTATTTAAAAGTCTTTCCCTGGACAAATTAAAGTTAAGGTGTACAAGCAAATCCTCAGCTTCATATGTTCATTCAGCACTCTGTTACCAAGTGACTCAAATTATATGCAGCTCCTGAAAGAGTCATGTCTTTCTTTCCCTGGAAAAAATTTTCTGACGCATAGTAAATTATGTGTTTTACATTGTTTGGCAGCAACAAAAAATGTAAAACACAAAAGTGTGTGGCCATCAATGATTTAATTTAAGGTGTTAGCAGTCACTGGTGTCTCTTCTGTTATTTTTTTTTTTTTTTTTGGACAATGTTTTTAAATGGCCTGTGCTCCTCTTTAACGGAGAACGGTACTCACTTAGCTACCCCACCCACATCCTCACAGCTGCTCCGGCAAATGAATCCAGCGATCCTGTATTCACCCGCCTGCAACAAAATCAATACAATTCATCCCGAGGCGGAACATGAATGACTGCACCACATTTTAATGGCAATCCATCCAATAGTTGTTCAGGTATTTCACTGAAAAGCACAGAAGGTCACCAGAGATTTTCAGGTTCATCCTCTGGGGTCCATGAACGCCTGTACCAAATTTAAAGGCAATCCATCCAATAGTTGTTGAGATATTTCCGTCTGATGTCTGACCAGCTGATGTTGCTAAAAACAAAGCCAGCTGCCTCCAAGGCTCTCTTGACAGCCTTTCATCAATCATTGTTGGATTTCTGATCTAAATATGAGTTTACCGAGCCTACTGCAAATCAAACATGCTCTCCATGCGGCAGCTTTTTCTTCTCCTACAGTAATATCACTTCACACACTCAGACATGCTGCATGCTCAGCTCCCTAATGAATGGCGCTCTGCTCTCAGGTGCCAGGCTTCAGAAGCGGAGAGGATGGGATGAGCACGCGGCTGGTGATACAGTGATGCGAACATGCTGTCGTGTCAGGATCGCTGTGGATCACATCCCTCCACAGCGACTGGGTTCGCCTGCGGGCGCGGCTCGCCTGCCACTCCCAGGAATACTTAACGTGCAATGTGATCCTGCATACTGACTTCACAATAGCAACAACAACGGCTTCTCCCAGGGTGACACCATCACGGGAACTACCTGTCATTTACGTTTTCTCTCACTAAACCTGACAGAAAGTATTGTGAATTTTGGGATATGCCTTTGGGCAAACAGATGACTACTGTACTTGTCCTACCACAGCATTATTGTGTACTTACAGATTGGTAACTAACTAACTTTGGGGCATGTGATGCTTGTTCAACTACCTATTTCACCTTTAAAAAGTACATTAAAAGCAGGATTGGCTTATAAATGGTATAGATGAGAGTACAAACCTCAAACAGGCTCATCAGGTATCAGAGCTTTAAAGGGAAACTGGAATGAAAACAGCAAACTACAGAAATGTTCTGTCCAAACTTGATACATAGCAACTTAATCATGACTGATGTAAATAATTGCCTTTTGAATCAGTTTTCTTTGGCACTGCGGTGCTCACTCCCTCTGGCTCGGAGCCTAAGATGACTGATTTGGTTCTGCTCCAAACCAACGGCAGTCCTGTGATCTTTCATTACAAGCGGCACCTCTACGTCAAACCCTGCTGCCACAGTAACAGCTTCAGAAATTCCACCAACATATGGACTGTTCCCATAGCTGTCAGCTCCATTAAAAAAAAACTGGTTATGCCTGGAAGTCACAGCTAAATGAAATATGAACACCTGGGTAGCTTGTTATGTTATGTAGGCTATGTAATGTGTGTGATGTGACAACAGATAAAACAAAATGTCAAAATGCTGCTTCACTGTGTCTTAAAGTCTCATCAGATCCTTTACTAAATCTCTGGCAGCTTAAATAGAAGGAAGATGAAGGAGACAGAGACTGATGACAACAAGAGCAGATGTGTTTTAAATGGTTTACAGAGGAAATTGAAATAAAAAAAATAATAATAGTGCTACGTAACTGCTATGGGTTTAGGTGATTTCTCAGAAAGAGCGCTTAATGCTGATCTGTAGTGTGAACAAGTGAAGTGAGAAAAACTAATTTACCCAAATTCAAAACAGTGAACTTGACAGAATCTTTTTTCGGGGGAAACAACACTTGACGCAGTATAAAGAAAGTCTAAGAGGAAATTGGTGAAGATGATATTGAGAAAATTAATCAGCAATGTCAAAATAACTGTTTGGGAAATAACAAAAGTATAATCCACCCCACCCCAAAAAAAGTCCTATCATGCTATGAGATCAGGTACATTTTCAAAGTGATTAATCATTAGTTAATTGCCATTTTTTACAATAACACACACACACACACACACATTCTCTCCAGCTTTTCTTTGTGAACATGTACAGTATGAACCAGTCAAAGTTACACACCGGAAGGACTTAAAAAAATCCTGTTTAATTACTGATTAAATTGTCTATTGATGAGATATTTCTGCCTTTTTGCTTTGGCTGCTTTGGTAAAAGAAAATGCTTGGTAATAAAGTGTTTGAGACAGTTGAAATGCATGAAAGAAAGAAAGACAAAGACAAAGGAAACAAACGAGGAGTCACATGCTCACCCTGGCAAAGTGCTCGGGGTCTCTCAGAAAGACGGTCCTCTCCTTAGCGATGCTGTTGCTATGGTAGAACTCCACCAGCTCATTCAGGGAGGAAAACAGCTCGTCCCACACGTAGTACTGACTGCAGCGATCCTGCAGCACCTTGAAATGCTGAACGTGGTCCCCGTAACTGCAAAATAAACCAAGGGAGAAGTTTGAAAGAAGTCCTCATGTTAAAAGAACATCGGTAGTGGGTTGAGATAGATTAACCCTTCCCAAGAACTGGGTTCGGCCTCATAAAAACACTTTTAATATCTAGTTTTGACCACTGCATCAGCCATTTCCTCTCAAAATTAATTTAACAGCATATGTGTGAATAGTTTAGGAGAAACTGTGGTTCGTGTCGTGTAAGGGTACGAGCATGTTGTAACTTCACAATGGTTAACAACAGTGGAGACTGACAGACAGTCAAACATAATCTGTACACAAATTGCTTTTTGCATACAATAAATTTGGAGCAGCTTTGGGTCGGTACCAACAGTCTTGGCCTTTAGTCCTCAAAGCCGCCCCTTTAACTCCACAGCTGTCAGCTGTTGGGGCTGGCATGCATTCAGTGCAGTCCTGTTCATTTGTCCTCAAAAAAAAAGAAAAAACACTGGAAGCACCACATATTTCCTATTTTATTTTATTTTTATTTTAAGTTATCTTAAACAAATACAGCAATTTTAGTGGTGAGACAACACTAAAACAGACAAAACAATGCAATAGGCGACAACGTGTTCATATAGTCACTACATTTATGAAGATAAATCCACTTATCAATATTAGATAAGAGTATGGAGGAAATTACTAGTGGAGTCATAATTTGGAATTAAAAGAGGAAACATGACATTTACATGGGCTGCTCTGTGGGTCTGGAGGTTTCTGTGCAAAGCAGATGATGTCAAACAGACGTAATACCCATTTAGATGTGTATTACTTAAAAAAAATGTATTCACACAGCAATGTATTAGAGAATTAACTATGTTATACAGATTTGTGGTTTATCTGTGAGGATTTGTTTTGTACTGCTGATTTCTTGTCCTATTTTGATGAATACGGGGTTGATAGAAGAACAAAATGATGAAGTGTAGCTAAAAAAAATAAATAAAATGAAGCCAATGGCACAAACAAAAATAGCCACCGTGTTGGAGTGCATGCCTTGTTGTTATGATTAAAAGAGTTTGGCCAGTATTCATTGGCAATCATACCTGCTCCCCTATCCTGCTCTGTGGTGGTTGCTAAGTAACTTGCCAGCTTATCTTTAGAAATCTGGACATCTCACCGTGATCATACTGTTATATAACTGCATCTAATATGCAGCGGAAGTCAATACAACTCCCCCATATTTCTAAACACATCACAGAAGTGTGTGTGTGTGTGTGTGTGTGTAAAGTTTATGTTAATGATTGTAAAAATCACAATTTCCCATGTTTGGGTAGAGGCAAACAGCACAATTGGTGTCTATTAAAATACAGCAGATTCTTCCTATAAATGACATGTCCTTGCTCTAGATTAAAGACAATACAGCATTTGTGGTTTAACCTCACCAAACTCCTCCGCTATCGAGCCTGCCTGGCACTGCTCCAAGCTCAGAGAAAGTAAATGAGCATCGGCTTGTTTCAGCCAGAATCCCCTTTTCTCTATTCAGCGGCCGAGCTCTATGAACAAGCAGGGCTGACTCCCTGATGACTGGATGGCATTCAGCTACACCTCCACCCTGCCCTTCTTTCTCTGCCTTCTCTGTTTCGCCCCGTCTGTCCCTCATTCTTCTCTTCTCACCCTCAGTAAATCTCCCCAAAAGATGATGAAGAAGTGTGAAAATGAAAATAGAGGGTGCATTTTAGTTGAAAACGTCAATTCAAGCCAAGTGGGTTTTTTGGGTTTTTTTTTTTTACTCATTTTTGGATTGACACTGTACCAGCCTTTGAACATGAAGTCATTCTGTGTGAGCAGCAGTGCTACCCGTCTGTCTGTCTGTCTGTCTGTCTTTGCCTGTGGGTCTGTATTCCTCTCTGTGTTGCTCTCACTATTCTCTATTATCTTCTGTCATAACTTTTCCCTCCCTATCGCAGTCCCTCTTGTTATCTGCTCCTCTGTGTATCCATCGCCTCTCTTGATTCAGCCCTATTCCCACCACTGACTCACACGCACGCACATGCACGCAACACAAACTCGTGAATGGTCTCTGTGAATTATCTCTATCAGCCCCCACCGCTGTCCCTAGTTGTCCGACGCCATCTGCTGCACCCTACTGGCTGGGCTTTGTCACTGCCACCAGCTGTGCAGCTGTTTGTCTGAGTGAGACAAAGCAGCGTTACCTGGGCCAGTGCCCACACCGGAAAGAAAATGGATGACAAAAAGGAACTAAGGAGAATTTAGATACTGTGAAAAGCAAATTAGGGGGTGTGGAGATTAAAGACAGGATGTAGACAGGGCAAGGACTTTCCCTTTAGGGGTTTCACAATAACATAATGTTGAATGAAACACATCAAACACTTAGAGGGAAGAATAAGGGAAACAAGACATCATTTTGGGTTGTGCTGTAGCATGTTCCTGCAGCTGCTATGTAGTAGTAACAATGCCATGGCTAGCATTTACTTTTACTGTTTGTTTTGGATCAGTTTTAAAATCCTTATAAGGCCTAGCTTAAAAGTAACTGTTGTCCTGACTAACAAAAATGCTTCAAATCAAAAAAAAAAACATGAATGTAAAGTTTTAAGGCGACATGTTTATCTCCTGGCAGAGATTTCCATTTCATCCAGTGGTTGACAACTGACTGACATTAAGCAGAGGATAACATAATGCATGCAGCCACATACACACACACACACACACACTCTGATAGGAAAACTCTGATCTCACCGAATGCACAATGCGATAAGATAAAATAGAAAGCTCCTGTGAGGGATATTGTGACTGATTATGTAGCTAGGGTAGTTTTCAGGTTTGTACAAGTTGGTTTTCACACACGACAAAATGGAAAACGTTTCCAGAAAATGGCCAGATCTCCGGCAAACTGATTCCAATTAATATATGAAGGAATTACACTGAAACTAATGGCTTAAATAATAAGCCATTATTTCAGACTGGCAACTAGAGGTGTTAAAGCTCTAATTATACAAGACAAAAAATCCTAAAACCTCGGTATATAAAATCTATGAGAGCATTTTATTACAGATACTATAATGGTAGGGAATCTATCTGTTAAACATGGTTTGAGCCATGAGAGAAAAAAACGATCTTAAATGTTTCATCTTGAATTTTGCAAATCGATTCTACACGTTGTGTCAGCAGAGGCGCCACCAGCTGTGCCGGTTGAAAAAAGTCAAACCAAAAATTCCTGCAGGGTCTCCATGCTGACAGCCATGGGGAAATTACAGAAAACAATCACAACATAAACCTACAAAATGATAAAATCCAAACTACAAGTTGTTTACATCATTACGATCTCTGACTAGAGGTCAGTGATCACATTGTGGTGAATGGAAAGTCTAATGTAGACAAACAACTACCAGCAGTGGTCTGTAAAAGCGAAAGAAAAGGCTTTAAAGAGGAAGGAAAGGGGCGGAGGGGAGAAGACAGATGTAATGTTGTAGCTGTATCAGTATTAGGTGATGTGATGTAGACGGTTTTATTAATTATTACCTAGAGACATTAGAGAACCAGTGTGCATAACACAGACAGCATCTGTCTCAACTTGGATCACACACACACACACACACACACATAAAGCACACTCTCCAAGTGCCCTCTCATCTCCCTGATCCAGTGTAATTAAGGCCCACAGCGATGGAGAGATTAGTTTCTTTTTCCAAGTAAGAGGAAGCGAGAGATTAAGACAGAATGAGAGAGAGAAAGAGAGAAAATGAAATAGATGTCAAGATAGAACACAGAGAGAGAGAGATATAATGTAGATGAGGACAGAAGTTATTTTTAAAACTTTAACTCTGTGCCAGCACAATTGAAGAAGCGCGAAGGTCATCCGTCCATCTTTCTCTCCACTTTCTCCATCAATCTGTTCTCACTTCCCTGTTCTCTCTGTCTCCCATCCTGCCAACCCCCTTCTCTAATCTGCTGTTCAGTTTCTAAACCGCTGCAGATGTCTGGAATACTTCACACAGCCACGATGACACCTCCAGATGTCAATTTAACTCTGTGACTGTGTGTGTGTGTGTGTGTGTGTGTGTCAGTAACTGATGGTCGCGTCAAGGAGTTATCAGAGTGTGTGTCAGCCCATGTGCTTGCTGCAAATCGCCGATTACATCACCGTTTACACATGCCAGCCAATGCGTGTCTGTCGGTGTGTGTATGTATGTGTGTGTGTGTGTGTGTGTGAGACTGCCCATATGGGTCGTATCTCATGTCACAGGCAGAGCGTGGCGGCCCCGAGTGTGTGCATGTGTGTGATTTCACGAGTGCGTGTCGACCAAGCATGTCAGTGAGTGAGCGAGTGAGAGGTTCAGCTCCTCCTGCAGCATCAATAAAGCATCAGCATCACCTCTTTCGATAGATGGATGAGGAGCGAGGGAGGAAGTGTGTGTGTGTGTGTGCTCTGAGGGTGCAGAGAGGGTGCTGAGATGGAGCGAATGAGGGGAAGAATGATAAAAGATGTTTGGTGGAGGCAGTTTAGTCGAAAGTGTGTTGACGGTTCAATAAGCCTTTCAGACAGAAATGATATGGGCCTGAAAGAGGGACATATAGAGTTTCAGTTTACAGTTTACAGTCATCTATCTAAATAAACATTGATTATACATGGAAAAGCCAAAAATTAGTTTTTTGCTTTTGAAAAGACACCATCACTCTATAACTTATATCACTTTCAACTCCTCATACTGTGAATTTAAACCATGAAGCAATTCGTGTCAGCCTGAAATTTAGGGCAAACTGATATGACTGGGTTCAAACATGAGCTGCTGTCATTGGTTGATATAAATTTCAGGAGGCGGAGCTCCATATCAGCAACTGGCAACTTTTTTTCTTCTTGTAATAAATAGATTTGAGTAGTTATATAAGAGTTTCGCCGAGCCAGAGATGCTTCAAGGAAAGAAATAATCTAATCCGTTTAGTTAAATCTAAACAGACAGAGCGAAAGAGCCACAGGTTTTCTAGCTGAGTAACGTTAGACTAACATGCCCTCGAGCTAGGCTGAAGCTACAGAGGTGAATGACTCACATGAGGAAAGAAAATATAATATTTGGAGCACTTTTGCCGTCTCGTTCAAGCTTACAAAATTAACATTTTCTAACTCACTTAGCTTGCGTAGCTGACTTTCCGAGTTCAGACTTGTCAAACCAGCCTATAGCGATTTAGCCATGCTGACATTCTAATATTTGTTATCACGCATGAGGTGGAGGACATTTGTCAATGGCCTTTGCTCCCTAGAGGAGCAAAGAGCTTAAGTAAAGTAAGTAAGTAAGTGAAAGTAGTGAGAACAGAGTTTACGCATTCTTTAGGCTGCTGTATATCGTAAATCCTTATGCAATAGTTTGACATTTTGTGAAATATGCTTTTTTGCTTTCTTGCCGAGAGTTAGTTGAGAAGATCGATATGATTCATATAAATCTGCACTGTCAATATGAAGCTGCAGCCAGTTAGCTTAGCTTAGCACAACGACTGGAAACGGGGAAACAGCTAGCCTGGCTCTGCCCGAAAGTAATCCATCTACCAGCGCCTCTAAGGCTCACTAATTAACACCTTTTTTTTGTTTTTTTGTTTTTACACTTTGGATTTTTATGTATTAAACAGACGAGATGTGACGTGTTAATTAGTGCGCTTTAGAGGTGCTGGTAGGCAGATTTTATTATCTTTGGACAGATGGTAAGTGGAGCCAAACTAAAGTCAGTTATATTGAGACAGGGCCCTTTAAAGCTAAACAAAAATGTTTAGCTTTTTTATTTCATTTTTATTCATACAAAACGTTTTATGTGCCATTACGTTACTAGATCCAGAGAAGAGAAGGACAGGGAGAAAATGCAGAGGATAGAGTAAGAATAGAATACAGTGAGAAAAATTGAATAAAAAAATAGAGATGGAGAAAAGAAAGGAGGACACCCTCTGGAGGGTTTATCTCCCAGAGGACTGGCTGGTCTTATTTCAGCCCCACTGTCAATATGAGGAAAGAGAGAAATAAAAAGTTATGCACCTCCCCTCCAGCTTTTCCTTCTGTCTATTTTATCTGCAGTTGCGGCTTGCTCTTTCTCTCCGTCTCTCTTCATCTCTATTTACATCCCCCCCCCTTCTCTCTGTATTTATGTCTCTGTCTCCCTCAAGTCTCCCTCAATTGCGTTTTGGTCACTGAACTGTGGTATTAAACTGTGCCACTGAGCTATGGTGGAAGCTGTGGAAGCCTAACTGGACAATTGAAAAAAGAAGAAGACCGATGCTGCTTCCAAAAGTAGCAGCAGTAATAAAAAAATAAAAATAAAACAAAATGAAAAAGAAACAGAACAGTTTTTCTATGGTTACTACACATTTTGGCAAACATGTCTTCATTAGGGATCTTTCCAAACCCTCCAGCACCCTTCGTTTATTTATCCATCTAATGCAAATAACTTTAAAGGAATAAATAGCTTATTCGCTTTCTTGCTGAGAGTTGGATGAAAAGGTCGATACCACTTTGGTGTCTGTACGGTAAATATGAAGCAACAGCCAGAAGCCGGTTAGCTTAGCTTAGCATAAAGACTGGATGCAAGGGGAAACACCTAACCAGGCTCTGTCCAAAGGTAACAAACAAGAAGTAACATGTTAATTAGTGAGCTTTGGAGGTGCTGGTAGGTAGATTGTGTTACCTTCGGACAGAGCCAGACTAGCTGTATCCCAGAGAATTTAACCTGAAGAGAATGAAGCTAATTGCTGCCAGCACCACTGTGTTGCATAACTTTACTGACTCACTTCTTCACTCTGTCATGCAACTCGTTGCCCCATTTTCTCCACATGCATTAATTTGTCCCAACTAAACTGAGGTAATTCACTTTCATCTGAGGGTTATCAAGAGGCACTTAGTGTGAAATTGCCCCCTCCCCAAGTGACGACATTCACGGGACGCTGAACCCGCAGTGCGTTACTTAAAGCTCAAAGAACATTATGTCGCTGTACAATAAGCGTAGCCCCAAAGGGTCAGTCCGCTCTATGGTTCCTCTTTGGAGTAATGGCCCTGATAAGAGACTAATGATGACTGATGACAAGGAAGCCGAATGAGTATGGAGTGAAAATAGTCTCAATATTATTTGTAAATGTGTATTCCATGATTTGTAACTGAAAAACAAGATTTGTAACTGAAAAAAAAAATTGTAACTGAAAAACAAGATTTGTAACTGAAAAAAAACGATTTGAAAATATTTTACTTACAGACTTTTAACTTCAGCTTCTCAGATCTGATCCTTTTCGCTTTCAAAAAGCTTCCTGCGCATACAAATGTCTGGTGTTACGCACGGATCAGGTTACTTTCGCTTTCGGGATTTTGAGACTATGTGCTCTAATTGAGGGGCGACAAGCTATTCTGTCTATTTAGAAAAACGTTTTTTTTTTCCACTTTCCCACTTTGAAATTAAACACGAATACGCGGAAATGTCCCAGATGTCCCAGTTTTCCACCAGCACTTAAACGCATCATGCATTTACGACTCTGTGGAGCTGGGACCAGCGTTAAAATAGTCTCAAAATCCCGAAAGCGAAAGTAACATGAGACATTTGTATGCGCAGGAAGCTTTTTGACAGCGAAAAGGATCAGATCTGAGAAGCTGAAGTAAAAAATCTGTAAGTAAAATATTTTCAAATCGTTGTTTTTCAGTTACAAATCTTGTTTCAGTTACAAATCATGTAATACACATTTACAAATCTTGTTTTTCAGTTACAAATCTTGTTTTCAGTTACAAATCTTGTTTTCAGTTACAAATCTTTTTTTTCAGTTACAAATCATGGAATACACATTTACAAATAATAGAGACTATTTTCACTCCATAAAAGAAGAGCCTGATTCAGCACTTGCTGTATGAGCCACCAGCCACTAGAAGCATGAGTCAGAGATACCTGAGGCCATGTCAGAAATGCTTGGATCCACACTGAAATGCCACGACAATAGACAAACGGCTCAGTTTGTTTTGGTGGGCATGTGCAAGCCATTTCAGCCGGCAGGTTTACCTTCATGTCACCAGGCAACATTATATCTCTTTAAAGTGCCGTTTGGAGACTGGCATTTTGAGCCTTTTCTCACGTTCAAGAGCGCTTTTGGGTGGCCAGGAGGATTTTTAATGTGGTTGTAAATGTTGAATTAAAATGGACATTAGGCCAAGAAAACAAACAATGTTTCAAATGTATCTGCTTTACTGTGGATGTGGCCAGGGAGGCAGTGATATTACAGTCATCACACTATGGACCAGTGGTAGGAAAGGGCAAGAGTTACATTGCATTTTATAACAGTAATAATCTCAGGGAAAGGCGCCTCGATTGAACTCGAGAGTGAATGCACAGAGCTTACAGTAAGCTATCGCACGCACACACACCCACCCACCCACACACACACATACCCACACAAAGTTGTTGACAGACATTTGGTTCAGACAAACCATGTCAGACTGTGAAAGCGTCTTTTGTTCTACATGACCTTCACCTTATACAAGACAAAGGCACAGAAAAAAACAATAGTGTGCGTGTGTACGTGTGTGCAGGCTGACCACCATATTGTTTTTTTTAAAAAGTGTCATAAAGTACATTGGGGACTGAGCTGTGGTGAAACAACCTTGAGCTCTATCACAGCATAACGGCACATCCAGCAATCAAAAAGGAAGTGACGTCTGCTCTTAGAGCAAACAAAATGACCACACAACTGTACAACTAAAATAACTAAAGGTGAGTTGTGTCATGGTCCACAAAGGACTCTTGTGTGGACTTGTGTGTTTTGTCTTGTTTCCTGTTTTATTTTGAAATCCCTGTTCTTGTTTCTTTGTGTCTTCTTTACTTCCCGTCATTGTTCTGTTTCCCTCCAGTTGGATTGTGTTCACCTGTGTCTTGTGCTCACCTGTTTCTGTTTCCCTCATTTACTCTTTCCTCTACATATACCGGTCCTCTCCCTTTGTTCCTTGTCGCGTCATTGATGTTGCGTAATGTGGATGTCCTGTTCCCAGTGATTCTGTCTGTTCATGTGGCTTTTTCATGAGAGAATTTTTGAGTTAATAAATCTTGGAACCGCTTCAGCCTGTCTGCATTTTGGGTCCTTTCCCCGCTGCCGAGATGGCTTATCGTGGCAAATCTGCCTCGATGGCCTTTCCTGACAAGTTGCACCTTTAGATATTGTGTTGTATTTATTGTAATTCTCTGGTGTATCCACTTTCCCTCGATGTGTGTCGCCTGCTTTTGCTTCAGTTACTGATTTCCTAGAGTGTCTTTTGATGACTCACAGAGACTGTGCACAGTTGTTACAAATGTCACATTCAGGTGGGAGGTTTATGTGTAGGTGGAAGGGCTAATATTGACAGTGATTGCTGCAGAGTATGAACAAGGAAGTGAGACTTTACAGTTGAGAAACTTGTGAAAGTTGTGTCCCTTCTGAGCGAGCGTCTGAAAAATACCCCAGGAATCCAACATGCTGCCTTTTAACGTTGACGTACCTCAGCTCTTTTTCTATACTATGGCACTGTGGAAGACTCAGAGAAACACATCCTTTGGGTGAATCTGCTGCTGAGTCAAAGAGAACTGTGAAAGCCCAGCTAAGCAAAATGGATTCCTCGTCTCTCTCTTTAAAAGTCTATGCTGGCATCACTTTGCTCCACTTTCCAAAAATAAGCTACTAAATAACCCATTGGGACAGTTTCACGGGCATAGTCTGAAGCTAGCCGCCAGCCACATGTTCTTTCATAACCACCTTTCAAAAAGTATTGAACAAAAACTGTAGTTAAACAAGGCCCCCTCTATTCTGTCTGTGGACAATAAATCTTCTAAATCAGACCACAAAAACCTTTTATGACTTCCAATGAAGACGGACCACCTTAAAAGGTCCCCAGTCAGAACCACTATTGAGGACACTGAGATCATGTCCTCGCTACTTTTTCTATATTGGTGGATATTTTATAGACTAGTTCGAATATTTTCTTTTTTAACACTCAATATTATTAGGCCTACAAATAAATAAATGAATAAATAAGATTCATTATTTTCTTGCCAGAGTTAGTCAATTGCAGTCCAATGAAAACAATGTATCTTCAAATTTGGTGATTTATTGGTAGATAGTATAGTAATAGAATTATTTATCACCACAACAACATGTCCCTTAATCCAGACAACTTCTTTTTTTTCCTTTCCAGTATTAATACTTCCAAAGGATTGTCCCAAATATGCTGGGAGAGAGATATCATTGCTCAGACATTGTCACAACCAACCACAAAACAACCTACAAATCCATCTCTTAAACCCTGACTCACCCTGAGCCAGTTCATCTTACAGCCCCAGCAACCCAGAGAAGAGCCAACCCTAAGCTCCAGTTCTGGCCTTTAGTTCTGGCCAAAATCCAGACTCCAGACCCCCCTACACATCCCGACTCTCCACCTCCAATATCCACACAGCCCCCCAGGAGCACAACACCAAGCCTCAGCTGCATCCCTGACTGCCATCCCCCCGACACGACAACCGATCGGGCCCCATCAGCAGCTCCAGATGCTGCGGTGTGCCACACAGGATTAGCTCACATCAGGCCACAGGGGCTGCAGATCCTCCCTCTCCCTCCGCCCCACACCTTATCCTGTAACCCTCCTCCTCTGCCTGCTCCTCTGATCCTCTGCCACCAACATTAAACACTCCATGCACACACATACTCATGCATGCACACACTCACAATGTTTATTAATGAACAAACAAGGGACAGCAATGCTGCATGTGCAGGGATGTGTGCATCTGTGCATACAATATATGTTTACAGAGGTCTGCTAATTGAATTGATTACATTAGAAGAGACGAAATGAAACTTAAATGATCCCTGTGGAGAAACAGGGCTGTTGCATTAATAAGAAGAGAATAGGAATAATATGTAATTAAAAAAGAATACATAGATCAAAGAGGTGTATAGAAATCAGCTCTTGGACATGTTAAGAATACAATGTGCAAAAAAGTTCAAAATGTGCAAAACGTGGATCCTTGAATGATCCTTTATCTCCTACCTGACGGACATGGAGAACTCTCCAGGGGCGCTCTCACTCTCTCTGACCAGAAAAGCCCCACACTCCCTGTGTCTGAGTCGACTTTCTGCCACACCCCGAGATATACGACCGGCAAACCAGCTGGAGGCAGGGAAGAAAAAAGAAGGAAAGAAAGAGGTCATTGATGTTACGCAAGTGAACTGTGTTGTTCTGGGGTCTGTGCAGCCACAACGCAGTTTTGCACACATGAACTTGAGAAAATTGTTTTATTTGGATATCCAATTGAAAGAAAAGCAGCTCACAACAGTACAGATAAATGCTGACAGAGATACAAAAGAGAGGTTGAGGGTCGGGAAAAGAAAACGTAAAATTAGCACACGTGAAGTTATTTTTAAACACGCTGCTAAATATGCACACAAAACAAATCCCAAAATGCTGGATTTTAGTTGTCTGCTGTGGAGCGTAAGTAATGGTGTCATTGCTTTTTTTTTGCTCATTAGTCTTGCTTAGTAGAGCAGTTTGTTTGGACTTTCTGCTCTCACGAACCTGTGATCAGTTTGACGCCTCAAATGAGGAGAGAGCACGTCCAATATGGTGGCCACATTAAAGGAGCCTCTTGGTTAAGGTCATGGGGTCAGGATTCTGTCTTTTTATTTCATGGCTCTTTGAAGCTGTCAATGGAAGCCATCTAGGCAACAGGGAGAAAGGACCCAAACGCAGACCGACGGCAGGCTGAGCGGTGCAGAACGCTGATTTATTAAAAACAAAATGAACTTGCAGAAACTCAGGAAGCCACACGCAGGGAAACACGAGGAACATGACGCGGAGAGACGACCAAAAAACATCGAACCACAACGAACCAACGAGGAACAAAGGAAAGGGACCGGTATATATAGAGGAGGAGACAACGAGGGAAGCAGAAACAGGTGCATAACAAGACACGGGTGAAAACAATCAAAACAGGCGGGGAAAAAGAACAAAGACAGGAAGTAAAGAACACACAAGAGACAAGACCAGGGAACTTCAAAATAAAACAGGAAACCACACACAGTCCACACAAGAGTCCTTGGGATCATGACAGAAGAAATGTGGAGGGAGGAAAAACACTCAAAGACACAGCTCCCTACGGTGCGCACAAACTTAGCTAGGCTGCTCCAACTTGACTGTGCATCAGTGTTCATTAACGAGCCAGAGCCGCTGCAACGGCTGTGTTGTCAGTTTAGTGTTTGTCACAGCAAAAAGTAGAACCCAGCTGGTGTATGACCATCTGATGGAGATACTGGGTGTACCAGCAGCTTCACTGTAAACACACACACACACACACTGTATCATGTGTGATTACGTAAGGCAGCGAGTGAGTGTGTCCCTTTGGGTAGGCTGCCTTATGCCGGAGTGCAGATGTCCAAAGCAGAGCAGAAAAAGCCCTCGAGCTGCACACACTCACTGATGAGCTGTTTAGAAAGACTAGTGCTGGACGTGTGAAGTGTCTTCATCTGCTTTACAGATGAGTTGAAGATGCATGTGTGTGTGTGTGTGTGTGTGTGTGTGTGTGTACTTACGCGTGTGGCCGCAGGTTGATGTAGTTTTTTGGCACAAAGCCTTTTCTGTTGTGGAGCTCAGCTGTGTACCAGTTAGGATCATCCTCCATGTTGGTGATCTAGGAGCGAGCACACACACACACACACACACACACACACACACACACACACACACACACACACACACACACACACACACACACACAGATGAAATATTGTCCATATTGATGTTGACGCAGGCTGTTACTATCGGGTGAAAGGCCACTATCATTTCTCTCTCGCTCGCTGTTTATCAGTCTCCTCGCCGGGCCTCTCTTCTCCTATTATCTGGTACAGTGGCTTTCACTCATCTTTGTGTGAACTGAGGCCCTCAACTCACACAACTTCCAAAGCACACAAGATTATTGGCAAGTTCGAAATGCCACATGAAGCCCTTCATGATTACACACACGAGGGCCAGCAAACAGAACTTCATTAACCCATACAGTTTGTAGCAGAAGTGTTGAAGAAGGAGCAGAAAGCGGCTTTTTCTGATGGACGGTTTTTAGACAAGCTTAGAAACACTGAGGTGATGAGGGCAGCGGAGCACAGTCTTTAATTGTGAGAGACACGTTGTCGCCTGATATGCTCCAGTTTATTTGCTTTAATGTTTACCTGTTTCATCCTTTCTCAATTCATTGGTCTTGTCGCTGTTTTTTCTCTTCTGTTGTCATTTTTTATTTTGTATTCTAATCCAGCTGTGACACTCCTTGTCATTTTGATATTTTAAGCCGTTGTTTTGTTTGCTCTGCTTGGTTTGCAGTGCCATGTTTTCTTTATCTCCCCTACAGAGCTGAGGTTCATCACTTTTTTTTAATCACATTGCTGCTATGTTTGTATCAGTTAAACTCAAATAAACTAAACTATAGTCATATATAGTTAATTATGACGGCAAGCAACGGGTGACATATAGTTAAAACATGTGCATCTGAAATGTATCCTGCCAGTAAGGACTTCAATGCAACTATGATGGGAAGCCTCTTTTGGCAAATGTTGCCCATCTGCCAAGAAGTTGTCCTATCCCCTCTCTGCCATTAGGAATTTCATTTCATGCACCACCTATTTTAACGGTTGCACTGTGCATTTGTACGAGCATTTTAAAAAGTGTTGCAGGCTATGGAACGATTTGCGGTTCATAGCATCAATCATTGTTCAATCCCAGAGCCGAATGAGTGCACCAACCATCAGTTGGTGGTTTCAATGGCGGTCAAACAAAAATGAAAATCTGCGTCTCTGCTTCTTCTTTATTTCCTGCAGACAAGCATCATCACTGCCCCACCGTTTATTAGTTAAACAGTGAACAGTAGATAAACAAGTCTCTGGAAAAAAATCCCAAACCCTCCTTGCTATGTTTATATTGCTTCTTGAGAAAGAACACAGTCTAAGTTAGTCTGGGCTCAGTCGAATCCAATAATTTTTCTGTCGTCCTCATGTGTTTTTAGAATATGTATAATTAGGATGTTTATCCACGACCACCCCCACTGATTCAGCTATTCTGACTCAGCTCCTTCCAGACCATACCAATGGATTTAAAATTTACATAATTAACCCTTAAAATAACAGTCATAACAAATATAAACCCAAAAAGGCATCAAGGAAAAATACAACATTTCTGACATGAACATCTGCACTGGACTGTAAATATCAGAACAAAACTCTTAACACCTGGATGCCCCGGTGAGGCACATAGAAAGACAGCATGTTTCTGGGCTTGGGTCTTTTTTTGATGATTTTAGTTGCTGCCAGTGAACTCAGCAGAGTCTGTCACACAATCCAAATCCAATTTAAATCCCAGATTGTCACATTCATGTGTTGGGGTTCGGAGAACAAAAGAAACGTTTGTTTTCGCGCTCTACTTTTGTGTCCCCTGTGTTAGACTTGGCCGCACTGTCTTCCAGCTTTAAACAGAATGTCAGAGCAGCTACTTTTATATTTAACTTTGAAGGTACTTTTTTTATCATTTCATTATGAGTCCACACTTCACTCTGCCTGATTGATATGTTTCCACTTGGCTACTGCACAACAGGACGTGAACAAAACAATGTACCAAAATAGAATGACACACAAAAATCTCTCTGCTTTTACCGGCAACACAGTGTGAGCCCTTTTTTTTTAGCTATAATGGTCTGTTTTTGACACAGTAAAAGAACAATAAATGAGCACCAGTAAGCAGTGACAAGAAAGTATCCGAATTTCTTTAAATGGACATTTTGCATGACACTGTATGAGTTGCTATGATATTGTAAAACGCAGGCCATCTGGTGCTGCAAGCAGGAATGAACAAATGTGAAGAATTATTTAAAGGTACTGTTTGACCCAAGTCTGAACCGGAGCAGTTGATCCCAGTGGGAAGACAGAAAACATGGCACATGGCTGAACAGTGGTGGTCCCATTTTAGTGACAGCGAATGTGTCACCGTGACCATAAAGCATGAGTTTACTTTGATACCGCTGACCTAGCCATCAACATAAGTACGGTATTATGTCACAGTAGTTCACCGACCAAAGCCAACAAGGTTGGTTACAGGTTGGTTAATGAGACCAAAAGACTCTCAAATTACAAACCCAAACTTTATCTTAATCTATATCTGCACACAAATACGGCAGGAAATAGAATCACATTTATGTACTGTAAGAGCGCACTGACATGGCAACAAAACTAAATGCCACCTAATTTTAACCGACACTCACCTCCAAATAAAAACGGCTTTGCAGACAGCAGAAATGAGAAGCTGCTTTATTCATGTGTCACCTAATACTGGAACAGAGTCTGTGTGGGATGAATAATATACCAGCCTACTGCATACAATTAAAGGTAAATTCCACCCTCAGGCATTATTATCCTTAGACATAATCAAATGCAAGTCATGGGTTATTTTGTGATGAGGTCTTTCCCTCGCCTACTTCTACCTCGAGTGATTTTCCCACATTTCCCAGAACGCCTTTCGGAAACCCAACAGAGAACAGGCTCAAACTAGTAATGTGTCCAAGTGACCACAGCAATATCATGAAGAGAGCAAGAACATAAGGGTTTTCCCAGTCATGGAAAAGTTAGCGCTGCCCCTGAAACAAAAGGTGTCCTGCAGCGGAACTGCACTCTGGTATACTGAGGCTAAAGAGGAAAGTGGAGAAATTGATCTCGCTGCGTCTTCTACAATTTATTTGTCCGTGCACCGTGTGACCTTCGAACAGCTGGTGCCACAGTGTAAGTCTAGAGAGAAGCTCTTGCTCTTTAATTCAGAGGTTTACTGGTGATGTCTTAGAGGGACAGTTTTCTATTTCTACTACAACAATTTCCAGCTGTGCAGAAACTATCTCAGCACTGCATTTGCCCTGTTATCTATCAGAAAAATACAACAGCTGTAGCTTTAAGAAACTGTTTGTTTTGCATCCTACAGCAAAAATTAGACTAGTCTACATTAAAGGAATAGTTTGGCATTTTGGAAAATATGCTTATTCGTTTTTTTGTTGTTGTTTCTTGCAGAGAGTTAGATCAGAAGATTGATACCACTGGCATGTGTGTTGGCTGAATACAAAGCTACAGCCAGCAACAGGTTATCTTAATTTAGCATAAAGACTGGAAACAAGGGGTGAACAGCCAGCCGTTGACATTTTATGGTGTTATGTGCCAGAAACTGGAAGTTGCTGGTCCCGGCTAAGAAACAGCTGGTGGGCTGGTGGACTCTGCCTACCTTGGGCAGAGCCGGGCTAGCTGTCTCCCCCTGTTTCCAGTCTTTATGCTAAGCTAAGCTAGCCGGCTGCTGGCTCAGGCTACCTATTTAGCGCACAGACGTGAGAGTGGTATCGATCTTCTCATCAGCAAAAAAATAAAGGGAAAATAAAACAGTGAACAAGTGCATTTCCCGAAATACAACCACTCGTCAAGCTGCTGAAGTTTAAATAAGATGTTCCTGCGCAGTGTTTTCAGGCGCCAATCCCGATATTTGTCACATTCAATACAAGTTCAAGCCTCCATAGGCTGGTTTCTCATACTGCAGCAGCTGGACACAGACTGCCAAGACGCTAAAGTTATAATTGCTGTAATTATCACAGCGGAGGCAGAGAGAGAGAGGTGGTTCCTCTGGTGGTCCACTACTCTGTTCTGGTCTGGAAGCACGGCTAATGTGTGTGAGACACGTGCTGTATAGACATATATGTAGTAGATAGATGGAAAAAAGTGAAAAGTGTTCTTACCTTGAGCAAGTCTCCCTTGTTGAAACTGAGTTCATCGCCCTCCGTGGCACGAAACGTATACAGTGCCACTGCTTCCATGCCGAAACCTCCCAACACACGCGCACGCACACACACACACACACACCCTGGGACCCCCACTAATGCCCCTGGCACAGGGGGGGGATGTAAAAAAAAAAAAAAAAAAAAAGATAAAGCGTAATATAAAGGGAGAGGGTGAAATGAAATAGCAGACAGGGAGAGAAGAGAGAGAGGAGATGAGGAGCACGGGAGGAGAGGTCTGGTCTGTCCGCTGAGCCGGAGAGCGCGCTAAGAGAGTCAGAGCAGAGGATGAGAGAGAGAGAGCTCGGCGAGGGGGGAAACACGACTGGCTGCTGCTCAGCAACACGCTACCATGAGTAACACTCAGAGAGAGAGAGAGAGAGAGAGAGAGAGAGAGAGAGAGAGACAGAGAGGAGGAGAGATATATATTATCAAGAGAGGGAGGGAGAGAGAGAGACAGAGAGGGAGAGAGAGAAAGAGAGAGAGAGACAGACAGAGAGGGAGGGAGAGAGAGAGACAGAGAGGGAGAGAGAGAAAGAGAGAGAGACACAGAGAGAGACAGAGAGAGAGAGAGACATAGAGAGAGAGGGAGGGAGAGACAGAGAGAGAGAGAGACAGAGAGAGGGAGGGAGACAGAGAGATAGAGAGACAGAGAGAGAAAGAGAGAGAGAGAGAGAGAGAGACAGAGAGAGGGAGGGAGGGAGGGAGAGAGAGAGAGAGAGAAACAGCAAGTAGGGGCTAGGGAGTGGGAGGCACTTCCTGTATATATATTTGTCTTACACAGTTGGTGTGGATTCTGTGTGTGTGTGTGTGTGTGTGTGTGTGTGTGTGGGTGTGTGTGCGTGAGTTTCTTCAATCAGTTGCCTGTATGCGTGTGTGTGGTTTGTCGTTACACTTCTGTCACCATGCGAACCAGCTTTAGTTTGACACCTTCGAGGTGAAAAGTGAGCTCGTGTGTGCTGTTCCTCGATTCTCACCTTTAAAGACTCAGTCTAAAAAGATCACAGCAAAGTGAGGAGCAAAGGAATAATACACTCGCGAATTAAAATATCTGAATTATTTATTGGCATTCATGAAACACCAGTGAAGTCTTTGAGTTCATATTCATATCAAGTAGTTGTTGGGCCAGCAGACATAACAAGGGCTTGATTTCCCCTTTGTTAAACTGCCATGTCCTCTTCCCGTCCCCCTATACATATATACATGTTACATTACAATTCTTGTAGTAGCTTTGGATCGAGGACATAACCAGCTTTGAGTTTGTAAATTAAACTGCCGGTTTTCCCACTTACAGATGTGAGCCTGACAGCAGCAGCAGGTAGCTAACCATGGCCAGATCCCAACTTGCGTCTCATTGAATTCACTGTTGCAAAAAGTGCCCTGGAGTAAAGCTGGAAATAGTGGACAGGAAAAAAAAAAAAGGTTTGCTGGGGAAGAGTTTTTTCTTTGCAATACTGGAGGGACACACTGAGGATCAAAGAAAATCACACTGACATACTGTCGGTGTAACAAAAGCCTAAATGCATTTTTACTTACTTCACCTGTATGATTTAACCAAAACAGAAATGCATCTTCAGAAGTCTGCAGGTTTGGGAGACAGTGAGGAAAATAATTGTTCCTTGGGAAATTATTCTTCCAGTGAGGTAATGCTCAACTGAGCCACTTTATAAGCACAAAATGTCACTGATGCTTGCTCTGAAAACTGCAGAATATTACACAAACGGGTGCAATACTTTATACGGTTAGTTATTCTCTTTTTGGTGTAAGATACAACATACAAACGTCAGCTCTTATTTATGAGGCCTGAATTTCCCAGACTGCACATCTGTCACAGAATGAGAAAGCCTTCGCCCTTTTGCCTTGTCAAAATAAGTCATGAGAAATGTTGCTGCTGTCTGCAGCTGTTCAGAATCCGATGTATTTATTCATCATGAAATGATCCTGCAGTACAGTGATTAAGTCAAACCAAAACACATAGGCATTTCTGGGACTCTGGAGAATTAATTTTCTTTCATTTTAATTGATTTCAAACTGCGCTAGCTAACATATATGCGTATGTGAGAAAACATAAAGAAAAGTGTGACAAAGTGAAAGACGGAGCGATGCATCTTTCGAAGAGAAGAGAAATAAATAAATAAATAGAACAAAGCAGAACAACAGGAAGGCATAGACGGACTGTGGTTTCAATAGCATGACCTGTGCAGGAAATCCCCAGTCAGCTGGTCACTTGACTCAGCCATGAGAAGACTGGATTGCAGGAGGAAGGGGAAGAGAAGGGCTGGATGTGTGGTGATGGAAGAATAGAAGAGGAAGAGGAGGAGAGGAAATGGAACTGCCTTTCAGCTTAAAGGCCAAAGCACAGGCTTGTGAGTTCCTACACATGAGGATATGTATAAATGCTGTACAGAAATATTAAATGTAAATAAAGGTAAATGTAATGATTGTTGTTGAAGCCATGTTGTCTGGAAATGTGTATTTCAACACAACCTCTACAGATAGGCATCCACCTGTAAGCTTGTGAATTTATTTCATTTCCGCATGTATATGTTGTGCTAATTGGTCATTGCTGTTGCATTTCTGTGTGGCTCTTCCCAGCCTCACTTGCCAAACAAACAGTGGGGGCGGTACTTTTGTTCTTTCTTTGGATTTACTGTTTGTCAAGTTGGATTTTCTGTAGGTGGTTCTGTTCTTTGTCTGCTCAGCCACGGTGGCGTTTGCTGTTCATGCCCTTTTCTTCTGTTCGATTCACTCAGCCGATAGAATTACATCACTTCCTGTGTCCATTTCCAGTAACCGGATGTTTTGAACAGCAAGTATTAACGCTTGCGTTGCATCAGTTGCCCATACACAGTGACACGTTTTCTGATAATGCTGAGGAATTTCTTCACAGGTCTTCACATGAACTATTATGTGTGTGTTTACTGTCTGTGTTAGCAAAATTCAGTGGCCTATAGTTGTGGTGCAGATGTGTTACACACAACACAAAGGCACATCTAGTATGCAAGTGCTTTTCCGCCTGAGTAACATTTCATCCTGTTAGGGGCATTGATGCAGAGGGCATGAAACTGGTTTGTGTGTGTGTGTGTGTGTGTGTGTGTGAGCGGAAGCAAGTGGGCAATGGCGGAAAAGCAGGTGGGCACAAACTTATTCTCTTAACATCCCTTCAAAGAAAATGCCACTGCCTTTCAACATCTGTTTAGTCTGAAGGCCCAGTTTCTCATTAGTTTCTTTTCACTCTTTCTTTTCTTCTTTTCTGTTACCACGCTCAGAAAAAAAAAAGGTTGTCCACTGATTCTGGTTCCCCTTATGTCATATTGTCCTCATGACACTGTTTATCTCCCATTTCTCTCTTTCTCTCTCCGTCTTCCCCTTTTCTCTCCCCTTCTCTCACTGGTTTTGAAAGAGATTCAGATTCAGAAAACATCCACGCCTCCACCTCCTCTCCACTCTCATGCATGTATCGAACAGTAGGCAATCAGCAGTAGGCAATAGGCAGGGTGAGATATCAGCTGAGTGTTTTCTTTATTCATAATGTTGGCTTAAAAGAGTTTTGTGAACTTGGTGAGAAACTTTTGAATTTCCTCTAACACTGAGCAGACGTCACATTTGTGTTGCCCATGCTCACTTTTCTGGTTAGGTTTGAGTTTTTTGTCTTTTATTTTTATTTTTTGAGCGACATATTTGAGTCAACATAATAAGGATTAAAAAAGCAAAAGAATTAAAAGCTGATCCATATAAAATAGTATGTTAAATGTGTAAAGGCCCACTGTGCCCACCCTTGCAAACTTATGTTGCATGAAAAAAAATGAATTATAATTATATATATATATATTCATTATAGTGTTTTTTAATGGAAACATAATTGACCTCTTTCTGTATCAGCTGTTGATAGAAGTGTCTGCAGTGACACTGAAACCATGCTGGGTGCAAAACTATGGATATTCTTGTAGCTGTGGTAAAAAAATAAAATAAAAAACATTCCAATTTGTAATTTAAACATCATTGTGTTCTTGCTTTTATGATTTATAATGAATTCATCATAATAAATAAATAAATTTGGCATTTAGTTATGCAGAAAAAGCTGGCTGTGTTTTAATTAAAATGAACACTGTAATATTAATGTTTCCTCTGCTGCTGTTGGTTCAAATCACATCAGATAGTTTTGTGGTGTATGGGATACCCACTAGAGAGTCTGTTAACAACAGTGATGAGCTGCAAACTACAGCATAGTGTGTGCAAACAAAAAGGCAGACTGATTCCCTGAGTGTCCCCGAATTATAAATTTCAAGATGTAATTTTGTCTCTATTCTGTGATCAGTTACAAGAATAGGTAACTGGAAAAATGTCGCTGACGGTTGTTGCTAACTAACAGGTAGTTGAACTCGCAGAAGTGAGCTCATCAAGCAGGATATCTGTGTTAAAAATTAGTGAATGCCAACTGTTAAAGCTGTTAAGCACTTTTTTCTTCTTGCGCACCTTCTCCAGGTAGAATTTACACCAGCCCCTAACAAGCATAATACCATTTGCATGTGTGAAAAGATTTAGCTAATAATCTGGCAGGAGAGGCAGGTATTATACATTATCCTGTTTCATGCTTTCTGTCTTTTTCTGCTGATTTCGGCTGCGTCTGGAACCATGTGTTCCACTGCAGGCCAAAGACCGAATCCTGCCAGTCTTTACCTTCTTTTCACGTTACATAACTTTGTACGTTTCGAAACTGATGCACCAGTAATTCATTCTTAGTGCGAACCTCTATGTTCACACATACTGCTGAAATGTATTCCAGTTAATTTGACGCACATGTGTCGCTGCCTTTGTAACTGTGATTTACTGCAGTAGGTGCTGATTTAGTGGTGTGTGACAAACAATGCTCAATTATATAATGTGGATGTGATATGGCAAGTCTCTGACAGAGACCAGACTGGTATTTATTATAATATATTCTCAGGTGTTTCTGTTATTTTGACGATATGGACTCATTGTTTAAAGCTTGAAGAAGTAGAGGATAAACTTGTGTCACATAGCATCTAAACCATGTTTGGCATATCACTCCCATCAAAAGGCAGTTTGCTTATGGGCCCAATCTAGGTTTTTTTCAGCAGTGCAGATTTAGAAATGACAAGGGATAAACGACGAGGTATAAATGCTTGGGCCAAGTGAGGCAAATTCTTCCTAAATATAATGTGCAGGGCATAGAGGGCTTCGGCAGAAGGAGTCATCTGAAAAAGTGTGTCGACATCATGGGACATAGAGGTGACCAGTAACAGTATTTGCAGGAACTGCTGCATGCTGAGGTGAGAGGAGCAATCTGAGACCTAACTGACCTGTTTCAGAAAATGGTTTAAGAATTCCTCACATCACTCAGCGGTAATAGGTTGGGAGGCTTGTGTGATACAGTCAGCAATAAAGACATAAATATCTAAAATATAAATGTAAAAGTAGAACGGTGTTGGCAAGTGTGGAATTGACACTATTGGTCTGATGCAAACGAGACTACCTGGTGTTTTATGCTGCTCAACTCAATGATTATACTTCAGCGAGATCAGGAATAGCTGTAGTCAGAACATTAGACTTAAGGGTGCAGCAGGGAAAGCTAAGGTCTCAGTGAGTCTCTAATACGGTGTGTGTGTTGTGAATGGGGGTAATTGAAAGCAGACAGGCTGTGGTGTTTAATGTTAATCAGCTTTAATGACTTTTTAAATCAAGGGTCACCGGTGCTAATCACATATTAAAGGACACACATGGCTGCAGGGGTTCAGCCACAGCGACCTCCCAAGTTACCTTCACGTCACGTTACAATGACACCTTCTGATCACAAGTCCTATTATAAAAAGTAGAACACTCCTGACCTCTACTGGCTGAAATTGGACCTGCAGGAAAATGATGCGATCTGATCTGCAGGAGGCACCCACACATTATACAACATGCCTCACCTTTAATGCCTTCTCCGACAGTTTCACATTATGTTGCCTTCAGTGGAATAGCACAGGCCAGGTTTGCACAAGCTCGATAATGCACTGAGGCAACCATGATAACGCTCAGGCGGGCATGATAAAAAAAAGCACAAACTAGCAAGGCGATATCAGGGAATGGCAAATGGTCTTATTTGTCAAGGTGACATTTTTGAATGTTACTTTTTTTGTGTTTGCAAAATCCTTTCTTGAGTCAGAGATCTGACCCCTTGAACTTCACATTATCTTTAATCACATGCTGCGAAGGAAGAGAGTATTGATCACACTTGTTTGAGCAATTCAAATTGTTTTTGTTTTGTATTTTAGAGAAATATGTATTTATATAGCACAAAGACATAATGCCCTCCTTCTGTCACCTCCAGTGTTGTTGAACAAACCAGCTTTGGTACATAATCCTCTTCTGAATAGGATCATATCTGAGCCAAATATTGACAGTTCCCGTGTGCTGGATGCTTTCATGTCTAGTGAGATGAATCATCAGTTCAGATTCACATTTTTCCTGGAAGTAAGTGACAGATCAACTTTGTACTTAATAATAGACGGTGTGTAATATAATTGTATTGTTTTTCCTGCATCCTGACTGGCAAATGTCAGCTATATTCAGCTTCATGCAATAAAACTACGTGTGGCTGATAACAGAAAGGTTAACAGCCTGTTCACACCAGGATCTCCAAGTCTATCTTTCTTTCTCTTTCTCTCACGCAGAGACCAACAAACACACCTAAATCATGCTTGTCTTGGGCTTTCTTTAGCTTACCCTGTGCTCTGAACAGAGCAGAGAGAGCAAGAGAAGCTCCAGTGAGATACAGACAGAGAGGATGAAAGAAGCAAAAGACCAAAATAAAATGTCACTTCCAGCCAGGAGGTATAGCATATTAATAGTGAGCCAAAAATAAACAACAGCTTACAGACTCCACATTGGTCATCTATATACTATAGTTCAGGTGTTGGCAGAGATGTAAAACTGTGACGTCTTCATCCCTACCCCTATTTTAAGCACCACACTTTTCATCTACACATGTAGGTGTCTATTCATAGCTCACTGTACACTTTTCAGGTAACTTCTCATGCCTATTCATAGAACCTGATTTGAATAAACGACGGCGTGCTATGCATGTGTCTGAAACATGTGACGACTGTGTGCCTCCCTCTATTTTAAAACCTGCTGATGAGACACACACACACTGCGCAGAGACAGTGGAAAAGTCTGAGTGATGGAATGCTGTCCTGCAGTGTTTGTGGCGTGTACCGACACACCTGTAACACACACACACACACACACACACACCAGGCTTTCCTTGCCATTGACAAATCATGACATGCACTTGCTTGTGCAATAAGCCTACATATTGTATTATCTGTGGCCGTAACGTTACATTACATTTACGACTTGCTGGGTGGCTATAGTTTTCAGCGGGGAGTGAAGGGGCTCTCTGTGCCCCTGGACAAGTGAAGCCGCCGTGGTCACACCCTTCCCAGCCCCCCCCGCCCGCCATGTTCTGGAGGAGGAGATACGTGTAGCCTGGCTTTAGCTGGCTTAGCATTAGCAACACATAGCTTGACGGAGGCGCAACAAGCAGCCCGAACGCCGAAATAAGTACTCTGTCTTCATTTGTTTCCTTGGGACTGGCGAAACTCGTTTATGGGTTTATGTCCCCGGACTAACAGCAGAGCCCGACGTAGCCCGAAAGACATGGTAAGTTGCCGTGGGCTTCGGAGACAGTCGAGTTGTTTGGTTTTCCAGGGCGTCCTGTGATCCGGTTCGCTCCGGCGATGTCTCCACCGAGCTCCCGTCTCGGCTGCTAGCCCGGAGGATCGCTAACTAGCTTAGCATGCCAGTTGGCTGTCTTAGCGCAGAAAAAACAAACGAAAAGGACTGACTGTGAATCCAATAAATGATGAGCTTCGTATTGCATTTAGAGGCCGAGTGATCAACAGTTGAATTTTAGCCGAACCGCGGCTGGCTAACCTAACCCGACCCGACCTGCTAGCTCTGATCCAACTTTTTTCAGAGCCAAGTGTTGATCTCGTAGACACCAACGTTAGCCGGCGGTTGCATCTCCGGTCGCAAACGGCAAACTGTGCGATATGAGAAACTTCAGCTGGGCTGTGCGCTTTCCCACCCAACCCGAGTCGACTACCTCGGTCAGCCCGAGCGAGTTGACGCTAACGACAAGAACTCGTCGCAAGTTTGCCCCGAACTCGCTAACGTTAGCGGCAAGTGGGCCAGCGTGTTAAAGTGACGCCGCACAAACTCGCATCTCTGCCACACCATTGCACAACACTATTTTGCAATTCAAACAGATAATTTGACTGAAATATGTGACCGAGTCGGTTGACCCAGAACAGAAACCAGCGTTGGCTAAAAGCTACCTTAGCTTATGTGCTACCAATCAAATCAGTTCAAGGAAACGCCGTGATTTATTTATTTCTATTTTATTTGGCGTGTTTTAAGAGCGGCTTAGTGTTCCCTCTGCCGATGCACCGTGCTTTGATAGAGAGGACTGCCAAGTTAAATCATACTGTTGTGAGTCTTCAAGGCTAAAATTGACGTCCTCGCAACGTTACTTCTTGAGGTTTTTGGGGACATTCTTCGCGTTGTGGGCGCTGTCTGTTTACTCGCCGACGCTGCTGCCAGGCAGGCAGGCATAGTAGCTTTGCTGAAAGACTCCGAACAGTGGCATGGTTTATTTATTTCACGGGGCACAGTCTGAGATGCTGGCGTTGCGATGTGTATGCTCTGATCCCATATCAACGTGGCCTGAGAGAGGGGCAGGGCTTTGTCTATTGTCAGGCTGATCAGTCAGTCACAGTGGGTGACAGATGCATCATCACCGTCCTCCTCCCTTCCCTGGCTTGGCTTTGTCTCTCAGCCGGCCAGGGAGGACAAAAGGCGGGGTGACCGGTGGCTTTTCCTCACTGCTTCAGGCTTGACGCCCATCACATCTCACACTGACTCACAGTCACTTTGGAACACGTGTTGGTTTGTCTCGACCCTCCAGTAGCTGAGTGGTTGAGGATTAATTGCTTGTGGTTCCACTCAAATCCAACTGAAAAGGAGGAAATGGATGGCGAAGGAACGGGCTGGATAATTTGATGTCACAAACATTCTTAACGCACAGACAGATGCAGTCACACACAGGAACCCGGCTGTGCAAGCCTTTTATCTCCAGATCAGCTTTACTCTTGTTGTGTGGGCCTGGCAAGGTAGACCTGTTCTCAACCCCTAATGCTAATCACAGTTTACCTAGGATTTGCCAAGACACACCCAGACACTGACGCGCGCGCGCACACACACACACACACACACACACACACACACACAGAGGAATAGGTTTGGCTTGTTGTGTTTTTGCATCTGACGGTTCACTTGTGTCCAGGTTTCACTTTCTTCTTGATGATGGACATTTACTGTCATATTGGGCTGTTGAACTCTGTGACAAATTCCTAACAATGTCAATACTGGCAGCACTGCGAAACCAGCACAGCTGCAACTTCTGTGAGTCCTCTGCTAAAACAGATTTATACTGCTCCATCGATGTGGTTCTGTTGTAGACATCAGTGTCTCAATCACATTTTTCTGTCCCACAATCCGAGCCCTTTGATATTGAGTATTTGGCGATACAGACTCTATGATTATTTGTTTAGTTTTTGACATTGTCATATAATCAAATGAAACTACTGTTCGTGCGCTCTGCAGTTCATACGTGGGTCATTCATTCACCGCCATGTGAGGTTCCAGTGCTTTTGCCAATATCTTATTTGGTTAAAATGAGATTCCCCAGTAGGACTTCATTTGAATTTTCTGACTTTGCGTGTAATGGTGCGCCGCTACTCTGTTGTCCTGGTCCTTTATGGAGATAATGTGGTTAATGTTTTGCCATGACGTATATTCACTAGGTCCTTTCTCTTCTCTCACCCTCTTCAAAAAAAGGACTGACTTTGGATCGAGCCCAACTTTTTGGTCACAATAGATACTAGTGTGGCCCGTTGTGCAGTTGCAGGGCTCTGTCAGTTTTCTGCTGATGCTTCAGTTCTGTCCATCTCTAAGCATTAATAGTCATTTCTACATGAATTTGACAGCTTGATGGCAGAAAAGACAGTCAAACATGTCAAAAGTCAACATAGCTAGCTAACATTAGGAAACAAACACAAAATGTAGGTTAGGGTTAGGTTAAAGCATATTGAGAAAATCTATAATGTTAAATGTAATCCAGTGTAAATCCAATATTGCCACTAGGCAGTGTATCACAAAATACAGGTAGTTAAATCTCTATTGTCTCCTAGTGTATATCACCATATCTTCCAAACACAAGGTTGAAGATTTAGTTCACTGACAACAAAATAATTTATTCAATTAGAAACAATATTATTATAAATGAGGGAACAGGACAGGACTGAGTACGTGCCCCCTTTTTTTTTTTTTTTTTAACCTTATTTTGTTAATGACAGGCAGAGGAGGAGGCCGAAAGGGTGGCAGCAGGTGATGAGTGTGAGTTCATCTGAAGCTGTAAGAAGTAGACCAGACCTGGACTACATTTATTTTTATGGTCGTCTTCCTATTCTAGCCACGCCAAGGCATGGCAGCTTGACAAGGCTCAGTCATTCAGACATAATGAACCTGCATTGACACATGAATGTGACTCTACACACACACACGTCCTGTGTGCCGTCTCTTCTGGGCCTTGGGGCTCGAGTGATCTAAGCACAGAAGGGCTGAAGGAAGGCGGGCCAGTGGTGTCTCGTGGTGGGGGGTTTTCCGGAGTGTGAGGGAGGTGTGTGTGTGTGTGTGGTGGGGTTGGGGTGCGATGGACAAGACAGACTCTCCTCTCTTCCTCCTGTCTTCTATGGGTGAATAGGTGATTATAGCAGCAGATGTGTCATTAGGTCTGAGCTGTATTCATGCGGATGCAGGGTGAGGAGGAGGGTGACGAGGGAACGTTTGGGGGGGGGGGCATGCTCCACAGGAATCACATTTCACTGGCGTTAAGTGAATTTACGGGATGTGCCAAGTTGTCTTCTCACCCCCCCCACCCCCCCAGGACACAAACACTCACACACTCCTCCTCGTTTCCTCACCCTCGTCCCCCCCAGCTGCCTTTGCATGGCATTGCTAGGCAGGAAGGTCCCCTGAAACAAATGCATACACATGCATAAATGTCCACTTGCTACTTTGGAAATGGAACAATTTTAACTGTTGCATTCGATACAGAGTCTGCTTAGACAGCTGATCACTTTTACCGCTCTTCTTCTGTTCATGAAAGCACTTGTTTGTGGGGCATGTCAGTGCAGGCTCGGTGCAGGGATCAGATTACTGAATAGGATAAGTCATCATGGGTCTCCCTTAATGGTAGTCAGAGGAACAGTGGGCACGAAAAGATTTCAGAAAACTTAATCTGCTATTTATTACTGTGAACAGTTATTTAAAATGAGATTTGGAAAAACTGCCTATACTCTTAAGTTGAACAAAACACAAGAAACACTTACAGATCGTTGACAAAAATATATTGTACAATAAGAGATGGACAACAGACAGAAACTTAAAGACATGAAACTGAATAAAAGTTCAAGAGTAGAGACACGGAACTATTAATTAAAGTAAATACACACACATAATTACTAAATACAAACAAATGATTATGAATAGATGATTAACATGTGAATAAATTATAAGTTATGAGCTCAGAACAAAGTTTACTTTCACATTAGCAGTTAATGTGAATGTGTGTAACTGTACCAAAGTGGTGCATGACAGTAGTGAGGGATAAGAGTGTGTGTGCGGTCAGGACATTTTCTCTGGATGAATAAATGTGGACGAGCCTCTGTGCTAATCTGGCTAAATGATCAAGCCATGGAGATCCTGCTGTGGCGTGTTTGCATCCGAGCTCAACCTATTACAATATCGTATTTCTGTGAAATCTATCTATATTTCCAAGCGTTGATATCACATAAACATTACTGTATAAACATAAGACGCATAAGCGGTAAATGTGTGTTTCATAGCTTAATGATACTTGCTATTAAAGTGACGTTTCTCACACTCGAGAGTTTGCATGTGGAACTTAGATGTGTAGGTCGCACAGCTGTGAGTCTCCACACACTTTCCGTGTGTGTGTGTGTGTGTGTGTGTCTCAGGAAGTGAATAGTAGCTGGGCTGCTGATCTGTTAGAAACAGGACAGAGGACTAGTCGTCATCAGACTGGAAATGGTTTATCTCCCCTGCCACCCACCAAAGGGTGGAAACACATTTTTACTCACTCATTGCTCTGGCGTCTCTCATAGAAATATACTGAATGTTAATACTTTGGGTGATGGGAAAGAGCGTAGATAAAGGCTCATTAAGGTTTAAATAGTTTCGAGAATGATGCTTGAATTGATCTGAAATTAGATAAGCAAAACTTTGAATCCAGCTCTGCTAAAATCAGCTATTGCTTTTCTGCCTGTTTTGATGAATTACCCGACTAAACTGCATTTATACATGAATTTTAATTTTAGAGGGCTACTATACATACCTCTGGAAAATGTATTAGGTACACCTGCAGCCACAGTGTTTTGTCAGCTCACATTTACATGACACAGTCACAAAAAGCTAAACAATATAAGCTTCACTAAGAGAGGATTTATGGAACGGCTGATGTATTTGACTGCATTTGAATGTACAAGTGTATCTAATGAACTGCTAACTAAGTTTAAGTTTGAGAATTGGCTAAAACCTAATTAAACATATTTTATATCATTTATGGCATTTATCCACAAATCCGAGGTTGCCCTAATACTTTAACTTTTAACTAAAATTTGGTGTCTTATTGGACATTTTTGTATTCATCAAATGTTGCCTCCACAAACAAAACATTCTTTGGAGCTAGTTACTATTGATGTGATTATTCTCAGTAACTAGAAAAAAGCATCACGTCACAGTCTAGGTAGATTATTGTAAACCTTTTTTTGATACAGTGAATCACTGTGACTAGGACATTATTATCCTGTGAGACACTAGTTGCGTAGGTCTTGTAAGAATTGTTTGTGCATTTCTTGTGCAAAGCAGTCTTGTGTATTATTTTTAATGTTGTTTTTCATCACATGGATTTTCTTATTGGTTCCCAGTAATCTTGTTTGCTTTTGAATGTCTTGCATTTTCTGCTCTCATTTCTTGTCTTCCAAGCCCACCCGATGAGCAACTTTACCACCACACAGAACTGACGGCCCTGAAATTATTTATTTTCAACCCCGCCCTGCCTTCTAATTTGCAACTGAGTCAGGTTTACTGTAAAATCAAGTCCGATTAGAAACGTGGAAACACAATTCTTGGTCACAACACCCTGGCCTTGATTAATATGAAGGAGGCAGGCTCTCTGCAAGTGCATGGAAATTGCTTATCTAAGTGTGAAAGCGTGAAACGTATTGTTTTGTCTGGTTTCAGAAAGGAAACCCTATAGCTGCCCCATATAAATACTTATTGTTTAGGTGAGGAAAATGGGATTGCAACGACACCTTTTAAGAGAGACGTTTCATAGTATGTCTGTTGTTTTGCAATGTTTCTCTAATGAAAGGTAGGTTGAATTAAATATTGTATGCTTTAAATGTGACTACTTGGGGTAGGGGAATTTTATGAGTTGGGATTTTTAGCATCCAAAATTAAGTTTTAGTTTGAGAGAAACATGAAGTTGTCATAGTGCGAAAATGAATGCAAAGCTGTTGGCATATTCAGATGTGAGCAGTTACTCAGAGACTGATTACAACAAGGAAGCGTTGTGGCGTTTGCTGTTTTAGTTTGGCTGTACGTAGCATTTTTTCCTCCTTTCTTATTCTGCTACCTTTCCTTAATGTCTTTTCTCATCTATTCCTTCCACTAACCTGTTATTTGTCCGTCTGTCCTAGGTGATGGCGTGGTCATGTGTGCAGCCAGCAATGTGTGTGTGGAGATGGTTTTAACAGACGCTGTTCTGGAGGACTCAGGAACACTGCACTGGCCTGGAGAAGCCTCATAAACAAACACACACGTACGCAACACACACACACACACACACCCATACGCAAGAAGATTTACACCTACACACACCACCGCCGCCGTGCCTTGAGAGAGGACACAGGCGCAGGGACACATAACACAAGCACACACACATTTTACCCCCTCTGTGTGTGTTAGCCTCTGTATCCATACATTATCGCTGTCCTAGCTCCTCTCCTGTGTGAGAGTATACGTTGTATTTCTCCCTATCTGTCCCATCTCCACCGCCACCATGCCGAGCTCCACCATCCGCCGGCAGATGAAGAACATGGTGAACAACTACTCTGATGCAGAGAAGAAAGTCAGGGAGGCCACCTCCAACGACCCCTGGGGCCCGTCGTCTTCGCTCATGTCCGAGATCGCCGATCTTACCTACAACGTGGTGGCCTTCAGTGAGATCATGAGCATGATCTGGAAGCGGCTGAATGACCACGGCAAGAACTGGCGCCACGTCTACAAGGCGCTCACCCTGCTCGACTACCTGATCAAGACGGGCTCGGAGCGAGTGGCGCTGCAGTGCAAGGAGAACATCTTCGCCATCCAGACTCTGAAGGACTTCCAGTACATTGACAGAGACGGCAAAGACCAGGGCATCAACGTCAGGGAGAAGAGCAAGCAACTAGTGGTCCTACTCAAAGACGAGGACCGCCTCAAAGGAGAGAGGTAAGAGCTTTATAAATCAAGTTTGAGCAGATACACAACAGTTAAAATCGTAGTCTAACTGTATAAATATAGACTGTATAAAGACCAGTTCAGACCAAAGATTCGCGACGAGACAAAACCGTTTTAGAACTCGGAAGGAAAAGTTGCAGCGCCCGTCTGAGCTTGACTCAAGTCGCCAGTGGTTGGTTTTAGAATGAAAGCCACGTCACCTGTTTCAACAGCTAATCGGCTCGTAACGAAGTCAACTGGTCATCTTGACCTCTGTTTTCTTATGTTTTTGCCGTTTGAATCAATCCTCAGTACTAGAAATGCAACTGTAGCATTCACTATCACTATCCTCATTCATATTTTAGGACACTACAAATTATGTTAAAGCCGGCAGTTAGAACGGAAAGTACAGAGAGTTGTTGCTGTGGAAACAATACACCGTCTCGTCTAGTCGCATTGGTGTAAACTGGCAGGTTGCAGACCCGGCGCATTGTAAGTAGTTGCAACTTTCAACTCGTCTCGTCGCAAATCTTTGGCTGAACTGGGCTTAAGGCTGTGCCCAACTCGGAATTTACCAAGTCATACCTGAGTCTGCGGGGTGGAGGATGTGACAGTGATACAATACCCTCCCAAATTGTGACTTTGCACTTATCCTTGTCCTCTTAAAGGGCCCGCTAAAAGTCAGTGATGTGAATCATCAGTTGAGGCGCTAATGGTTAAAATTGCACGTTGTTAGTTGACGCATCAGACTTTATTCACCCTTGTTTCTGCTCACTGCTCTGTGGCTCTCCGCTCTGGTGCTGAAAGTCAGCGAGGTTGACCACACCAGACCTAGTAACCAGACTCTACTCCCTGCCCAGTGGCAAGTTCAGCTCAGACCATTTATGTGGAGACAGTTTTTAACGGTAGTTGCTGCTTTTGTTAGTGCAGTTGCAAGAAACTATTTCTCTGAGCCTTCTACAAACAATTCCAATACATTAGTCTAGGACCGTGGCAGAATTTTTATAATTATTATACTGATGGTTATCAACATCCACTGTAAATAAATTCAAAAGACAGTCACAGCATCAGAGATGGGGTTTTACCATGGGGTTTTCCCTTACAGTAGCATACTGTGGTTATCTCCCCTGGGAGCTGGGGTACTTTAGGACTTTAGACTCATTGTGTTCAAACACCTGTTGGTTCTAAAAAAAAGATTGATCTCTAGGAAGTCATGCTACTCCATATCTCTTCTGCTGTTTTGTCGTTTACCAACGGTAAGAAATGCAAACCAAGTTACTGCACTTGAAAAATGGCTACAGAGTTGATGTCTTTCCCAGCTTAACAGTCTTAACACCACTCTGGACATGAGTTGTTGACGTCAGTGATTCTCCATGGCTGTGCTTGAAATGCTGCTGAACAACTGAATTTAGAAAAAAGGGTCTTTTTATAGCAAAATCTCAGTCACAGATCAGATTTTGACAAAAAATAGGGCATTGAATTATTTACAGAGTTATACTAATTGGTCCAAGGGGGGCTGCTTCATCATTTGGCAGCATGTTTAATTCTAATTAAGGATTTTGCCGTGGCATTTCAGAACTGAAACCATTTGAAACCCTGATTCTCAGGGTGGTTTTGGAAATGGACTTCATCTCACTATTTTTGGTTCTAGGGCTCCAAAGACCAATCACCCTTTTGTACCTCATGCTTATTTTGTCCCTTTGGATGTCCCACTAAAGATTGTTTTTTTGGTCCTACTAGGTCTCAGGCTTTGAAGACCAAAGAGCGTATGGCCCAGGTGTCCACAGGGAGCAGTCAGATGGGTTTTGGCCGAGGCTCATCTCAGCCCAACCTCTCCACTTCCTACAGCGAAGAGTACGGCAGGTCAGAGGGTTCACCTGCCTCCTACCATGGCTGTGAGTATTGGCTTATAGTTACCACATAGGCTCATTCCGTACGTTTAAGCAATACATGTAATACTGAATATTCCATTATACAGTATTGTGTGTCCCAGTTGGTGTAACTTTGGCCTACATCCTGAAACCTACCCCTCCCCCTGTTCTGTCTCTGGCTTGCAGTCCCGCAGTAGGGCTGCATTCCTCAGAGCGCGCGTGCACACACACACACACAGAAGAGGAAGCAAAGCCCCCCCCCAGCCTCTATCATCCACATGACAGAGGAATCTGCTCCTCTTTTCAATGATACACTCACTCCTCCAGAGACACAGTGAGGGAGAGATATAGAAACACACAGTGACAGACATGGATAGATAAAGATAGCACTGAGAGATGCATGATGGGAGGAAAGAAGTGAATGGTAACCAGACTTGGATAACATTCAATAAAGAAGAGGGACTAGGGAAGACATGTGTGCTTTTTGTTAATGAAGTATGCACACTGTTCTAGTGTTCTACAGATGCACATTACTGCTGCCTCCTGTAACTAATTTGATGTCTTAAGAAAGTTTGTCATGCCAAGCTGGGAGTAATATCACATGAACTCCTCTTTTAAGTAAACAATTTAAGGGGCTCACACACTTAATAACATATTTGTTGATAAGTCATCGTTGCTCTTGTGTTTCTGTACTTGAATTTCTGCTAGTGCTCATTTTTTCTAGTTGTTTCAAGAGGAAACTTGACATAATAGCAGTGTTCAAATGGATTGAAAGAAAGATGGAGTGAGGTGGTGGTGGTGGTGAAACAGAAATCTCAGTCAGGAAATGGGGTAACACAGAGTGGGACAGAGGGGAAGAATGGAGAAGTGAAAGAGCGAACCATGGCCTCTTTTCCTTTCATCCTCTGACCCCTAGTCCTTTGTACACAGCAGGGTGGCGGTGTGTGTGCGTGCCTATGGGTGTGTGTGTGTTTGTCTCAGCCTGCGTGGATCTTACGTGCTGCGCGGAGTGTGCGTTCATCTTTTACTCTGTGGCCCTACATTCCTGCATGTACGTTATGTTTGAGTGTGTAGCTCAAGAGGCGGAAGCTGAGTCATCAGTTGAGAAAACTGAAGGAGAGACTGGCCAATAGGAGAGAGGCTGGGCCGTCGCTGTGGGCATTACCAGGCGGGATTTTTGGGATTCCAGTCAAACTTTTTGAGTATTGTTGTCCAGAGAAGGGTGTGAATGAACAGCCATGTAAGTGTGACTGTTGGTGTGAACCCAGCAGATCCCCCCAGTCCCCAAAGTATCCGAGAAGGTCTGAAATGTGTCTTTAATATTATATATAAAGGTCTATAAAGTGTTTTTCTTCTTCAACATACTGCATTCTTACTAAACAAAATATTGTTTTTAAATGTGTAACTGTTTTGTGTCTTTTTTTCCTTATACTGTTCAGTTACAGTTACAGAAAGTTTGTTATATGTAATAACATGTTTTATGTTGTAATTGATTTTAATACCTTTTTATCTTTCCATTTAGTTCTTTAAAACATGTATCTACCTTGTCATCCCAGTCATACACCTGCGTGTCTTTGCATTCATTAATGTGTGTGTGAAAGACCCTAAATGTATTCTTAGGCTGTAGTTTCCCTGAGGTCAACCAGCCATTAGTAACAGCAGGTTTTGCTCTAGTTTTTTATTTCTACTTCAGTGATGCATTTTCAGTTCTGTGTAAAAGTTCAAGTAGTTGAGTGCTTCCAAGTTCAGTAAGTCGACTTAAGCGATGGGATCCTATCCAAAATGTGCATTTTGACACACATACACACAAAATGTCCCGGAAAATATCTGAAGAAATTATGTTGCAAGTTGTTTGAGAATCTAGGGTGTGCGTTTAAGGAACTCCCTAACATCCTCTTACTACTTTATCTAGGGAGACAAAGTGTCTGCAAATGTGGGGATAGTTGGTGGTTAACACCCTGGGATAAAAATCCTGTACGCTATTATCACCACATAAATCTACGACAGATGACACTAGTGGTCATCAGCCCATTTCGCTTTCTCCAAAATCCAGTTCTCTCTGTTCAGAGCTTGAATTTCATGCTGCATTTCAAGTCTTAACTTTGTTTGAAGGGTTTTGTAAGCTCAAGTGTTTGTTTAACTTCAGTTTTTTGTATATTTGCCCAGTCATTTAATGTAGCACCAGAGGAAATTATGATGACAGTTGCTGTTAAGTCCAGTTGTTTCTTATCCTAAACACGAACAGTAGAAGACTGGCCCAGAAAATGAAGCTTACTTAAATTTTTTTCTGCTAGCAGGCAGCGCTGTGTCTGTGAGGAATGCCAAGAAATTGTGATTATCCATATATGGCCAATTCCCACAGTGGTGGGCAAGAAACTAGTGTGTTTTAGTTGGCTTTGAGTTCTGTTTATTTATTTGTTCTGTGTGTCATTGTGTTGACAGTTTAGTCTCTCTTTAGGCTTAGTGGTTGAAAACCTGTTGTTTAAGCCCTCTTTTGCTTTGCAGTTGTTTTTGGAGATATTTAAAGAGAGCTCAAGGAAATTATTCCTTTTGATAGAAGAACAAAATGCGTCTATTAAACACGTCAATGGAAGATATTGGCGAATATAAAAGAGACAGAATTTCTCTAAGCATCAGTGAAGAAATCAACCTGCTGTTAAATGGCACCGTACACATTTTGTTGCTTAGCTAAGGACTGAGGCTTCTCAGTCCACAATTTCACATATAGCCATATCATTCCAGCATATTTTGCAGAGTTACATTGTCTCTGTGCAGGCTTTAGTACCACTGTGTTCACTGTCTATTTAAGGCAGACATGTAGCCGATGTTGAGGCCATGGCTCAAGTCCCACCAGCTAACCAAACACACCTTTACCCCTGGTACTTCCCCCTGGTCACTTTCCCTGGAGAACACAGAGCCTGGAGACGCAGCTAGGGAGACATGGGTTTGACGAGGAGCAAGCAAGGCAGGAAAGGAGCTAAGAAGTGAGCGAGGAGTCAAGGTGGGAGAAGAAGAGACAAGGACCCAGATCTGAGGCTGGAGTTGCAGATGCAGTGAATTCATTATTAAGAATATGTATGTTGTCATTATTGGTCATTTTTATGAGTCATGGATAAATCAGGCTGTAATGATGCTACTTAATCAACACATGATAGGCTTAATATGTTGTTATTATACAGGCACATCCCCAAATTATTAAGTTGGCAACAGCTTTCTTCAACTATTTCAAGGGAGGCCAAGCCTTTTAACTGTTTTAAGGAAATGTCAGAGTATTCAAAAGAAAAACATTTGAACCATTTCCTCCTCATGGAAACATTTGATGGGGCAAATTTACTCTGTCATGTTTATAGAACCTGCTGATGTGATATCTTCCTCCTACAGATGTCTTGACAGGGCAGGAGGATGTTCGTCAAATTGTGAGGTTTCAGAGTTACTTGTCAGATAGTGAAACTAACCGTCAGTGTTTCCCCACGTCATATTTGTATCACTGTTGTTGTTTTGTCTCTGCACAAAGGTCTTTATGTATCTTTCTCTAGCCATTTGCATTCAGAATAGCTATCAAAATGATGTAACATTAAACACAAGATTATCATGATGTGACGAGTATTGAGTGTGTGTGTGTTTGGAAGTGTCTACATCAGCAGCAAGAGCGTGTCATGACTGGTCTTTGTTGTTTGGAGCAGAGACGGAGAGAAAAGAATTAGGCAGGCAGAAGGAGGGAGACAATGTCTATTATTGATGCTGGAGAACAAAAACACCATTAAAGTCTGAGAGGAATATTCTTAGGTTGACCAAAAACATTAAGATTTCATTTGCACACTCAACACATACGGTTTATAATGGATAAAACAGCTTTGAATATGAACAGTTGCATAGAAAATCTTAAATTAAGCCCAAGAAAACACAGGTTTGGTGCACAAAAACCGTTGTACACCCACAACACCCAAAACAAGCTGGACTGCTGAGAAATGATGAAGCAGAAATAGTGATGTTATGTAGACCGAAAAATTAAGAATTGCGATAGGTGATGTCACTGTATTGTCATCACCTCCCACACCATGGTTCCCACAGACACAGCAAAGTGACTGTTTCCAAAGTCAAAAGACACACAGTCGCACTTTGAATTGAAGAATACACTCTAGAGTACTCTGAGTGTCTTTTGGCATTGTGATTTCTTTGTGTTTGCCACGTGCAGTGTCTGTGTGTTTTTTGTGCTGCCACATGGCATGATCTAATCCAATAAGCTGAATGGACCTGTCGTCCCTTACAGACTCACTGAAGGCCTCTAATCTCTCTCTCTCTCTCTCTCTCTCACTCACTCACTCACTCACTCACTCACTCACTCTCACACACACACACGTTCTGTTTTCTAGACAGTACAAATGTAATTCAAAAGTGTCTTCCTTTACTAGACAACAGTGTGCAATATGTATGAATAATTACACCAGGGTTTGGTTTTGGAGGATTAACACAGATCATTTCCATAGCCAGTGACACATGTACAGTAAGTGATGGAGTCCCGTGTGGCAGTGGTGTTAACATACGTTCTGAATGTGTCTCTTAGCCACGTCTCCCAATGCGGGCTCAGAACTGGAGCAGGCCAGACCTCAGACCAGTGGAGAGGAGGAGCTACAGCTGCAACTGGCTCTGGCCATGAGCAGGGAGGCTGCAGAGCAGGTACACACACACACACACACACACACACACACACACACACACACACACACACACACTAACATGAAAGAGCATGAATCCATGCTTGTCATTATCTTTTCTTACCGTGTGCCTGTGTTTAAAAATTTGCAGATAGAAACTAGCTTATTAAATTTCAAAAGGTGGCTTTATAGGAAACTAATAATCATAGTAATCATCTTTTATTTCAGTACTTCACCACATCAGTTCTTTAGCAGGACCCAACATATCTAGTTTTTAAGAAATGACAGAAGTTGCACATGCGCTGCTTATGCTAACTGTGCTCTGGGTGTGTGTGTGTGTGTTTAGGAGGAGCGCATACGCAGAGGGGACGACCTGAGACTACAGATGGCCTTGGAGGAGAGTAAGAAAGGAGGTCCAGACTCTGTAAAACTGCCCAAGAAGAAGAAAGGGGTAAAATACACACAAACATGGAGACTAGAGTGACTCAGTTATTCCATTATCACAACCGTGCTCCTGAGGTAGTCTTGTCTCTCCCCATCCTCTTCTTCTACCTGACCCCGACTGCTGCTTCAGTAGCAGTAATGAAGCCACTAACTGGCAGCAGACTGCCTCCTTTACTCATCATTATTCTGCCTGAATAGCTGGCTGACTGCAGTTTGAGGGCACGCAGAGCTAAAGTGATGAAGTACGGCTGCATGACTATGGCTCATGTTGTATCTCAGCACATAATGACATGACCACTGTCAGTAAGTTTGAATAGTTTTTGTGCTGTAGAGATGATAATGGCTGACCAACAGCTGTTCCTCTTCTATCTGCATCTTTGTTCTCCTTCTAACCAACTTTCTCTGCCTCTTTCCAGCCACAGTCATCTTTGATGGATCTGATGGATGTCCCAGAGCCTGGTGCCACTGCTGACCCCTGGGGTGCCGGTGCCGGTGCCGGTGCTGCGGTTGGGGCAGCTGCTGTATCAGAAGACCCCTGGCAGCCTTACGGTACACACACATACAGTATACGCTCTCTCACTGGAAACGGTCACATCCGATTGTATCTACACACTGACTGTCGTCGTTGAGAAGGATTTGTGTACAGAGTCAGTTTTTCTGTGTGTTTGTGTCGTCTCTGCTCTCCACCTGCAGCTCGTAGGACTATGACTCTTTGTTAAATAGGAATGCTGCTCCACTGGCCCAGCAGCATTACTTCACAGAGAGGAGGGGAGGGGGGGGAGGATGTTAGAGGAAGATACCGTGGAGGAAAGGCGTGTGGAGGGACGGGGAGGCAGGGGAGGAGGCTGTGGGGTGTTATGTAAATGTTGACAGATGAGCAGTAGTTTAAGAATGGGTCAGATCGAATACATGCCTGCTATCAGAACCTGCATGAAACCGCTTTGCTTTTGTCTCTTATTTGACCTTTTCTCACCTTTCTCCTGCCCTCTTCCTCTGTCCCTCCTCCTCCTCCTCCTCTTTTCTAATTTGGCTTTATGTTTTGCATGCTTCATCCAACCCCCTCATCCTTCCCAACACTGCCCCCCCCCCCCCGCCCCCCAGGGTCTGCCCCTAAGCCAGCAGCCCCAGTGGACCCATGGGGCGCTCCTCCTTCTGTCCCACCCATGAAGAGCACTGATCCCTGGGCATCAAACTCCATGCCCGCCTCTGACCCTTGGAGCTCCGCAGCTGCCCGCCCCAAGACTTCCAACGCAGGTGACCATCAGGGGAAAACTCACTTTTTTAAATCTGTTTCATCCACAGGCTTCAGTTGGTAGGGCATTCACAAAGTCACCACCACAACTGTACCTCCACCAAAGTTAGTTTGTCTGGGAATGATATATTTGAGAGTTGTTTAGTATTTTTGCACTATTTAGCTCTATTGTAAGAAATTAAAAAGATATCTAATCAATGACAAAGTTTCTCGAAGACTCAGCAGCTGTGTCAGAAGGCACACACGGTAACAAATGCTTATGCACATCTGCATGCATTTGCTTGCTTATTGTGTTCATTTATCATTTTCAGTTTACCAAAATATCCATACTCATTCATACTTGTGTTGTCTGTTTCCATCTGTCTACATGTGTGTGTGTCTGCTGTCTGTTTATGTGATTTTGTTTGTGTGTGTGTATATGCGTTGTCCCCTTTCAGGTAGCTTTGACCTGTTCAGTGCATCCAACGGTACGTCAAAAGAGGACTTCTCAGAGTTTGACAGCCTGCGCTCCTCCTCCTCTGTCCCCACTGGTACTCACCCATGTCTTCGTCTCTCTACTGACACGGAGTTTGTGTTGTTTTTCCTCAGTGTCTGAAGTGATGCCTGTCTGCAGACGCAATGTTTCTGCGGGGCACAGACACACACACGTCTTGTCTTTGTATGTAAATATCACCAGACCTGAGCAGATGATTTTCCACTGCAAATGCAGTCTGCTCTGGTCTGGTTTCATATCAGTGTGGCGTAATCTGATGCAGCTTTCATGTGTTTATTGTGAAATACATTTTTCGACCTGGGCCATCCAGTTTATGGAATCCCTTTAGATCTTTTATTGAACCAACAATGAATTTTCCAAAAGTTTGGATTAAACCCATTCAAAGCTCCATTCAAAGCTCCATTCAGCTTGGTGTGTGAGAGGGTTCCAGTGAACAGTTTGGCACAGGTCTCAGTGTTCTTCCCATGTGGTTTGGCAGTCGCTGGGTGTGGGAGGGTGACATTGGTGTCTGACCAGCGTCGGAAATTAGCGGGGGCAAGGGCAAAAATGCCCCAAGAAATCTCAGATTTGCCCCTAAAAATCATGATCAGGGGACAAAAATTGTCCCCAATATTTCAAGGGAAAAAAGAAGATATTTACCAGTTTAGGCCAATATCCTAATCCTACATTAAACCATTTTATTTTCATTCTGTTCTATTTTCTCCGCCCGCCACGACTGAGTCTGGCACGAAAACATACTGATAATCTATTATAAACGATATTAATGAATGAAATTTCAAAATCTCCCCATCCACTATATTTATTAGAAATAGTATCACTGCTGTTTGTGATTGTGTTTTTTAAATTACATACTTATTCCACATGATTGCACACATCTCTTTGGAACAGCAATAGTATGCTGGTGATTACTGTGGGGGCAAAAGTTGAAATATTTTTTTAATTTCCTACACTGTGTCTGACTTTTGCTCCAGCCCAACACAAACACTTCTGATACAGTCAAGGACAAGGTGAGAAGGAACAGGAACACAGGCGCACAAAGTTACTTTTCCCAGAAAGAAAAAGTCTCTGTTGAACCACTAAGCCACCTTATCACCACACGATATGAACTTCAGCGCTGTTAAGGAAGCTGCCCTCTGCAGGATGAGTTGTAGAAATGTTACTATTTGAATCAGCTCTGGCTGAAATCTACAGGATTTATGGGGTGTTAATACACACTAGGCCTGTCTGATCTTATCATGATCAGCCCTGCTACATCTTTGTTTCTGTTCAGTTTCCGTCTTTGACATTTGGTGCGTGTCCATGTGCAAGTGCATTAATGAATGCCTCCACTGCTGTCTGACTGCTGCCGCAAACAAACAGCCAGGCTGTCTGGCTCTGATGTCCTCTCATAACAGCATCTTCTCATTGTTATTGCATCAACTCAGTTTTATTTCCTGGTAAATGTGAATGTGGGTTCTCACGTGCAGGTGGCTGCTATGTTTGGGTGTACTGGGGGGGTTGGTGGTAAGTGAGAGGACAGATTTTGCACATTTTCTGAGGCATTTTTTAATGTTTACTAGACCTTTGCAATGCAAAATGTGAGTGTACTTAACTGTCCAGTATCACAGATATGAACAATATAGATAATCGAGCCGGTGTCAAACTCAGGTTTACTGTTAGCTATACGTCTGTTCTTGTACCGTAGCTTTGATTACAGAGTTGAAGTCTTGAACTCTCCAGTTCAAGACTAAATATGAAATATTGTCTTCCTGTATTCATGATGTCTCAGTGTTTTTATGTTTTTGTTCCCTCAAAGAGAAGTTCAGTAACAGCTTTTCATCAGAGAAATACAACTGCTCTTTGTTACCCAGGTGATGGGGGCATAGCATCCTCTATCCCCTCCCAAGCCAGTCTCGCTAGCAGCGGCAGCCTGGACCTCTTCGACCCCCTGCCCACCTCCATGTCTACTTCAGCCACCACAAACCCAACCAGAAAGACTCCGGAGTCCTTCCTGGGTCCCAATGCTGCCCTCGTCAATCTGGACTCTCTGGTGACCAAACCAGCCCAGCCTGCGCCAGTCGTCAACCCATTCTTGGCTTCAACAGGTGGGGAGACGAAGAGAAAACATGACAAAGTTGCTCTCAAAACTTGAGTTGTTCCTACTCTTACCACTTTTCTTTTCACATTTTTACAGACTATATGTCAGCTAATAGTTTAGAGATGTTAGTTTAGGAAATGAGTTTGTATTTAAATGCACAGAAAGGCATTTTTTAAAGCAGGTAAACACACTGATTAATTTGTACCGATTAGATAACTGTGTGTGCTAGCCAGGAAGTGTAGTCATTACGCCAAGAAACATGGACATACACGTGCAGGCGTGAACACACACAGGCAGACACACCCATCTGCACAGTTGAATGCTGAATCATTGACCCTAGCTGTAAACTCTGAGGGCTGAGAGATGAATCATACTGAACTAATTTCATAAAATCACAGTGTAGTAATGGTAATAGTGTAGTGTTTTAAACAATATTTGTAAGTAACAAAAATTATCTATTTGTCACCATAGTAGTCGCCTCATTGTAGAGCCCAACTCAACACGTACTGTATGCTGCTCTGGTACTCTGTGAGCTCACTAACATTTGCTTTCTTCCTTTGTCCCTCACCCGTCTTTATTCAGGTGGCTCTGCTCCAGCTCCATCAGCCCATGCCAACCCCTTCCAAGTGAGCCAGCCAGCCCCCCCCACCCTCAACCAGATGCGGGTCAGCCCCATGCCCGCAGGCTTCGGCGGCATGCCCGAGCCCATGGCCCTCTCCTCCCTGCCCGCTCAGCCCATCACCATGGTCCCCCTGGCAGGGATGGCCCCCATTGGCCGCGCGATGCCCGGATTGGGGGTTGGCGCTGTCGGAGGTGTGGGGACGAACATGGGAATGAGTGCGGGGATCCCGGCCTCCATGTCCATGCCCCAGCCCCTGATGAGCATGCCACCCCAGGCCGGGACGCAGCCCACCGGAACCACCAACCCCTTCCTTTTGTGAGGGGGTGACTGGGGGACGACTTGCCCCAGAGTAACCCCCTCCTCTCTCTCTTCCTCTCTCTTCCACTTTGGCTCCTTAAGAAGCTTCAAAATGAACAAGGAGATGTCTTATCCCATTATCTTATCCCTTTTTATAACCAACTCTTAGCCAGGTCGTAGTCCCAGCCTCCCACCTTAACACACTCCTTCCTCCTCTGTCTCTTCCTCTCAATGCTACAAGCTGCCTAGCCCTGTGTGTTCCATACTGATCTGACGAGGATGTTGATGACCACAAAGAGTTTGCATCTGTCTACAGACTTACAGAGTAGCAGTGGTGTTTACAGTTTTTCCACAGAGGCAGGACAGGACCCGGTCTCTCCTCCCTGTCCTCCTCTTCATTCACTCGCCTCCTCTCCCTTACTTCTTCCCTTAGGATTGCTCCTTTCTTCTTCTGTGGTGGAGTGACAGGAGAGTCTGACTGTACTAACGCCAGGATCTTTATCTCTTCATTAGAGCTAATCTTTTATAAGCCCTGTCAGCTGTTGTGTGTGTGTGTGTGAGAGAGTGAGTGCACACATCTCAGTACCTTTTACACTGTATATTCCAGTGGGTTTTACTTACACACACTGGAGTAAGGATGAGAGATGGTCAGATGTGTTTATACTCTTGTGTGTGTGTGTGTGTGTGTGTGTGTGTGTGTATTACTAAGCAGGGATTTTGCACAATGTTTTCGGGTTTTTTTTCTTTTTCTTTCTTTCCGCGACTGTTGGGCTCACCGTTACACCTTAGCTAAGGGAGGGAGGCTAGCCGCTACAACGGCCTTGACAACACACACTGCCTCGGCTCTCGGTACCACTCGGTCACAACTCTCGTCTGGTCACTTCCCGTCAACTTGGACCTTTTCCTCACCCTCCACGTGAACTTTGACCTCCCTCCAGGGGTCACGGGATAAACAATGAACACTTATAAATGGAGAATGAACCCCTCGTCCTGGGGGTTTAAAAGATGCGCGAACGCAATTTTTGTTTGTATGCGTGTGCTCACGCAGGTGTACTGTTAATGCTCGGATACTAACAGCCACATGTTGATGTATTTGTCACTGAGTCTCCCCCAGTGTGTGTTTAGAGAAAAAGACATGAACTGTGATGGCATCAGTATTTTGCTATCTGAACACATGGATGCAGCGAGGCATCATGGGACAGTTTTTTTTTCTTTTCTTTTTAGTTTGTTTCTAGGGTCAAAGGGAAGAGGGTGGGTTGTGTGTGCGCGTGCAGTTTGCATGAGAGATATGTTTAGCTTCCAAGTGTACTTTAATGAGCAAGTTTGTCCATTTCTCACTTAGTAAAGTGGAAGTGACTTAGAAATTACTTAAGTTAGTATCTGAAGTGAAAGTCAAAACAGGGGGATAATGTAGACATCTGCAGCTTTAAATGTGTGTGTGTGTGCGCTTGTGTTGCATGGGCAACCATATATCAAGGAGTGTTACTATGGTGACAGGGTTGCGAGGAAAGCTCTGGGTTTAAAGGGCACGTCAGCCACTCGGCATCGTAAAAAGACTTTACCTCCGAGTGGATTTACTGTGGTTAATCTATCTGCAAGAACATTACCTGGTGGACACACACACTCACACACACACATGGGGTTGTTCCAGCATCGGTCTATTGATAGCACAGGGGATCCCGCAGCAAACAACAGTGAGATGTGTCATGTAAACAAGCAGTTGTTCATTTTGTTGGTTACTTTTTGTTTACTCGTTAGATGTAAATCCATAGCCAAGCCTTTCAGAGTTTTGGAGCTGTGTACTAGCATGTATCATCATTCATTCTCTCTTTTGTCTATTTTCTGTCATTCTAGTTTTTTCACCCTATGGGTAGGCCATGTAATTCTCTTCTCTTAGAAGCACAACTGTTACCAAAGTCATAGCGACTGTGATTTCTGAGGATGTCGTACTTTTGAGTAGTTTGAACAGTAGGGTCACACTTCACTGACATTTTTTTTCTGTTTATGGATGCTCATGATATCAGAGACTTCATTATTATAATTTTTTTTTTATTTCAGAGCTATTTGTGCAGGAGTTTGTGTAAGAAAGTGTTACTGTTGGCTGAATATCGACACATTTACTGACAACAAGCGGAGCGTCTGGGTTGATGAAATACAGCTGACGGATTGCGCCCGGTGTATAGACCCATCTTCTCTTTAGGTCACTGTAATCCCTGTTCTTCAATTCTGTTGATATCACTGCCAATGTTATTACTGTGGAGGGGGTGTTTTTTTTTCTTTTTTTCTTTTCCTTTTGGTGTGAGATGGCGCCCTCTCCTGGTCTGCTGTGGTATGATGGCTACATCGCAGGACCCTTGATATTTCCACTAAACGCAGACCTTCATTTCTCTCAGGCAAAAGGAGGGGCAGCTCCAACTGTGTGTATGATTTTCATGATGATGATGCTGAGGGTGATGATGATTTTTATGCTTGGGGTCCTGAATTAATGGATGTGACACTGACCTGCAGACCAGCAAACCTTTTTAATCTCAACTAAATATATGCAAGAATTGGAGTTGGAAAAGGAAAAAGATAAGACTTAATGCTTGATGTGTTTTGCAAAGTTAAATTTGCTAATAAAGTCTTGTTTATTGAAACGCTACTATATTCTAGGTAAGACATGTCACTTTCTCACTGGCCTTGATTTCACTGCGGCCTGACCTTTTAACTTTACTCCTGCGATTGTGAAAAAGGTTGTGTTATCAATGCGTTGGAGAAAAAAAACAAACAACTTTTCTGTCTTGAACAAATTCAGCACTCCCAAACACTCCGATGACACTGCAGTTAAACACTTTTTCTTGATCTCTGGCAGCAGTTTCACAGTCGTGGCTATGGTGCATTGAAAATGTGGCCTGTGTGTAGCGAGCTCCTCTGCGTGTTACTATGTATTCACTATGCTTATATCAAGAGGACTAACTGACCTTCTGGACCGTCTGTCTTTATATGCATAAACAGCCTCCTTTTAATCTTTTCCACGTCTGTCTATTTACCCTTCTCATAGTACTGGGAGCAGGCTGCTTTTTTTTATTGGATACGTGCTCAACCTGTTGGCATTATAACTGTATAATATAATTTATCATTTGTACTATTGTAACATACTGTTCCTCTGTATACCTTATTATTCTGTGTAATGGGTTTTTGTAGGAAAAGTCACCGTGGTATTTTAACGGCATCTAAACAAACGAACGCAGCAGGCCGCACCCTGTTGGATGAGGACAACTGTAGCTGCATTGGTTCAAAATAAAATGTGTATCACTTCAGCTCTGTAACTCCAGTGTCTGTGTCCTTTTTTGTCCTTTTTTAAATCAAATGTCCAAACATTAGTTGAAAAGTTACAATTTCACATGAGACTATGAGTAGAGGGTAATCTGAACAACTACTGTGATGTGTTTAACAATATGTGCTCAAACATGAACAATTCAGAGGCAGAAATCCACGTTTATTTAAAAAAGTAAAAAAAATAGTAAAACAAAAATTTAAGACAATCCAAATATATCTGAAACTGCTTATATTTGAATAAATGTAATAAAATCTCATTCAAATTTCATTTCTACGCATTTTTACTAAAATATACTAGATACAGGAGTGTGTATGTGTGTGTTCTGATTGATCAGAGTTCTTGCCACTTTTTGCATTGCAGTATTGTAGATTTCCATACTGCCTGAGGAAGTAAACAAGTCAATTTAACGTGAGTGTTGCGCTTTCGTTTTGGTGGGGACCAAACGTCCTTGAGGGCAAAAAAACAAAAAAAACAATTAAAAACCAACCAACTGTCTCAAAAGCAGTCTCTTACGTTATTACATTTTGTACGTTTGTTCCTCTGTCGACCAGCCAGATGTGGACTGTGTGTTTGCAGGGCTTGATGGTCCTGTGTTGTAGCCCAGTTTCTTCATGTCCTTAGTCATGATGTGAAAGGAGACGGTGACGAAGCCTTGGGAACGAACCCGCGTCACTGCAACACAATACAGGATACATATCATTTTCTACCTATTTAGAGGCAAATATGTGACATTATCAGTGGCTAAAAACATGCAATATACTCAAAGTTCCACCCATCCACATTTATTTATTGAGAGAACAGCACATCCCTGCTCTCACATCCCACCAGTCTTCTTAGATTGAGGTAGTTCTGTTATGCCTGTCTAGATCAGCTTAAAAGTAACCCACCTACTGAGAAGTGACTCATAGAAATGTCTGGTTCAAGGAGTTTGCTGCTGTGCAACTAATGTGTTACTGTTAACAATGATTTAAAAAAAAAAAAAAAAAGAAATACAGACAAAATTTACAACAAACCTTCTCTGCCTTCACCCTGGGCCACTACTTTAGGGTCTGTGTACTCAGGCCGCCGTCCCAACAGCCAGCTAAACAAGAAGAAAAAACATGTTAAAAACTACAGAGAGAGAGAGACAGGCATTCACCTTCAAGTGAACTGAGCTGCCAATTTACTGTATATACTGTATACAGTATAAACACAGGGGTTGTACTTCAAGGTGGACAATGTTATTGTTTTTGATGAGTTTTAAAAAAAATAATTTTTCCAACTTACTTTCGCATAAAGATAAATCTTGTCCTGACATTAAAATTTGATTCAACCAATCATAAAATATTATGCACTTGCTATTCAAAACTCACTCCCATGAAAAGTCCTCTCTGGCACACAGGAAGTGATGCGTTAATGTACACAGTAGGTAGAGTGCATGAGCAAGAACCCAATGTTGCGTTTGTGTCTTTCCATACACTGATAACAGCAGCTGGCAAACAACACATACTGATGATGTGGACTATTCTCACCACAGAGGCCTAAGACTATCATCAGTAGGACTCACATACACACACACGGAAAAGCGGTAAATATTTGATAACGCTCAGGTATCGGCTGCTTCCCCCAGCAGGCACCACTCATCATGCGCAGCACCACCGCTGCTGAGACAGAAAACTAAACACACAAACACATGACTGTTCACAGATCTCACCTCGTGAATTTCTGAAGTCTCCATGTGGGCTCAGGAACAAACATGGGGATGGTTCGTGTATGTCTGAGAAATAAAAACAAATAACAGGTTCTTCTCAAACAGACAGTTAACAAGAACAATTCTTTAAAAATCCAATCAAACTAAATCAGATCCTACCTTACTATGTTCAAGCTTAGTTTTTGTGAGGAAAACAAGCAATATCCACATGCTTTAGGCAGGGATGTGAATGTTTACTAAGTAGTCCAACTAAAATTAGTGCCTTGGGTAGAAGAAGATGGAGGTAATACTGACTGTCCAGCTGTGAAGGGGATGTGTGTTGCTCCATAGCCCCTGACCACATCGTTTCCAAACACATCTGGACCGTACACACTCACCACGAGCTGAGGCCCTGGAAAATGAAAATTAAGTCTTCATTTTGTACTAGTCGTATTTTTAGCCTTCCGCAGTGTAATTTCCATGTAATATGATTTCTGAAGGGCCCAAAATGCCTCATTGGAACCTCAGAGATGTTTATCAATGTATGAATGAAGGCAACAGCCACCAAACATCTTTGTGTGGTATGTATGTGTCTGTGTGTGTGTGTGTAATGCTCACATCCAGAGGGGTTTGTGCTCTTAAACGTTGCCTCCAGTGGGAAGTTCCATATTAATTTGTGTGAAGACTGACTGCCTTTACAGGTTATTTGAGTGATGCCTTCCTCCAACCCCTAGAGAGAGAGAGACAGATAAACAGACACTTGCTAGTAAGAGGATAACCAGACATAATTCATTTTATAAATTGATAACCCTAACTGCTCTATACTTTGTTTTATAAAGGTTGCATGCATATGAAAAAAAGTTCTATATGGTTTTTCAAAACAATGGCACAGCACCATCATATTTTTCTGCACCACTGTTAATGCTCCTTCAAAACATTCTCTACAATTTTACAATAAAATAGGTCAGTTAGGTCAGACATGAATAAATAGTGAAGGATAGTGAAACTATACAAGTGTATGCATTTTGTGAGACTTTATTTGTTATTCCAATTCACAATTTAGTGACTATTTTACTTGTTGCCTTGCAGAAGAAATTCTACATTCAAACATGCGATGCACTGCTTGAGTTTGCACTAACCAGCGGTAGCGTTATATAGTTGACGGTATGTGGAGAGCATTAAAACACTACACTAAACACAGTCAGTCCTCATGTCAAGTAACGTTAGCCAGCTAAATACTCACCGAGGTGGGAGCCCAGTCGTGGCCGTATACAAAACAGTATTTGCAGTACAAGTTGTCATACTCTGGAAACTGAGACACAACAAAGAAATCGCCTTTACACTTGGAAGTAATGACACACAAAGTCAGAATGTAGAACAAATTCACGCCGCAGCTGCGCCTGAAATTAGCCGCTAGGCTAAGACCCAGAAGCGCCACTCACGTTCGCTCCCTCAATTTGTCCGTTCACAGTGAGGAGAAACACGGCCATCGCGGCTTCGGTAAGTAAGCAGGGAATTTACGGCGTCTTTGCTTCGCGAGTAGTTCAACCCAGTTTAGCAGAATCCCGTTGCTGCTCATTGATCCAAACCATCTAAACCCTTTCCGTTGCTACGGCGACGTGTGCTCCTCCTCACGGCTACCCGCTAGGTCCAAACTGAACAGAAGCGCCAAAAAGACAGAAAGCTGAGCGGTCCACAAGATGGCGGCAGCGTACCAAACCCAAATCCTCGCGGCTCAAAGCGGACCTGAAGCAAAAGCTGTAGAAACACAAAGTAAGTGGGCCGTGTGTTGATATTTCCTTGTCAAGCAAATGGCGGGGCTTATTTGGCAGATGTGGAGAGCAGAGAATGCACTGTCGTGTGGCTTTTTCAAGGTAATTAAACGCTAACTGTGTGTCAACGATTAGCAAACTCTGAGAAAAAGAAATGGCAGCAAAATAAGTTCTCCACATAGTCTCTGTGCTAGGCCTACTTCTGTTATACACAAATGTAACTTAGTCATGTTATCATATAAAGGTCTGAATTTGTATTTATTTTATTTTGTAATTATTACACTCTAAGATACAAACCTCATTAATTCACCAAATTGACCGGAGTCGATTGGAGTTGAATAAACTTTTATAAAATGTTATTTTGGCATTGCAGAGAAGACACCACATCGTTTAGACCATCAGCGTCACAGAGGCTAGGCTATAATTTAACAGTTAATTGGATATAGAAATTCTGAAAAAAAGTACATTTTATATAGACTTGTTTTGGTAGAGCGCTTTGCATTTGGGGAACTGACTTTATTCTCAGAATTCCTACAGTCCACCCTGACTGGGTTTCTCCACTGCAACCAAAGCCAAGGATGGCTATGTGTATGTGTTGTACCCCGCAACACCATACATGCTGTGAGGAGCCTGGCCTATCATGAAGGACTTTGAGCTCAAAATAGCATATACTTTGGGGTAATTATTAGGCTACGTATCCATTTGCTGCCTTTATTCACGTAATTAGCTTTGGTCACACACACCTACAATTTCCCCCTCCGTCTGTCTGCACCCCCACCTCTCTTTCTTTCTGTCTGTCCGATAGGTTGCTGTGTGTCCTGCTGTCAGACAGCAGCGGGCCCCCCAAGTCTCTGACCTTTATTACTGCCCAAACAGCAGCTGTCTTTCCATCCTCCATCCTTTTACTGCTCTGTTCATTTGCCCTCCTCAAAGCTTGTGTCATTTTTTGGCCTCTTACCCCCCCCCCCCCTTCCCCTCTTCCCCTCTTCCATAATAAAGTCAGGGAAGCATTAACTTGTCATTAGTAAACAGGCCACCATTACACAGTCAGCACACAGACATCCCTAAAGTCTCAGACACATTTAAGTAAATACTCCTTAATAAGTACCTATATGATTACACTGTAGCCTATACAATAACCCTGTTACATGTCTCTATCCTCCTGCTCTCACCCTTTCTTCTGTTACCTGAATGTCCCTCCTCGCCTCCTCTCTCT
>SEMN01000055.1:1827498-1844465 GCA_005408345.1 Macquaria australasica
TCAGATTATTGTCTGGTTTTTTGTTCTGTTTTTATAAAAAATGTGCATCTGCAAAGTGCGTATTGGCATTTTAATGTTGCCCTGCTCCATGACAAAGCTTTTAGAGCGGCTTTTGAACATTTCTGGCTAGCTCACAGAAAATCTATGTCTGGTTTTAGCTGTGTCCAACAATGGTGGGACTTTGGAAAGACTCAGATTAAGCAGCTTTGTCAACAGTTCACTCGTAATGTCACTAGAGACATAACCAGATCTATGAGGGACCTGGAGACTCAGCTGGTAGAACTGCAGAGTCGAGCAGAGTCTACAGGAGATCGAGGGCTTTTAAATTCCCTCAAATCCAAAAAGCGGGCTTTAGCCAACCTGCTGGGCGTTGCAGCAGAAGGTGCTCTGGTCAGATCACGGTTTCTTAACATCACACAGATGGATGCCCCCTCTCAGTTCTTCTTTGGTCTGGAGAGGAAGAATGGACAAAGAAAAATAGTTCACTCCCTGCGATCCAGCAGCGGCTCTGCAATCTCCGATCCTTCTGAGATCAGGAAATTTGCAGTCTGTTTTTATAAAGATTTATTTAAAAGTGAACTTACAGAAAACCCAGATGTGTGCAGTAGCTTCTTCACAGGTCTTCCTCAGGTGGAGACTGAAGCCAGCACAAAGTTGGAGGCTCAGTTATCTCTGCAGGAACTGCATACTGCTCTGATGGGCCTAAAGAGCGGGAAAGCTCCCGGCATTGATGGTCTCCCTGTTGACTTTTATAAGTCTTTCTGGTCTGTGTTGGGAGAAGACCTGCTGGAGGTTTTTAACAACTGCCTGGAGAGAGGACGGCTGCCTCTGAGCTGCAGGAGGGCAGTCATCACCTTACTGCCCAAGAAGGGAGACCTGCAGGAGCTAAAGAACTGGAGACCTGTCTCTCTGCTCTGCACGGACTATAAAATACTGTCCAAAGTCCTGGCCTCCAGACTCAGAGAGGTGATGGCATCGATCATCCATCCTGATCAGACGTACTGTGTGCCCGGCAGGCTAATCAGTGACAACGTCACTCTGATTCGGGATATTTTGGAGGTCTCTGGCTCATTGGCTGTAGACACTGGTCTGATTTCAATAGACCAGGAAAAAGCTTTTGACCGGGTTGAACACAAGTATCTGTGGCAGACTTTAGCTGCTTTTGGTTTCAACCCAGGTTTCATAGCTAAGATCCGGGTTCTGTACAGTGACATTGCGAGTGTGCTGAAAATAAATGGAGGTCTGAGTGCTCCTTTTAGTGTTCAGAGGGGGATCAGACAGGGCTGCTGTCTGTCCGGCATGCTCTACTCTCTGGCCATCGAACCTCTGCTTCACAAGCTGAGGAACAAACTGAGTGGTGTTTGTGTTCCTGGCTGCGACGTCTTTTTTAAACTGTCGGCGTACGCCGATGATGTCGTAGCCCTGGTTAACTCGCAGAAGGACATTGACATTTTAACAAACACTGTGGATCAGTTTGGGTGCATTTCCTCGGCCAGAGTTAACTGGGGTAAGAGTGAAGCTGTCGTGGTTGGGGACAGGCTGGGGGGTCAGCTTAGGCTACCTGGAGGCTTGATGTGGAAGAAAGGAGGACTGAAATATCTGGGAGTCTTTTTGGGCAACGAAATGTTTGTAAAGAAAAACTGGGAAAATATTTTAGAAAAGGTCAAAGGTCGGCTTGGGAAATGGAAATGGCTTGTACCAAAAATGTCCTACAGAGGCCGTGTACTGATTTTAAACAATCTGGTCTCTACTGCTCTGTGGCACCGGTTGGCCTGTGTCGACCCCCCAGTTTCTCTTCTGTCTCGCATTCAGGCAGTGTTAGTGGATTTTTTCTGGGACAAGTTGCACTGGGTCCCCCAGAGCATCCTGTTTCTACCAAAGGAGGAGGGTGGACAGGGTCTGGTCCATCTAGCCAGCAGGGGCGCTGCCTTCCGCCTTCAGTTCATACAGAGACTCCTCACCGGACCTGCAGACCTGGTATGGAGGCGTTTATCCTGCTGCATCCTGCAGAGGTGTGGTGGTCTGAGACTGGGTCCGTCTCTGTTCCTGATGGACTGCAGGAGTCTGGACACTTCATCCCTACCAGCGTTTTACAGGAGTGTTTTCTCAGTGTGGATTTTACTGAGGAAGCAGAGGAGGGAACAGGCCGACTCTCTGTACTGGCTCCTACAGGAACCTGTACTGTTTGGAGGTTTTCTGGACTGTCCCAGCTGGAGTGGACCCACTTTGTCCAGATTTCTGAGAGCTGCAGGTGTTTCCACTCTGGGACAGGTGGTGGAGCTGGCGGGACCCAGGTTGGATGATCCTGTTGGACTGGCTGCTCAGCTGGGATTAAGGTCCACTCGGATTATGAGTCAGGTACTGAAGCACTGGAGACAAAAGTTGACAGCAGAACAGTGTCTTCTTTTAAATGACTTCTGCGACGGATCACTGCAGCAGAACTGTGAGGACCCGTTTCCTTCCATTGGACTGTTCCCGGATTTTAAAAACTGTTCTGGTCCTTTACTCGAGCCTGTGGACTCTGTGGGTGTGTCCCTGGAGGACGCCTCGGGGAAGACTCTATACAGACTCATGGTAAAAATTTTAAACCGGAACAAACTAAATGACCGCACTGACACGCCGTGGAGGACTTACCTGGACTTAGGCCCTGATGTCAAGCCAGCATGGAGGTCTTTGTACAAACCTCCTTTGTCAAAGAAACATGCAGACCTACAGTGGAGGATCCTGCACGGCATTGTGGCCGTGAACTCTTTTATCTCTGTAATTAATGCTGCTGTGGAGGACAGATGTCCTTTCTGTGATCAGAGAGAGACAGTGTTTCACTGTTTCTCTGAGTGCACTCGTCTCTCAGCTCTGTTTGTCTTGTTAAGCACCTTTTTTAACAGATGTGGGGAAGTTTTTATGAAACAGGTTTTTATTTGTGGTTTTAAATACACTCGTCGACACAAAGAGAAATGCCAGATTTTGAACTTTGTGTTAGGACAGGCAAAGATGGCGGTGTATCTGAGCCGCAGGAGGAAGGTGGAAGAAGGCTTGAACATTGATGTGGTTCCTGTTTTTCTCAACATGGTGAAATCAAGACTGTTGTTAGAGTTTAGTTTTTACAGAGCTGCTCAGGACCTGCAGAGCTTCCAGCAGATGTGGGGTTATGAGGGGGTGCTCTGCTCTGTCTCAGATGGAAACTTAGTCTTTGAACATGAGTTGCTGTAATTCTTGACACTATGTGAAGTTTTTTTTTGTTGTCTCTGTAATATTTCATGATTTTTCACAGTGATCATAGTGGAAAATAAAGGTTGGTTCTAAAAATCAAAATCTCTCTGTCTCTGTCTGTCTCTCTCTCTCTCTCTCTCTCTCTCTGTCTCTCTCTCTCTCTCTCTCTCTGTGTCTCTCTCTCTCTGAGTGCATGCTGGGAGTGTGAGTTGGCTGTGAGAGCGTCTCCTTTGGAGTGAGTGTATTTCTTTCTTTTTTCTATCTTTCTATCTGTTGTGACGGTGTGTTAATATTTGTGGTGTTGGGTGGTGGTAGTTTGGTGCACAGCGGGGTCAGGGGGGTTTTGTTAGCTCAGCCAGCGCGTGCTGGTTGGCGTCTTGCGTGTCGGCATGGAGTTCACCAACCTGACACGGAGACACGGCTTTAAGATCGCCGCTTCTTTCCCGTGCTCCGTGGAGGAGTGCAGTTTGGCGGTGGGGAAGGTTGTCGGGTACGGCAGCGTGAAGTCTGCCGCTCGGATGAAGTAGAGAAAGCAAACAAAGTAGTTGAGAGCGGAGTCGTGATCAGCGACACGTTCGTACCAGTGTTGCCTCTGACTACGCCAGCCAGGAGGCTGACGGTCTCTAACATACCGCCCTTCATCAGTGACGGGCTGCTGGGTAAAGAGCTGTCCAGGTTCGGGAAGATAGTCTCCCCGTTCAGGAAGCTGTCCTCGGGCTGCAAGTCGCCGCTCCTGCGGCACGTTGTGTCTCACAGACGACAAGTCAGCATGATTCTGAATAAGAAGGATGAAGAATTAAAGCTGACTTTCAAAGTAAATGTTGATAACTTTGACTATGTTGTCTTTGTAACATCCGAAACGTCTAAGTGCTTTGGTTGTGGCAATGAGGGCCATGTATTAAGAGCCTGTCCTAACAGAGCTGCTGCTGCTGATGCAGGAGAAGAGGCGGGAGGGCAGAACCAGGGTCAGGCTGAGTCCACAGAGCCTCAAGTCCAGAATCAGAAACGTGCTGAGCCAGAAAAAGAAAACCAGACTAACAGAGAAAAGGAATCGGAACAGAGCAGTCAGGATACAGCAGAAACAAGTGAGGACAGAGGTGAACACAGTTCAGACACACAGCAGGAAGCTGTGACACCAACAGGTGGGACTGAAAATAGCAGTGTGATGGAATTAATGGAAGAGGAGACAAATGTTAAAAATCTTAGTGTTAAAAGAAAACAAAACCGTGATGATAAAGGCTCCCAACAGAAAAAGGGAGCAGCTAGTGAGGCCACAGGGAACAAGGAAGTGGACCAGGCGTCCTCAGGCTCTGAGGCTGATATGGATGAGCAGGGTGCAGAGGACAGTGAACCCCAGACCTGTGATGGAGGACCAAGAACTACAAAAAGCAGAGAAAGACCATACAGTGTTTCTGCAGTCGACAAAGAACATGAGGGGAGTGAAGGTGGAGGATTACTTTGCTGATAAAGAGTGTTTTCTTGTGTCTGTACGATCACACATGTACAACAAGAAGAAAGCAGGCTTCACTGACCAGGAAATATACAGGCTGAAGAAGATATGTGTGAAGGTCAAGCAGGATGATGATGATGCTGAGACAGTCTAAGACACTATGTCTTATTTTTCATTTATTAGTATTGTTTTTCCTTCTCTCACATTTCATGAGTGACTTCAGAGTTACAACACTTAACCTCAACGGAGCCAGAGATGTGAGGAAGAGGGCCAGTTTATTTGAACTGCTGAAGCTGAAACACTCAAATGTGACTTTTCTCCAAGAAACACACAGTGACGTTTCAGTTGAGACTGAGTGGGAGAGGGAATGGGATGGGCAGGTCATCCTGAGTCACCTGAGTACAAACAGTGGAGGAGTGGCTGTTCTGTTCTCCAGAGACTTTCTACCACAGTCTTTTAGTGTCGAAGAGGTGATAAAAGGCAGACTGCTGGTAGTTACAGCATGTTTCGAACATTATAGTGTTGTTTTGATAAATGTATATGCTCCCACTTCAGGACCCGAAAGAGTTAATTTTTTAAATGAAATCGGTTTAATTTTGAATAATTGTTCTGGTGAAGAAATGTTGTTTTTAGGAGGTGATTTTAATTGTACAGTGAATGATGCAGCAGACAGAAACCACCGTGAGCCTCATGCTGCCTCCAAACATGCAATGACTCAGTTAATAGAGACTCAGAGTTTGGTGGATATTTGGAGGGAACTGCATGCCTCTCTCTCTCTCTCTGTCTCTGCCTCTCTCTCTCTGTCTCTCTCTCTCTCTCTCTGTCTCTCTCTCTATATATATGTGTGTGTGTGTGTGTGTGCGCGCGCTGCTGCTCTCTGATCACGTGATTTCAGAGAACCCACTCCGCGTGAGAGTGAACAGTGAGGACCTCGCGCTCCGTGCTGCTGTACCTGCTGCAGACTAACAGGTGAGAACCGCCACACCGTTTAAAAAGCGAGTTCTTCCTCCGCAGAAAGCTCAGGAAGTCGGGAGGAACCTCGGCGTCTCTTCCGTGTGCGGACAGGTAACAAAGTGACGCTGCTCACATGCTCTATGATGCGTCATCGTCATAATGAACAATGTAACTGCACCTTCAGAGTCTGCTAGAACCCTCTCACCTGTAGGGGCGTGGCCTCGTGGCGGTGCGGTGTGTTTATATAAAAGTCATGACGTAGGTCCCAGGTTCAGTTAGCTTAGCATAACCACGTTTCCTGCTAACTGAAGCACTCGGGTGTCTCCGTGTTCGCAGACAGAAATAACAGATTTATCTTTGAGCCTCTGAAACCGTCACGTGTGGAAGTTCTGCTACAGATGTTTCCTAGCAACAGATTTACACTGAAGTCTTTACCAGCTGAGACGTTCCTGAAGTTTAATGGTGAAACCTGATGAAGTGATGATGCAGGTAATAAATAAATATTGATCAGTGTCTGAGAGTGATGCTCTCTGGTAGTGAGATAACATGATGAACGTCCTCTCAGTCAAACATGAACTGACGAAACAGGAAGTGCTTGAATCTGTTCGCCGTTCAGGCTCCAGCAGAAGTGAACAGGAGGCTGCGGTCCAGGAAACGTGAAGGACTCGGGAGGAGACAGGATGTTACTGACGTGGGTCGCTTTAGATGTTAAAGCTGTTCTCTCTGCTGAAGGAGAGAAGACAGGAAGCAGTGAAGCAGCTTTCCTCAGCAGGTAGAGAAGTGGACCAGCTCTCATCACGGCTGGTCTCAGATCCTTCCTGAGCAGAAACGCTGGTCCACTGCAGCCGTAGTGAATGTTCATACACCAGATATGTAATGTGAGCGTACCTTAAATTCCCATCCTAGCTCCGCCCACCCCACCTTCTACCTGAGTGGAGGTCAGCCAGAATAAGTGAAACCGCCTTGTGAGTAACACCTGTCTCTTTGTGTCTCCACAGTCTTTCTGATCAGCTGGTCACACTTTGTGTTGTGGAAAGCAGCAGACTGTCAAACTGTCAGAAGAGTTCAGATCGTTCAGCAGACCGCAGAGCAAAACCTCCTGAAAATGGCCTCAAAACCAAGAAGAAGGAGCAAAGAAATGCCTCCTGATCTGTCTGACTTACTGAACACACTTATTAAACACGCAGCTTCATTCATCAAAGGCTTTGACAACACCGACCCAGAGATGAGACGGATTGTACGAGAGCTTCAGAAGATCGCTGATGAAGTAAAAAAGATGCAGGAGAGAACAGATGTAGCCAGAACAGCAGGAGCTGTTACTGGAGGACTCGGAGTCGGAGTCGGACTCCTGATCTTTGCAGCTCCGTTCACTGGGGGGACGAGCTTAATAGCAGCTGCTGCTGTTGTTGTTGGAGGAGCTGCTGTTGGTGCTGTTGGTGCAAATGTAACAAAAACACGAATGGAGAACAGAAGTGTAAATAAGGTAGAACAACTCGGGAAATACTTCCTGGAGATTGTTAAATTGTTAAGATCGACCTGGAAGAAATAAAGAGGACGTGTGAAAAGTTGGAGGAAAAATCAGCTGAAGTTCAGGCTGAAAACACTCTGACAGACATGGAGCAGTTTGAGCGGCTCCTCACACGAGTGTCTGACCTGAGAAGAAGGAGTGGAGACATTTTGATTAGAGCTGAAGCAGTGATGGAGGTGGTAGGTGAACTGTTGGTGCTCATTGTGCAAGTCTTCAGAGTCACTGCGACCCCTGAAGAGGACAGAAAGTTAAGAGACTCCATCATCCAGCCAGCTGATCAGTGTCAGAAGGTCGTTGATGAGTTCAATACGATGAAGGAGGAACTCAAAGTCTTCACAGGAAGTGAAGAGGAGAAATAAACGAGCTGCAGTGAAGAAAAGGCTGCGTTCACACAGAAACATCGAGGATCATTTCCAGCATCTTCAATAATAATTTCTCACTGAGTTTGACATCAGATTTTAAATGTGGGACCTGAATGATCCTCTGATCCGGTTTATCTCAGAGCTGGAATATGATATTTAATATCTGATGACGTGACACCTGCTTATAATTCTGTCTATAACTTTATTTACAGTTTAGTTTGATATATGGTGGATATAGCTGAGGTGTTAACTGAGAAAATGTTCTTTGCTCTGTTGATTTGTTTTATAAAATGCCTAATGTGTTTTTATATTTTCTGATTGATTTGGTTTCATGTTAATTTAGTGTCTTTATTCTGATTAGTTTTGATACATTGATTTTGTGTTTTGTTGACTTTTAAAAAAAAATCCATTTTATATATTTTCTGTTGTGTTAACTTGTCAATGTGTCAATATAAAAATTATTGAACATATATTCAGTATTAAACATATCAATACTTAATTCAGCTATTGTTTTGGAGTCACTGATCCCAATCAATAACCTCATTGAGTCAAATGATTTGTGAGTTTCTCCTCCTGTGGTGAATATGAACAGGGTCCTAATGAAAGAAGATCATTAACACGTGTTATATATGTGTATGTGTATGTATTCTCCAATACTTATTGATCTCTGTCCAGAGATGGGGGTCGATGGCGTATTTGAATCCACTTACTGAATCTAATCAGGTTTAACTTCCAACATTTGTGAGAAACTGAAGTGTAAAGTTTGAGCTGAGCAGCAGAACATATGAAGTATTGATTAAATGTTAATCAGTTTAACGGAGGTGAGATCAGCTGATGGAGGGGGGGGGCACTGAGGAAAGAAAAGCTCAAGTAAATAAAGAGACAGTGATGCTGAAGATGTGACGCAGAGAAAATGGATTATCAATAAACGTGAGGATGGAGCACCTCCTACTTTATCTCCTGCTGTGATTAATATGTTTAAATAACCTGTGGACACATGAAGATCAGCGTTGTGTGGAAAATGTAGAACATTTTAGTTAAAAATCTGAAATTAAACGGAAATCATTTAGAGAGATGAACATGGAGAGAGCGTGTTAGGCATGTGGAGGATGAGTGGGGAGCTGGACCCCGATCTGATTGATTTATATGGGTCAGTGGCTCTCAGAGGCAGTGACGACTTCAAGTTAAATCTGAGGGGGCTCGGAGATCATCCTCATCCCCCAAGCAGAGCACCAGGAGCACCAGGAGCAGCAGCACCAGGACCAGCAGCACCAGGAGCACCAGGACCAGCAGCACCAGGAGCACCAGGTGCAGCAGCACCAGGACCAGCAGCACCAGGTGCAGCAGCACCAGGAGCACCAGGACCAGCAGCACCAGGAGCACCAGGTGCAGCAGCACCAGGACCAGCAGCACCAGGTGCAGCAGCACCAGGAGCACCAGGACCAGCAGCACCAGGAGCACCAGGTGCAGCAGCACCAGGACCAGCAGCACCAGGAGCACCAGGTGCAGCAGCAGGAGACCTGGAAGTAAATGGAAAGTAGTAGTAGTATATTTTTTTAAGTAGTATTTTTTATTCAGTCATACATAATACAGTAAGTATAATCAATAACAACAGTCTATGTATTAATAAATGACTGAACAGGCTCAGGCAGAAGCAAAATGCTTATATATGTCTAACCTACATTCTTATCTATTTAAGCCTCCAAAAGGAAAAGAATCATTCACACTTGTAACCCTCAAAAATAGCTTTGTAAACCATTCTATTAAAAACCAAAAGCAAATTACACATTTTAAATTTTATATTAGCATTGTTCCATAATTTAACCCCAACAATAGAAAAACATCTCCTTTAAATCCCTTTTTTTAGCTTTTTGTATTGTAAACTTACAAACACTTCTCAAATCAGATTTACTCTCCCGTATAGAAAAAAACTTTTGTACACAATCTGGGAGTGACTTTGATTTAGCTTTTATAATAAACCAAATCCTTAAATTTCAAAACTTATAAACCGTGGATTTGTGTGATCATAATAACCAGCCTTATTAAGAATACGTATGACTCCTTTTTGTAGGGAGACTATAGAATTTATACTTGTTTTAAAAGTCGACCCCCACACTTCCACACAGTATGATATGTAAGGAAGTATGAGTGAGCAATAAATTATATACAAGGCCTTATAATTTAATATATCCCTAGATTTATACAGAATTGCTACTGATTTTGAAAATGTTCCTTTGATATAATCAATATGTTGTTTCCATGTTTATGATCAATCACAAAAGGAGTTCTGTCCGACTCTGATGAGGTCTTTAATCTCTGTGTGGTTACCAGAAACTCTGTTGGCAGATTTAACATGACTTCAAATTAAGGCGAGAAATAAGAGTGCAGATTTAGTGAGTGAGTTTGACAGTTATGAGGAAAGATCCAGCAAACAGGTAAAACAGGTTCTGCAGCGAGTAAAACTAACTCAGCTCTGATCTGCAGTGACTCAGTCGGCTCCATCTTCAGTCTAATGATTACAACACACTCACAAGTAATAAAACGAGGTCACTTTCATTTGGGTTAAAACCTATAGACACTGTGTATATCGTGTCAGAGAGAAAGGACCTGATGCAGGATTAAAGATTAAAGATCAGACTGGAGTCTGGTGGGAGGTGGTTAACTTCCTGAGAACAGGACGCTTCAGGAGTTCACTGCCTCTGCAAGATGGCAGCAATGCAGCAGTAAGGATGCAAGCTGCCGTTAAACCTCAAAGAAGAAGAGGAGCCAATAACAGCGGAGCAGGAAGTGACAGTCAGTCAAGTGGGCACCATGGATGTATAAAGAGAACTGGATGCAGAGTCGGAGGCGGGGCCCCGTTCATTCCTATGAAAGCTGCTCAGTGGAACATGAAGCCAAAAAGGTTCGACTTCGGTATAAAACGACCCGGATCTTCCTCATAGCTTCCGCACTCTTGGCCCATAGAGCAGGTGCACCAGCGCTTCCTTTAGCCCCGCCTCCAAACTGCTCCGTCTCAGGTTCACTCACCTGAACCTCAGAGACTCTGTGACTCTGGATTCAGCTATTTATGCATTTTACAACTGTAAGGATGTCATGATTTAAATAAGGGCTGTTTAAGTGTTCGTACTGGCTGATTTACAGACGTCTCTTTCACAATGTGAGTCTGTGGGAGAAAGTCTCTTGGGGTCAGAGGGCATCACGTGACGGACCAGAAGTTGTAATTACACGGTTTGGCCACTATGTCAAATTGGCTTCAAAGTCTGGCACTCTTCCTGGGGGCTTGGTGGGCACACGGCTCCAGGACAAGACCAACTATGCTATGTTTAGACAATTGCCAGATGAAGTCTTGGAAATGGTTTTGAATCTGTTTAATAAGATGTGGAGAGAAGGTGCAATGCCTGGCAAAGACCCGGTTAATGCAGGAAACTATAGGCCTACAGCACTAACATCTCATTTGTGTAAATGGATGGAAAAGATGGAGCAAAGAGGAATGTTAAGCACGAGTCAGTGGATTCTGTAAAGGCAGATCTACACTAGATGCTTTAGTGAGAGTGAGTAATGAGGCAGAAAAAGCAGGTGCTATGAAAGAGGTCGTGGCTATAGTGTATTTCAGTGTTGAGAAAGCTTATGACTAATGCATTAAAATGCATTAAATGGGTCCTAGACTTCCTGTCTAATCGGTCATTCTGTGTTAAAGTTGGTGATGCAGCGTCAGATGATTTTGATATTATTAATGGTATTCTGCAAGGTTATTAGCCCTATTCTGTTTAACATTATGATATTTTTATGAACGTGTGAGAGATTTTGGGTCATCACTTTATGCAGATGACTAATAGCATTCAGAGTGCTATTCTGAAGGTTGAAAGATGGTCATGAATGGGGATTTAAGATGGCAGTCATGCTACATGATCTTTACTAGAAGAGAAGGATAGATAATATGCAGCTTAAATTGTATGTGTCATATAGATCATATAGATATATGATCTATATGACACATGATACTTAGGGTTTGATGAGAAATACATATGGAGGACTCATGTTAAGCAGCTTGAAACAAAATGTAAAAAAGTTCTGAACCTCATGAGGTCAGTTTCTGGTTATGAATGGGGAGCAGACAAACAATCTCTACTTGATATCTATAGGGCCTTAATGCGATCATGTATTGATTATGGGTGGATCGTGTATGGAGCAGCAGCTAAGAGTGTTTTGGAAAAATTAGAGAGAATACAGTTCAGAGCTCTAAGACTCAGTATTGGTGCAATTAAAACAACACCTACTAATGCATTACTTGTAGAAGCTGACGAGTTACCGCAACATCTAAGACTCTGATTATTGGGCTAAGTTAAAGGGCTCAGGAGAGGAACAACCTGCAACAAAAGTGCTGTGTGATTGAACTCAAAGGTAAAGGATCTGGATTAGTGCAGCAGCAGAAAAACATGGCTGCAATTGGTTAGAGTATGGACCAATCACCGTACGGGGTGGTGTTCCTCCATGGATCCTCCCAGTACCTGAGGTGGATTTGCAGCTCGTGGTGCAGAAGAAAGAATGGAGTGAAAGGAATGTGGGCAACATTGGATATGCGGCTCAAGATTATGTGCAGAGGAATTACTATATATGACAATATTTACTGATGGATCTAAAGAGCCAGGAGGTGGACATGTAGGAACAGGAGTTTACGTTCCTGAGTTTGATCAAGTAATATGCAAAAGACTCAATGACAGGTTGTCTGCGTTTACAGCAGAGATAGTCGCTGTCATTTCAGGTCTACAGAGGGTCGAAGAGGTGAGGCCTCATCTGTGCAGCTCTTAACAGTTTGCATTCAAAAGTAACAAGAGATGATTTACAGATGGAAACATTTATGATGATGTTGATGGAATAGACCTGGCATGTTGGTGTGGAGGGTAAAGCAGACGAGACTGTAAAAGAACAGTGAAATTAACTGATGACAAAATACTGAAAGTTCCCTTTGAAAAAGCTGAGGCCAGATCATTACTAAGACAGGCAGTGAAGGATCTGTGGCAGAAGGAGAAGGAAACGGATATGAAGGGGAGACGCTGTTACAGCATTCAGAAACTGATGAAGGGGAAGGTTTCAAAGGGAGGTGCAGAAGAGAGGAAGTGGTCTTCTCAAGGTTAAGACTTACTGACATACTGGTTTAAAATCAACTAGGTATTTAATGGCAAAATGTGTCTCAGATAAATGTGACGTGTAACATGTGTCTCATGTCATAATGAGGTGTATTAAATATGACTCAGAGAATCTGGAGGGGGTTTTAGGGATGAGTGAGGAAATGTGGAAATGTTGCAAGGCTCTATTTATATTCCTTTAAGATACGGGATTAGATCACAGAATATAGTTTGTTGTTGTTGTTTTTTATTTATTTATATTATTTTAAATTTAAATGTAACCTGAACAGGTAAATCCTTGCGGTTACGCACTCCGGTACAGTAGGTGGCGATCTGCCAGTAAATTCAGAGGAGAAGAAGAAGAAGAAGAAGAAGAAGGTTTCTTCAGATGTCCGGGAGCTGCCACCTTCTTCATGACTGCGCAGGTGAGTTTCACGATGCTTCCGTATAAAACACCTGTGTGACGAAAATGTCAGATTTGTTTTCAGCATGTCAGCGTGTTTCGGGGAAGTAGACGCCAGACTCCGTTGGCATTTCCTCTTAATTTAACACCGCTTTGCCTACGTGATACATCGTCCAGTTAAAGCACAGAAACGTTTAAAAGTATGTTTGCATGTGTAGTGGTCAGTAATGACAAGGCCGAATGGAGGCCTGGTTAAGGTTTGATGTAATGAATACTTTTCTATCTGTTGTTATAGACAGGTAATGTTGTTACCGTAGGAAATGTTTAAATTTGAAGACTTCCAAATGGAGATTTGCGGTAGCTGATATCCGTCTGTCATGGCTGACCAGTCGGACGCGGTGAGACAGTCCCCCGTGAGGAGCACGAGGAGGTCGATCCTGTTCAGACCGACATGCGTGAAAATGTACCGCCTCCTCATTGGTTTCAGTCTGACACAGCGGGGGTCCGGGGTCCAGGGTCCGGGGTCCGGGAGTAACAAACAGCCCTGGACCTTTGACTCAGACCAGGTGTGAAACCCACCTGCAGCCACAGCAGCACTGTACTGTACCCACTGTAGCCTGTGACGTTGTGAGGTGGACAAAATAGTGGAAACACCTTTTCATACAATTCTTCTTCTTCTTCTTCTTCTTCTCAAAAGTGAACATGTTTGTTAGTATTTATTCTGGTTATTTGTTTCTTTCTATTTAAAGTGCGTCGAGTGAATCACAGACTAAATAGTTTGAAGAATTAGCAGATTAGATTTTCTAATTGATCTGATTGATCAGTTACTGTGAAGTAACTTGTTTCTGACTCGGGAACTTTGAGTCACAGCGTTTCTTTTAAATATTAAATGATTAAACTCAAACGGACAGAAGACGTGGACCTTAATCAATAAAATGAGCTTTATATCACCTGAACATGTGATGTATTTGATCAATGCGTTTGATTTGAATGATTAGTTTGTATTTATTTCACAGAGCTCCAGATGTTTGTAGCTGTCTGCTGATTGGACGCAGCAGTCACGTGAGGCTGTAACCTGATTGGACAGCGGTCCGATCAGTCTGATCGATTGTCCTCTGGAGATCGGGAGTTTGACTTTTTGATCCAAATCTGAGACTTCAGTTTAGATCTGAGCAACTTAAACTGTGGATGTTTATTGATTTCTGTGTGTGTGTCAGATCACATGATCACATTCAGCTGCAATATTTAATATCAAGTCCTAAAATTCATTCAGTTCTTTTCAGTTTCAGACTTCATTTCTGTTTTCACAGCACATTACCTGTCTGGCCGCTGAACATCCAGGTGTGCTGCTGTTCTTCTTCAGGTGTCGGTGTTGTACTTCGCTAAGAGCGCGGAGCTGACGGGAGTGAAGGAGGAGGAGACTGTTGCCGTGCCAACACCAATCAGCAGCCGGGACCTCTGGAGCCTGTTGCTACAGCGACACCCGAGGTACTGTGATGCGTTCACTGTCATCACGACACATCTGAGGTCACATGGTGACATGTACCTGAGCAGGTGAGCAGAGAGGAGACAGGTTGGTTCTTCTTCTTTATTGTGTGTGTGTGTGTGCGCAGACTGTGTGTCCTGCAGGATCGGGTGGTGTTGGCGGTGCGTCAGCAGTACGTTGCCATCGGCGACCAGGTGGTAACTCTGGGAGACGGGGACGAGGTTGCCGTGGTACCGCCGCTCAGCGGAGGATAAACACAAGGTACAAACAGTCAGTGTAAGTGTTGTGTGATCAGTCTTCATATCTGATCAATATCTGAATCTGTTGTAATGAAGGAGCTGCTGACGACTTGTGGACATCAGATGGCCGAGTCGGACGAGCGGAGGGACGTCTTCAAGCTGAGCCGTGATTGGCTGTCTGTACAGGAAGTGGTCGACGCCGTCAGCAGCTCGTCCTGTGGAGCCATTTCAGTTTTTATAGGTTCATATTTTATTTATTCTTCAGTTTATTTCCAGAATTCAAATGTCTGAAACTACAAACCACAAACCTTCATTTAAACTAAACACGTTCCATTTAAAACTGTGTGCGTGCGTGTGTGCGTGCGTGCAGGTACGACCCGTGAGGACGAGGTGGACGGCAGGAAGGTGATTGGTCTGCAGTATGAGGCGTACGAGCTCATGGCCCAATCAGAGTTCACCAAGCTGTGCGCTGACATCAGAGAGCGCTGGCCAACCGTGACGCACATCTGCGTCCACCACCGGCTCGGGTGAGACCACCTGTGTTTAAGACCTGGATCTCGGACTCAAAGATGGCGTCCACTCACCTGAAGGAAAATGACTCGCTGAGCTCATAAACCAAAACAGTTTTCTAGCTTCCTGGTTTATTCCCCACTGCACATGCTCAGTAGCGTTTCTCCTGCTCGCCCACACGCACTCCTCCAGTTTAATCTGTTGATCTCTTGTGTACCAACAGCATAAAACGGTGTATTATTAAGATTAGTGTGTAGTTGGCAGACGGGGGTCCATGCTACATGCTACACCTTTAAATAAACTGTGAACTTAGCCTCCCGTTAGCGTCCGAGCTAAGCTAACACGCTCAGAGATAATAGACTGTTGGATTAGCTGAGGGGGGTGAAGCTCAAACTCACCTGTGAACATCCTCTCTCAGGTGGGTGGAGGTGGGTCAGGCCAGTGTTGCCATGGCGATCTCGTCTCCTCATCGCCGTGACGGCCAGCAGGCGATCCAGCACTGCATCAACCAGCTGAAGGCCAACATCCCCATCTGGAAGAAGGTAACAACCCTCAGAGCGACTCCTGACGATCTATCGATCACGATGTTTGATTATTGATCGTGTGATTCTGATCGACAGGAAGTTTACGACACGCGGGATTCGAGCTGGAAGGAGAACGCAGAGTGTTCGTGGGCCAGTCGTCCAATCACATCGTCCACAGAGAACATCTGAACAGCTGGTAGAAATAAACTGCAGATTATCAATAAAACTGAATGGATTCATTTCTTCTATCCCTCATCAGTTGAGCTGCAGGTTCAGTCTGAGTGAAGCTGGTGTCGGTTTAGAAATGACATCACAAATAGACAGTGGGTGGAGGCGACGCGTCCTCACTTTTATAGAATAACTTTTAAATAATGATGATTTAATAAATATGTTAATAAAGTCTTCTGAGTTTCATTCAGTTAATAACATGTAGCTCCAGAGGTGGAAGAAGTACTCGGATACTTTACTGCAGGAACCCCCCATTCTGCTGGGTAGTTTAATCAATAACACATCATCATTTATCAGTTGAGTAGATTTTGAATCTGTAAAGTAACTAAAGCTTTAAAATAAAGTAGTGAAGTAAAAAGTACATTTTACTTTACTCTTTACTGAGATGTAGAGGAGTATAAAGTAGCAGCAAATGCAAATACTCACAAAATTGTACTTAAGTACAGTACTTGAATAAATGTACTTCGTTACTTCCACCACCGGCTGCACTCAGAGACGATCCAAGAATCACCTGAGTGTCGTCTTCAACTCAGCTGAGCTGCAGAAACAACAACAGACAGAAAGGTTGTATTTGTTTTTTTGTATATGGGCCAAGGTGTGAACAGGTGAGTGTTCAGTCCGAAGATGAAGAGTTTCTGCTGTCCTGATGTCAATGGGGAGCTTGTCCCACCATTGTGGAGCCAGGACATTAAACAGTGGTGGTGAGGGAGGAGCTGGGCCCTGGTGGTGAGGGAGGTGTTGGGCCCTGGTGGTGAGGGAGGAGCTGGGCCCTGGTGGTGAGGGAGGTGTTGGGCCCTGGTGGGGAGGGACGAGCTGGGCCCTGGTGAGGGAGGAGCTGGGCCCTGGTGGTGAGGGAGGAGCTGGGCCCTGGTGGTGAGGGAGGTGTTGGGCCCTGGTGGGGAGGGAGGAGCTGGGCCCTGGTGGTGAGGGAGGAGCTGGGCCCTGGT